>NEWO01000515.1:353917-364559 GCA_003013225.1 Phalaenopsis aphrodite | reverse complement strand
TGTTCCATAAAGGGGACTCTTACTCCTATCTTGAAGATATGTGTAGGGAATTGGATGTCGTGGTGGGGGTCTTATACCAATCTCAAAAGGTTGGGAATAGGATGGGATGTTCCATAAAGGGGAGTTTTACTCCTATCTCGAAGATGTGTGTAGAGAATTAGATTTCATGGCGAGGATCTTACAACAATCTCAAAAGGTGTGAGTAGAGAATTGGACGTCGTTGAGGGGGCCTTACAACAATCTCAAAGATGAAGGCAACATATTGAATGCCGTGGCGGGGGCCTTACACCAATCTCGAGGATGTAGGTACAGAATTGGAAGCCATAGAGGGGACCTTCCAGCAATCTCAAAGATGTAGGTAGAGAATTGGAAGCCATGAAGGGGGGCCTTACACCAATCGCGATGATGTACGTAGAGAATTGGATGCCATGGAGAGGGTCTTATACCAATCTCAAAAGGTTTAGGATAGGATGCAATGTTCCATAAAAAGAGTCTTACTCCTATCTTGAGGATGTGTGTAGAGAATTGGATGACGTGGCAAGGCTCTTATTCCAATATCAGAAGGTGTTAAAAGGAAAATAGTGTTTCGGTATTGGCCTCGTGGGTAGGAATGTAGTGCAGAAAGTTTGTGGTGTCTAACTCATAAGTGTGTGTCATGTAAAAAGATTGACATTGGTGAGGAAGATGTGTAAAATTTAGTGAGGTTTTGTGCAGAATGTGAAATTCTTCAAGGATGTGAGGAGAATTAGTGCAGACAAGGATAGTCTTTCTGCACGCGAAAAGAGCAAGAGACCTCAAAATCGAGGGATTCACTTCACCTTTTTTTTTTTTTTTTTTTTTTTTTTTTCCCTTTTATTTTTCAAATTTTTTTTTCAATTTTTAAAATTTTTTTTTTATTTGTTTTTTTTAAAAAAAGAGTATTTTATTTTAATTTTATTTTTATCAAGTTTTTTTTGTTTCGTTCTTTGTTCATTGTAGTTCGGAACCAATGTATGGTTCTGTGGATTTTATCCATCGCACAGAAAGGGAAATTGAACAAAAAGATAAAATTCTGAAATAAATTTCATTAATATGCTCTAATAAGTGTTACAGATTGAGTGCAGGCCAAAGCCTCAAAAAGGTACAATATGCTGACTGCATCAAAGTACATCCAAAAATATCACATGCTGAGTACATATCATAGGCTGAGCATGTCTAATATATATCATATCTATGGTGACAAAATGCAATAAAAAGGAATCCTCTGAGTGTCTGACTTTGGTGGGGCAAGCTCATGATTGAGCTGACCTACTAAGCCATGCTCCAGGACAAGAGTTCCCTTTGCATGTGCTTAGAGGTGCCCCTATCATAGCTCGTAAGGCAATAGTTATTCCAGCTCTGAGTCTAGTCAGAATCCATATGGAATTTTTCTGTCATCCATCCTTCGGAAAGTCACGAACACCCTATGGTGTCGGACCTCTGAAATGCAATGTTTAGCGACGTCTGCTCTGTTTCCTTTAAGAACTAGCACTTAACCTACGAGTAGCAGAGTCTCCACGTATCCTTTGAATTTACCAAGGCCGATGACATCTATCTCTTTTCCAAATAGAATGTTGCTCTTGCTCATGAAAGAGACCATGCAGAAAGGTCTTACAAAGTCATGATGGTCAATGTGCGGGGGTATGCAGTCACCTTCATCATATAAGTTGATGATATAGTTGTTTGGAATATAGTTAGCTGGCAGTAGGATCCATCAGACCATTTTCTTAATCATCAATTTTATCATGGGGGGTAGCAGATCCATTTGATCACATCTCAGAATCCTAGGAGGATTTCTTTATCAGTCTTTAGTGAAGTTGTAAAAGCTACAACATTATATGGTGATCCTGCCCTTTCCACGCATCCACTTCCATGGCTTGGAATAGGTTCTTTCCATCAGCAGGCCTACTCAACCCCTGTCTCTCATATTAAAAATGCAGTCGATAATACTTCTTTCTTCGGTCTCGAAGAAGACACTGATGTATAGCTTCAAGCCTTCTAGTATATTAATGAACCTTCCTTGAACTTCTTCGTAGAATTGAAAATCCCTTTAGTTTACTTTACTCATTTTGTACTATTTTGTCATGCTAATGATTAGCGGTTATCGAGGATATTCCCTCATTTTAACATCGATAAGAATCCAAGCTAGTGTTGCTTGTCTCCTGCAGATTGTATGACTCTGCATCCAATGAAATATATGGCTCTGTACCCAACAAGACATATAGCTCCCCCCATCGGGTAATCAACAGTCTGAAATCCATCATCAGTGGACGCATACTCCTCCAAAGTATTGAAGTGCTCTAGGTGGAGGACATCACTCCATAAATGCCCCTGTAGCTGATGTACATGTAGGTATCTCGGCGTTGCATGTCGGGAAACCAATACAATTAACATCTAAAACTTGTGATATCTCCAACCCTGTAACGAATCCATCTCATTATCTATAGTAGGCAAGCTGGAAGAGGTCTCTCTCAGGCCTGGATCGTAGATACTCCCCTCAGGAATAGGGATGAGCAAGTTTTCTGCCTCCTTCTGGTGTCTTCTCTCTTCACGTAAGAAAGCCCTATGCTTTCGGTGGTTAGCATTTCTTCACTTAGTTCTCCATAGCGTTGCATCTGACACTCTTTCAACATTGGCAGCGACTAGGCCTCTGGTCAGCGTAGCTATCATAGGCGGTAGGTGACTTGTTCCCTCCATCGGGTCTTGTTGTACCATCACATTTTCCCTTTCAGTGAGGAACTGTCTCTGGTGTTGAATCTTAGCAACGATTGTAGCCCTTCTTTTTCCTGACATCTAACCACATCCATCAGAGGACCCTCATAGTCCATGTCAACTTGACTAAAGTCCATGTCGAAGTCTATGGTGCCACCCTACGGCGCCCTTTCTTTGTTGAGTGTGAGGTTCCAACCATCTTTAAAAGCAAAGATCAGCCTCTGGCCTGACATTTCTTTGAAGACGACAGGAAAAATATCAGTGAGCTAAAGCTTAGCGGGAATAAGAACAAAACAAAGTTTTTATTAAAGAGGATTTTACTTTATGTTGATGAGAAAATTATTTATTCATGTACGTATTTTGTTTAATTTAGTAGAATATCAAATATAAACTTAGAAAAGATTAAATTGAAATGTGTAATTTCAAAAAATTTGGTTACATTGAGGTTAATTTTATTACAAAATTTTGGACCCGGTCACAGATGTTTGGTCAAATAGATAACCCCAGAACAATCAAAATTTCAAAATTTCAAATCATGTGATGTCAACCAATGTCAAGTTGTGTAGTATGTCTTTAGGTATAGTCCATTGATTGTCAAGGTTTCTTACCACAAAAATCTACTATCTGGTCCTACGTAGGCCTTTTCTATAATAAATGGTCCCTCTCAAGTTGGCTCAAATTTTCCACCTATCTTGCGGCGTGCAAGAATATGTCTTTTAAGCAAGAAAACAAGATCACCAACTCTAAATTTCCTTGGGTAGACTAATTTGTCTTGAGCTTGTACCATCTTTGCACGATAAAGCTCCAAATGTTGTTGTGCTTCTAATCATTTTCCTTCCATATTTTTCAATTCTTCAAGTCTGAGTTTTGCACTTTCTTCTGTTGTCAGTTGATTGGTGATAGCAACTCTGAGAGACGACATCTGAACTTCTAATGGTAGTTCGGTCTTGGACCCATACACAAGCATGTAGGGTGTACATTGAGTGGGAGTCTTGAACGTCATCTGATAGGCCCACAAACCTTCTAATAATTTATTATTCCAATCTCTTTTATTTTCTTTCAGTTTCTTCTTCAAAATCTGTACCAGTGTCTTATTGAAGGCTTCGGCCAATCCATTTGCTCTAGGATAGTAAATTGTAGAATATTTCCAGTCTATCTCAAGCTTTTTGACGAAATTATTGATTTTTGTGATTTTAAAAGCTGTGCCATTGTCAGAGATTATTCTGCGCGGAACCCCAAAACTATAGATGACTTGGCTTTTGAAGAATTGAAGGACATGTCGTGTTGTAACCTCTCATAACGGTACTGCCTTTGCCCATTTTGAAAGGTAATTCGTAGTAGGAAGAATAAACATGTGTCCTTTAAAAGGCGGAGACTCTATCTGACCTATTACATCCGTGCCCCAACACTCAAATGGCCACGAAGCAACGGTTGGGTGTAGTACATTTGAAGGCTAGTGCAAGACTTACCCATGCACTTAGCACTGGTGACTTCTTCTGGCTGTATCGATGCAGTTGGACATCATTGCTATTTGCGTGATCATTTCACATGAATGTAAGCCCTAACTAATAAAATTGGCAGGATGAAACACCTAAATATTTCTCCTCAAAACTGAAGCCAAACATTAGGATAGCTTGGGAAGTCACCAGGGTTCTCCTCTGGATCCATGACATCCCCTAGTTCTTCCTCCTTTAGATTCTACAATAAAATGTTCCAGATTTGAAACAATCCCCTTTCACACTTCTACGTCTGATTTTTTTGAAGAGCCCTACTCTTTGAAATTCCATGAAGCTAATATTTCTCGATTTTTATCGAGAGTCTTATTAGGTGGCTTTGGTCATTTAAGATGTAATTAACTATAGGGGCTTGCCCTTATAGGAAGCATGTCCGAATCCAACTTAATATAAACCATATTTAATCCTTTATATTAAGTAGGGGAACTTATCGGCAAATATAAAGGTTTCACAGACCAAACGGACATCGTACTTCCCTTAGTTTATTTGATCGAGCCTCATCCTCAAGTCCTGTGTTTATCATTCGGGATAGATACAGGGTTTGAGGTACAGTGCTGTTTTATTTTTAAACTATGAAAAATATGGGGTCATTTTGATTTCATACTTCAACGTCCTTTGGAAGCGGGAGACGGGATTTCAATTCCGGCGACCAACAGCTTCTTACGGGCAACTTCCGTCCAACCCCAAAATAACGCCGATAGCTTCTAGCGACTCCGTTAGGGACAAGCTTTTCTCTCCATACAAATCAAGAAATATTATCTTCACACATGGGTAATATGTCAATGTCCCTCTTGGACAAAATTACCTTTCTTCTGTTGGCATACTTTACCCATTTCTATCTTGGGAAAGTACAGCTAACTCTTTGGACTTCAGGACTAGCTATTCAACCATCTTTGACTAGAGGGGTTCAGAAGGCCATTAAGGACTCTTTAAATTTTCATGTGGGGTCGGACCCCCAATAGGTGTGTTGGTGGACTAATTCCACCTGGGCATTTTCTGCCACTAATTTGGTCCCGCGCTGGGTCCTAAAATTTTTCACATCTCCCATCAAAATTTCATTTACTACTTCACAAATTAAACCAAATCGTGTGGTTCTGCGCGCACTTGAAATAATAATTAAATTTTATACCTTTTTTAACAAAGATGTTAAAATTACCTGTAAATTAAGACCCGCCCGGTCTACAGATTGACCTCTATTTTCAGTGCTTGCACTAAATATTATTAAGTTTTTGGCCATATAGCTAACCCTAAAACTTTTTGTTTTAAAGCCCGCTGCAATGGCCTACCCAACGCTGACCTTTTCCTGCAATCTGCAATTGGACCGCAGCGCCCGTAACGTCGCTCCCACCATCTAGTTCGGAGCTGGATTTGAAGACCTCGAGGTTATCCTCGGGAAAGCCCCGTTCGTGGTTATGAAGATCACTGCTCCGGAAGTTGCAAGAGTCGTCTATAGAATTCAGTTTGAACTGCTCTCAGGACTTCCCTGCCTGCAAGAAGGCTAAAGCTACTGTCATCAAGTCGGCTATCCCTGCTACTGCTAAGGGAAAAGAAGTGATGGTCGTTGAAGATCCGACTGAAGGATTAACTGTTCAACCACCCGTGTTTGAGATTGGTTCAAGCTCAAGGACTGTACCACTAACCCAAACTCAAAGGAGGAACCGCAATAAAAGAGTTCAGAGGGCCATCAAAGGCCAGACTCCTGAAAACACTGCCGCATTACCAGAAATTTATCTACTCCTACGAGGGAGTAGATTCCATCCTCTGACAGATACTGATGGATATGAGAGTATCTGGAAGATTGCTACCGCATTACCATCACTTCATGGACATGGTGAGGAGGGAAAGAAGTTTACTCCTATCACCCGAGTTAGCACAGTATTCAAAAGGCTTGCTACTGAAGAAGGATGTTCTGTTAGTGAATTACTAATACGAGTGGGACATGCAATTTCCCCTAATATGAAAAATGAAATTTTGAAGGATGTTAAGTCCGCTAGAAAATCTCATAAGGTTACTATAAAGTCACCTACCCGTGTTCTCGTCTGGCTCCGTTTGGGAAACCGAGTTGAGACTTCTATAGTCACCACCGACCATACCACCACCAGAACCTTAGGTCGCCGACCGATTAAGGCAAGACTGGATCTGAGGAGCTTACCTGTCATTCCTGCAATAACGGAAATAAAGACAAGACAAATACCTGACATTGTAATCGGTCTACACCACGGGGAGCATACCTTCCCTCGACATACCGAGGTCTCTTTTAAGATGTCCTGTCCTGAGGCATCATCGTCGAAGAAGAAGAGGGTATGGGTACCCAAGGTCGCTGCATCAATATAGTTCAGTGAGCCAACAGGACAGGAAGTAAAACCAGTGCCTGAAATATCTGACATCGTGACGATAATAGCCAGCGAGATGGAGGAACAATTAGAGGATCTCCATCAAGGTCCTCCAGATCTTAAAGCAATCAAGGAATCAATAATTGAGGAAAAAGTTGATAAACTCAGGATTGAGATTTTTGAGTTAGTTCAAGAGCATCGAGTTTCCGTCAATAATGACAATGAAGATTTTGATTACAGTGATTACTTGGAGGAGGATTTCATGGATGTCCATATAATCAAAACCAGAGCTACCACATCTGCACGCGAGGCTCAACCTCACACCGAAGAGAACACTGTAGATGAGTTGCGTAGGGTTATCCTCCTAAGGGATGAGCAAGTCAGTCTACTGGAGAAAAGAATAGAGGAGATGACTGCAGTTTTGACTTCCATGGCCACCGTTCAGGGGCAATCACAAGCACCAAGGTTGGCTTCTCTAGAGATTAATCAGCCAAAAATCATACACATCACAGATGAAAGAAGAGAGGCTACTTTAGTAAAAAAAGATGAAAAAACAAAGAAGGATTCTCCGTTAGGTGCCATGCCAGAAAAAGAGTTCAAGAGAATGGTTGAACAAGTACGAGATGGCTTAGCCCAGTCCAAGGGTGGTGCATCAATTCTAAAGGGTAGACCTTACCCGGAGGAATTCGATGCGGTCTCTTTCCCCAAGGGTTTTGTGGCCCCAAACTTCAAGATATTTGATGGGACTGGAAATCCCAGACAGCACATAGCACATTTCCGAGCCAGTTGTGGCAACACGAGGAATAACGAAGCTATACTCTGCCAGCAGTTCATCACCAGCTTGTCAGGCATTGCTTTAGACTGGTACGCTGACTTGCCCAACGGGTCAGTTAAAACATTTTCTGAGTTGGAGCAGTTATTTGTGAAAATATTTGTCGGGGCACAACATCATGTGTCTATTGGAGAGCTCAAGATGGAGAAGCAGAAGCCTAATGAAACCTTGGCAGACTATATTTTGAGGTGGAGAAACCTTAGCATGAAATGTGAACCTCAGCTGCAGGAACATCAAGCTGAGATTCTACTCAAAAGCATTCATGGGCCAGTAGCTTTCATGCTTAAGGGACTCACCATCAAATCCTTTGAGAAGCTACTTAGTAAAGCCAACAATCTTCAAGAAAAAATGAAGCACATGGAGCCACATGAAAAGGCTAAAGTAACCAGAATGTTCGAGAAGAAATCAGAAGTAGTCGCAATTATCGACAAAGGAAAGCAGTCGATAAAGATATATGCAGAAGAGCATCATCATTCTTCGTCACAGTACTCTCAGAAACAGAGCAGTCAATACAACCAACGGCCGTCTCAGGAGGGAACACCTCAAACAGCGAGTAAAAGAGTATCCCTGTTAGAGCAACAAAAAGTTGTTTTTTTCCTTTAAATATGAAGCTGTACCTAAAATATTCAAAAGCTTGATGAAGAAACCAGAATTCAAACTACCTGATCCAAAGAAAGTCGAAGAGGTGGATAAGAAGAATGAACTAAATTATTGCCCGTACCACCAGTTGCTTGGGCACACTATAGACAAGTGTTTCGTCTTTAAAGACAGGCTCAAGAAGAACCTCAAGGACAAGAATATAACAATCCCGAAGGAGTATTTGAGAGAACCTAAAAAGGGTTCCATAAACATGGTTTCAGCTGACTCAATCTCCCCAATTGATCCATATGTAGGAACAGATGGATGGAGTACAACTTGGGATGAACTCAAGAGGGTCTTCAATCAAAGACAGGATTCATTGAAAAAAGATTCTACAAACACTGGAGATGAATGGAATGAGGTCTGGAGCAGATCGTCTAGGAAGATACTGAACAAGATACAGTCTGCATCAAAACAAGCCTCCATTCAGAGTTTGTAGCATACCGAGCCTGAGATGAATGTTTCACCAAAAAATCCATCATCGTCAAGTACAAAGAGCAGGAAGAATAAAATCGTCATTGCCAAGATTGATAGCACAGGGGGTAGGATAGGGGCTATCTCTACTACCCTGGTTGTCTCAGATTTGGGGAAGAAATTCCTCAAACCCTTGACTTTGTATGATTATCTTTTTGTCCCTCTGGGGTCTTATGAATATAATGATTGTGATTTGGGCTACATTTTAACTATTTCTGGTAATAACGTGACTGATTATGACCGATCTAGCTGTGATCTCGATCACCAAAATGATCCTCAAATCGTACTGGAGTCTGATGAACTCGTTGTCATGGCCAAAGAAGAACTCAATGATATCGCTTACGACAGCACCGATAACGAAGAGCCAACTCTCGAGCATCATGGTACACCGCTCGACATCGACTTAGATCTTTCCTACGAGTAGGAAAAGACACCGAAAGATTCAACAATGATATCTCGAGAAGAAGAAGTCACAGAAGTTAACTTGAGAAGCGAAAAAGTGTTACCACCAAGATTAGCTCCAACAGACAAAGGAAAACAGATAATGACTCGAGAAGAGATACCACCACCATCGCTAGTCGAAGAACCACATAATCAAGATAAAATCGGAGGACCCTACAAAGTAGACTACAACGTGCTAGCTCATCTTAGGAAGTTTCCTGCCTGACTAAGCATCTACGACGGTCTGATTCTGGCAAAGGAGATGAGAGAATCTCTAGTTACAGCTTTGCTTGTTCCAGAAACTTGCTTAGCTTAGTTGGCTAGCACATCCTCAGATGAAGTTTGCTTGTTGAGAGAACAGTCAGGGTAACCTTTACAGATGAAGACTTGCTGCTCGGTACTGCCGACCACAACTGCCCGCTCTACATCTCCGTTAACATCGGCAGATTTGTGTTATCCAGGGTTTTAGTGGATCCTGGAGCATCTCTTAACTTGATGAGCTTTCGGACATTGGCCTATTTGGATATTGAAGCTAAAGAGCTTACAACTGATAAAATGATGTTAAGAGGATTCAACCAAAAGGGAGAAAGAGCACTTGGGTCAATTACATTACTTATGAAGGTTGGAGAACTCGTAAAAACTATTAAATTTCATATCATCGACGCCGAGACCTCTTTTAACGCTCTATTGGGTCGATCATGAATTCATGAGCACAATATGGTTCCATCATTTCTACACCAATGCATCAAATACCGCAAAGATGGTCAAGAAAATTGCATCAAGGGAGATCTACAACCATTTTCAGTGCATGAAGTTGGTATCACAAACAAAGATGAAGATTAAGGAGAATCACAAAAAGGAGGCCAGACAACTCCGCTTCAACAACCTTCTATGACTCCCCTACGACGAGTTGGTGGAGGTTCTTCTAGTTCACGCACCGGAGGTCGAGGTCGGGGATGCGGACGAGGAAAGTTTAATTTAATTGTTGAACGGACTAGGCCAACTATCAACATTGGTGATGAGGATAGTTCTGAAGATGAAATAATGATGACAAAGCAGAAGAAACCTCAGTACGAGATATCCTTAGAAGATATATGGAGGAATGAATATGAAACAATGTATGATCGGATAAACCACTAGGTGAATACTATGACCCTTACTCTGATTCTCCCTAAAAAGGTTGAGAGTTTAGAGGTCAAGGAAGTCCGTAGTGTTTGTTCAAAGCCGATCAAATTTTACCGTGCTTCTACCTCTACTGAGCTTGAAAAACATGTAAATTTGGATGTTGATTCTAATGAATTAATGGAATTACCTTTTGGTTACTTCTCGCCTTGTGTTCAAAAGTTAATTCAATAGGGACACTTACCAAAACGAATATCAAAAGACAATTTTCAACTTTTTGAAAAATTATGGAATGCTAAAAGTCGAACTCCCAATTCAAAAGAAGGTCTGAGTTTTAGTACAGTTGGAGTCGAAGATTCTAAATTTTACATGGTTGTTACTAGTGAGTCAGAAGAGGATTGTCTTGATATAGAGGATTACTCTGCTGATCAACCAATAGAAGATTCTCCGCTAGAATTTTAGGAAGAAATTAAATCCACTGTCGATGAATTGAAAGAGATTAACCTCGGGACTGAAGAACGGCCCTGACCTACATTTATAAGTTCTCTACTTGATGA
>NEWO01000515.1:305534-320384 GCA_003013225.1 Phalaenopsis aphrodite | reverse complement strand
AAAATGTTCTAAATTGCATCCTGATCACTTAGGTACAATTACAATATTTTTCATAATTTTCTAAATAAATATATTTAATTTCAAAGCCTAAAAATAATCTTTAAAGGCTTAAAATGAGTTTTTCACTAAAATAATTCCAATAAATCAAAAAAATATAAAAAGTATAAAATTTGCTTCTCTGAGTTCTCTAACCTTTGGGAGATTTTTCAAAAACACAAAACTTAAATTCACCTCCCAAAATATTTTATTTTTATTAAATAATCCAGAATTTAAAACAATTCTAATAAATCACAGAGAACTCAAAAAATCATGAAATTTTGTCCAAAGGCTTTTCTGGTCTAGGTCTACCTCCAGTAAAAATTTTAAGGGATTAGAATTTATCTTGGTCAAGTTAGGAATTTTCTTTGAAAAATCCTATTTTTGCATGAAAATAATTACATAAATTAAATTAAATTTTGAAAAATCACATTTTCTCCTTCGATGTCTTAATTAACCCATGAATGAGGTAGGATAAAAATTTTAAATTCATTTGAATTGAATTTGACAAATTATAAAGTGTTAGAGTCTTATGGTCAAATGTGTAATTTGGAAATTTAGCCTTAATTAACATTTAGGCTTAAGTCAAGGAGGGAAAATGGGTAAGCTCTGATCTTAATCAATTTATTTGATGCTTGAAACTCAAGGGGTTAATTGGTAAAAACCAATCTCACTTTCTCAATTAAGATTAATCAATTTCTAAATTATTAAAATTTGCAAGTTTATTAAAATTAAATGATCCTGGACTTAGGGGTATGACTTATGAAGCCAATAATTAATCAATCCAATACCCCTATCTTGATTTTCAAATAAAATCCAAATCATGAATCATGACCACTTAAAGCTTAACCCTTTTCAAAACTAATTAAGATACTCACATAGGTCTTAAGGGCTTAGGTCGTGACTTAGGCTGAATAAAAAAATTAATTAAATAATGATTAGAGACATAAACATAATTAAATCAAACATCCTTGAAACACCACTAAGCCCAATTAGGATTAAAAATTTGGCTAAGTGTTCAAATTACATTAGCTTGCCTTTTTAAGGGTCTTCACCCACATAATTTTCAAATTGAATGATAAGTGATAATTACCCTATTCTTAGGGATAATTGAGACACCAAGATTCACTGAGTAATAAGGGTGTTTACAGGATGGACCATTAAGCAATATAATAAGTTTAAATAGACTTGAGGCTTTTCACCAGTTGATGAGAGGGAGGCATGGACCTGCTTCCCCCTCCTAACTTGTTGGATACCTCAGAGGCCTATTAAACTTAATATTCTTTGCTCAATGAAATTATCCTTAATTAACTTTTTTAAGGACCCACCAAAATATGACATTGGGTTAGGAAAACCACCAGAAGTTACTTTTTCTGCTCTTCATAAATGCCCTCAAATGCAATTTTAAGTTTCAGGTGGTGGAACGAGAAGACTCGTCAGGTACACTTTTACAGTTTTCAGTGTTGTCTTTCTTGTACTTTCATACTGTACTTTTATACCTACAAATTTGCATGCTAAACAACGATGTCACCCTGTATGAAAACTAAAACTATCAAGATAGCCACACAACCATAACCATAACCAAAACCAAAAGTAAAATCAACCAAGATAAAATTCACCGCCACAACATTCAAAATATAAAACAACTCAAAATTTAAACACAAACATCACAAAAAACTACAATTGCGACTAAATTAAGACGTCTTTATGGGATGATCGGGAATCCCTCGGAGGAGGTAACCTACGGTTGCTAATGAGGCTTCCCACGGTTTAAATGAAATTATGGAACTCATTAAGTTGGGTATATTAAGTTCATTTGGACTAAGTGAATCCAATAGAAAATAGTGATGCCGTAATGAGGGAACTGTAGGATCCTAACCGGTGTCGCTCTAATCAACTTTAATATGCCCTCATAAAATTTAAATAACTTCAACCATAAGGCCAACTGATTTGACATTATAACTTGACACACTAGATAACTCAAACTTGTCGCGGTAAGGAGCTTGGAGCTAGCATGGTGGGCAGTGCTGTCATTTTCAATAGCAAAACCTATCTTCCCCAACTAAACCAATCTTCCTTCCTTAGACTTAAAAAATAAAGCCATAGGACTTCGGGGTTTCTTCCTTATGCAACGTAAATCCTCACCTTATCTTTAGGCATTTGTTGAGCCCTGCTATACAATATAGGCCCTAACTCGTCTTAAGATTCTGATGTTGTCGTTTGTCACGACCTAAATCCTCACATCTTTCAGGCTATTTGCGTGATCGTTTTACACGAATGTAAGCCCTAACTAATAAAATTGGCAGGATGAAACACCTAAATATATCTCCCTAAAATTGAAGCCAAATATTAGGATAGCTTGGGAAGTCACCAGGGTTCTCCTCTTGATCCATGACATCCCCTAGTTCTTCCTCCTTTGGATTCTACAATACAATGTTCCATATTTGAACCAATCCCCTTTCACACCTCTACGTCCGATTTCATTGAAGAGTCTTACCCTTTGAAATTCCTTAAAGATAATATTTTTTTAATTTTTATCGAGAGTCTTCTTAGGTGGCTTTGGTCATTTAAGATGTAATTAACTATAGGGGCTTGCACTTATAGGAAGCCTGTCCGAACCCAGCTTAATATAAATTCTAGTTAATCCTTTATATTAAATAGCGGAAGTTGTCGGCAAATACAAAGGTTTCACAGACCAAACGGACGTCGTACTTTCCTTAGTTTATTTAAGCGAGCCTCATCCTCAAATCTTGTGTTTATCCTTCAGGATAGATACAGGATTTGAGGTACAGTGCTCTTTCATTTTAAAACTATCAAAAATATGGGGTCAGTTTGATTTCATACTTCAACGTCCTTTCGAAGCGGGCGACGGGATTTCGATTCCGGCGACCGATAGCTTCTTACGGGCAACTCCCCTCCAACCCCGAAATAACGCCGACATATTTCATCTTCAAAACTATCTTCATCATCAATGTTGATGGTTGTCCTTGTCCATTCAAAAATTAAATTGGTTCTTTCTTGTCCATGTCCCCAGCCCTTGACCTCGGGTGCGCAAACTAAAAGAACCCCAACCAACTTATTGCATGATAGTGGTGGAAAATTGTTGAAGCTTATATATTAGTGTGTTGGCTTATTATAATTGCTTATTGTGTTTGTGTATGCATATTTTAAGTTCTTAAGGTTTAGTACCTTACGATTCAGAGTTAGAAAGAACTACTGGAAAAATCTGAAAAAAACAAAAAGATTTGGAAAATTTAAAAAAATGGCTACAAACTTAAATAATCCTGAAATTGAAAATGAAAATCATCAGAGACGTTTAAGAGATTATGCTAATCCTACTACAAATGAAATACGCTTGAGTATATAAAACCTATTGTAGCTACTAATTTATTTGAGCGTACACGTGTTATTATCCAATTGGTACAAAAAACCAGTTTAGAGAACACTGACTGAAGATTATAACTTACATTTTACTAGTTTTCTAGAATTTTGAGCTACATTTAAATATGATGGAGTGTCAATTGATGTCGTCAAGCTTAGACTTTTTTCTTTTTCATTAAGGAATAAAGCTAAGATGTGTTTAAATTCATTAGCACTTGGATTTATCAAAACTTGCGGAGAATTATCAAAAAAATATTTATCTAAATATTCATCATCATAAAAAATTTCTAAGCTTAGAAATTATATCGCATATTTTTGCCAGTTTGAAGGAGAATCAATTTTTGAGGCTTGGGAATGATTTAAAGATTTCATTAGGATGTGTCCACACAATGCGTTACAAGATTGGTTAATAAATCAAACTTTTATAAAAGATTGTTTGGATCTCTGAGGTCTATAATTGACACTGTTGGTGGTGGATCACTATTGTCAAAACCATTCAATGAAGCATATTCTATAATTTAAGAGATGACTAATAATAATTTTGAATGTCCCTCTGAAAGGGTAACTCTAAAAAGAGTAGCGATAATTCATGATTCGGATGTAATATCTATTTTGGCTTCTCAAATTGCTACAATATCAATGAAGATAGATCAAGATGGGATGAATTATTCTCAGACACCTCTTGTGCTTGAGGAAAATTCATTTAGACAAATGATAGATTCTCAATCATTATATGAAACTTCAAATGCAATAAATAACTGAACTAATAATCCTTATTCAAATTATTATAACCCTAGTTTGAAAAACCACCCTAATTTAAGTTGGACTAATAATAACTCTAATGTTGTAAATCCATAATGGGGGAAGAATCCTATGAACCCATTAACTAGGGAAATTTTAACAACTAGGGAAATTTTAACTATAAACCTCATTAACCCTTAGGTTTTAATAGAAATTCACAAATTAAGGAGAAGAAATTGTCGATGGAAGAATTAATATTAAAAATGAGAAATCAATTACAAAGTCAGGAGCTACAATTAAAAACATCAAAAATTAATTGGGATATATTGCTTCTACACTTAGCAATAGACCTCCGAAAACATTTCTTAGTAATGCTGAAGTTAATCCTTAAGATCAAAATACATAGCAAAGGCTATTAACATGAGAAGTGGAAAAGAATTAGAAACAAATGTTTAAAAGGAGATTAAAGTTGAGAAAGAAAAGTATTAAATTGTAAATTCTAGCAAAGATTTTCATCGTGATTCGAAATATCCTATTAAACCAATGAAAATTTCTGAAGAAAGATGATACACCAAAATAATATACTATTTTATGTATACATTTTATGCTTATTTTGGTGATATTTCACTTTAAAGAAGGGTATTTTTCATGTTTTTGTTACAAGTATATCAATTTTAGACATTTGGAGAAAAAAGGAGAAAGGAGGAAATTTGGAGCCAAAACAGAGATTTTTGCCAATGGTGCCAGAGTCGCAGTTTTCTCGAGTACGAGCGCCAGAAGCACCAGATTGGCGCCAAAAGTGCCAGAATCTAGAGACAAAACAAAATTCATTAAGGAGTGCCAGAGGCACCAGATTGGCTCCAAAAACATAAAAATCCAGAGAACAACGTTGACTTCATTAAACTGGGACCAGAGGCGCCAAACTTACGGCCAAAGCGCTAGAGACAAATTAAGATGGAGTATGTTGGTTCATGACTATTTTTGAGTGGTTTTTGATGGCTTAAAAAATTTCAAATGTCTTATGGAGTGTTTGAATACATCTAAACACTGTGAAAGACACTTTAATGAAGAGATATGTCTCTTGGATGAAAGGACTTATCTTTTGGTGCAAAAAAGTTTTAACTTTTTGGGAAAAAATTGGAGAGAATCTGAATTCTTTTGGGGCCCTAATTAAAAAGGAGAGAATTATAGAGAAGAGAGGTGGGTGTGAGATAGAGACAAAGCTTTTGGCATGAGAGAGAAGGGAGGATTTTCTTCTAACGTTGTAAGAGGAGATGGAAGGTGAGAGATTTCTTCTTCATTACACTTCTATGACAGAATTAAGTGTGATATTAAAGAGAGAAAGTGCTTAAAGAGAACTTCTAAGGATTTGCTTGGAAAGGAGTGCGAGATAAGTTATGTTCTTTTCTTTCTTTGTTTTGTAAACTTGTTTTTCTATATGAAATCCATGTTTTTTTATATCATCTTCTTGAATTATGATTAGTCTTCTTTATCTTTCTCCCTACAATGAGATATAGTTCTGTGAAGAATTAGTTTTGTTTTGTAAGGTTTTAAATGAAAATAAATTGTGATGATTCAAACTCTCAAGTTCATTTATTTTTTGATCTATCCAATTGGAAGGTTAAAATTTGTTGAGAAAAATACGATCCGAAAGGGCTATGCTTTCTACAACAAGGTGAGAGTCACATTCAATTTTGTGGGTGAGAATGTAATTAACGGGGTTACATGTAAATAAATAGGAAATATACTTTGGAGAATTGGAGAAGTTAAGGTAACATATTAAAATCGTCAATTTGGTCCAGTTTCTTGGAAATTAAAGTGAGATTGTTAGCCCACAGGTGAGGGAGAAGTGAGAGCTCTGGATTGAGAGCCAATATCCTCTCAAGCTAACAACGGATTTACAGACCAAACTCTGAATTATTTAAAGTTCTTTATGCACTCTCTAAGAGTGCATAAAGAACAAGATTGCTCTTATTTTGCACAATACAATTTTATATATGCATTTTAAAATAATTTTAATATCTTCACATTCTATAAACTCATTATAAAGGGGAAGGGTTATTTCTTAAATTTTAACTCTTCATTTCAAAATTTTGTTTAGTCATTATAAGTTTACTTTTTAAGTTTATCAATTAGTTTAGTTAACTTAGTTCTTTCAACTACATTTCCTTTGGCACACAATAAATTTACTCAAGATTTGTCTTGCCTAGTTAAGTTTGATAGTTTTAATATTGTGTTTGATGTTATGACCATAAGAAGTTTCAACTCTCAGTGAGATCGATACTTAGGACTCCATTAGAGCTCTTTATTACTTGAGCGATACGTATAGTTACGTTATTATTACGGGTTTCGTAGCTTAGATATTTTAAAAGATAAAATTATTTTTAATGAATTTATTTTTATTGGAATTGAACTACATATTTACTACTAGTGCTAGTCGACCGCCCACATTAAGTTTTTGGCGCCGTTATCGGGAGTAATGGTAAACTCTCTTATAATTGGGAACCATTTTTATGAACTGAAAAACTATTTGTAATTTAATTAAATATTTTTATATTTTAGTGTGTTTATTTTTTTTTATTCCTTATTCTGTTCGTGTATGCGTAGTTTAAGATTTGTAGGTTTAATGCCTTACAATTCGGAGTTAGAGAGAACAATTACAAAAATTTAAAATAACAAAACGAAATATATAATTTGAACAAAATGGCTTGTAGATTGAATAATTTTGGAATTAAAAATGAACATCATCAAAGACCATTAAGATATTATGCAAATCCTACACCAGAAGAAATTCAATTGAGTATACAAAGCCCTGTTGTAGCTACCAGTTCATTTGAGCATAAACCTCCTATTATCAAAATGATACAAAATGATCAGTTTGGGGGAACACTGACTGAAGATCCTAACTTCCCCTTGCTAGTTTTCTAGAGTTGTGTGCTGCATTTAAATATGATTTAGGTGTCGAATGCTGCTTTCAGACTTAGACTTTTCTTTTTTCACTAAGGGATAGAGCTAAGATGTGGTTATACTCATTAACACCTGGATCTATCAGAACTTGGGCCGACTTATCACAAAGTATTTATCTAAGTATTTCCCACCATTAAAAACTGCTACGCTTAGAAATGATATTACATCTTTTTGTCAGTTTGAAGGAGAATCATTATATGACGCTTGTGAAAGTTTTAAAGACCTCCTTAGGAAGTGTCCACACCATGCATTATCAAATTGGTTAATATTTCAAACTTTTTACAATGGATTGGTTGGATCTCTTAGAACAATAATTGATGTTGTTGTTGGTGGATAATTAATGTCAAATGCATTTGTTGAAGTGTATTCGTTAATCAATGAGATGGCTACTAATAATTTTCAATGACCCTCTAGAAGGGTAAAGCTAAAAAGAGTAGGTAGTATTCATAATTTTGATGCAATATCTATGTTGGCTGCTCAAATTGTTGCAATATCAAAGAAGATAGATCAATATGGATTGAATTATTCTTAAACAGCTCCAGTTCTTAAGGAAAAATCACTGCGACAAATTATAGAATCTTAAACTTTGTATGAGACTTTAAATGTCATAAACAACTGATGTAATAATCTTTATTCCGATTATTATAATCCTGGTTAGAAAAATCACCTGAATTTTAGTTGGAGTAATAATAACTCTAATGCTATAAATTCGTAATGGTGGAACAATGTTGAAAACCCATTGGGGAACTCTAACAATCAAGGGAATTTGAAATACAAACCTTATTACCCTCTAAGTTTCAATAGCGATTTGCAGAGTAAGAAGAAGAAAATGTCAATGGTTGAGTTAATATTGCAAATTAGAAGTCAATAACAAAGTCAAAGAGCTGCAATTATAAACATGGAAAATCAATTGGGATGCATTGCTATTGTACTTTGCAATAAACCTCCAGAAACGTTGCTTAGGAATGTTGAAGTTAATCCTAAAGATTAAAACAAAGAGCAAATTAAGGGTATTCAACTTAGAAGTTGAAAAGAATTGGAAACAAAAGTTCAAAAAGAAGTTGAAGTTGAAAAATAATGAGTGGGCAATGAAAAATCTAATGAAGATTTTTATTTTAAGTCAGAATATCCTATCAAACCAATGAAAATTACTGTAGAAAGACCACCAGCTCCATTTCCTCAAAGATTAAAGTAAAAAAACAAAGATAACCAATTTACAATATTTTTGGAAATATTGAGGAAATTGACAATAAACATTCCGTTTGTTGAAACCTTGGAACAATTGTCAAGCTATGTGAAGCTCATAAATGATTTACTTTATAAAAAAGGAAGTTTACAGATAATGAGACTATTGCACTTGGTAAAGAGTGTAGCGTTATAATTCTGAAAATGCTTCCGGAAAAACTTATAGATCCTGGTAGTTTTATTCTTCCTTTATTATTGGCAAAAGATTTTAGAAAAGCTTTATGTGATTTGGGAGCCAGTATTAATCTTATGCCTCTATCAATTTTCAATAGGTTGGGTTTAGGAGAAATTTCACCTATTACTACAACTCTTAAGTTAGTTGATCATTCGATTACCTATCCTAAAGAAGTTATAGAAGATATTTTGATAAATGTTGATAAAATTTATCTTTCCTGTGGATTTTATTATGTTAGAAATGATGGAAGATAAAAAAATTCCTATTATTTTAGGAAGGTCATTTCTTGCCACTGGAAGAGCTTTGATAGATGTGCAGAAAGGACGGTTAATGTTGAGAGTTAGCGATCAAGCGGTCACATTCAATATTGTTAAGTCAATGAGATATCCAACAAAAGGGATAGAGAATGAATGCTTTAGAATGGAAACTAATTACTATTTAAGCAATGAAAATATCATGAATATACTTTAAAAGAAAACCGAATAAGAATATTTAGAGTATGTGGATGAGGATATAGTTCAAGATGAATCAATGAAATTGAGTAATGCAGAATTGGATTATGTTTGTGAACAATTTGAATTGTTTGATCCTTCGGATAATAACAAAAATTTGATTTCATCGATTGAGAAACCTCCTGAACTAGAAATGAAAATACTTCCTACACATTTAAAATTTGCTTTTTTAGAAGATTTATCTACATTACCTGTTATTGCATCCTCAAAGTTAACTGAAGCACATGTACAAAAGTTGTTGGAAACTTTAAGAAGATATAAGAATAACTTTTGAATGAACATTAACTGAAATTAAAGGAATCAGTCCTTCAATTTGTATGCACAGAATTTTATTGTAAGATCATCATGACCCAAAAGCTAATCCTGAAAATAGATTAAACCACATAGATTAAGAAGTTGTTAAGAAAGAGATTTTATAATGGTTAGAAGCAGGAATAATCTGTTTGTTGACCTCATTTTTGGTTGAGGTCCAGTTTCCTCCTTAGTAGCCTAGGGTCTGGCTATAGGACTGTTGACTATTCCTAGAGGACTTGAAAAGGAACCCTCGTCATTAGAAATTTTAAACTCTTCTTTCCTCAACTTAAAGTTTCACATATTGTTCCTAACCTCTAGTACTTAGTAGTTGGGGTCAATAGGAGAGAGCTCAAGGAGAGTCCTCAATGGATGGTCAAGCCCTAGGACTAACCCTGGGTGGTCTAGTCTTGGTTAGGCGCACAGACTACATTTTTTTTTGACACATCCCAAATCCCAAGACCACTTGCACTTAATTTGGTCTCCTGACTCCTCTTGGAAAGCTCATATGGGTGGACTCAAACTCCATGGCTAAGAGAGTTAGGACCAGCAAATTGAACATAAAAAATGAATCATTATATGGTTCTCATGACTTGAAAATGGCTTCGTAGCTTACTTACCCACTTCAGCCCAAACTTTCATCAAAATTACCAAAATACTCCCAACACCCTAATTCTTGCCAAAAATTTCCAAATTACCCAAAATATCGAAATTTCTCCAAAAGTCATTTCAAACCTTTCCCCACTACCCATATTGACCAAAACTATCAAATTCTCAAAATACCCAAAATAGCCAAAAATGACCAAAATGCCCCTCATGACCCAAAAATTCCCAAAAATTTAAAATCATCCGTAATGTCCCCAAAATCAATTTAAACCACTCTCATGAACCCAATGTTACTAAATTTACCCATTTTGACCAAAAGCCCCAAATTGCCCTTAAAGGTAGAATTTACCCAAATTAGCCTCAATGAGAACCAAATTGATTTCTACCATCTCGAATTTCAATTCCAAATTTCTCATGATATCTATCTACACCAAATTAAACATATAATTGGCCCAAATTTTAGCCTAAATTCTCCCCCAATTTTAAAAGACCAAGTCCAACACATTTAATTCCAAAGGCACAAACCCAAAGCCCACATGACATAAAATTTCTTCCCATCATCCATTTGATTTAATAAAACCATACCCCTTGAAATTCATCATTTCATCACACCAAATCAAGCCTCATGAAAAACTCCACAAAAGTATCCCATAAACCAAAAATACCCTTTCATGAAAGTTGACCAAGCCAAGGACAAGCCATGAAGCCATTCCCAAGCCATAGGTGAGCCATGTAAGCCTTAGCCACCTTACCATGCCAAAAGTGGAAAAAGGAGAACCTTTAATGAGTTCCTTAAAAGTGGCTAACCCTTCTCATATTTCCCCTAAACCATTCTTAAGCCTAATTGTACATGGATGGTGACTTCTCCTCAATAATTAAGATGAGCTAAATGTTCTCCTCTTCAGCCCAAAATAGGCTTGGTGGGTGAGCCCAAGCCAAATCCATGCTTTGACTCAAATTAACCGAAAAATAGGTTCACCCGCATTCCTCTTTAATTCAAAACCCTTACACATGGCCAAACCCAAATGACTTCACCAAACCAAGCCTTGATCCACTTGCCAAAGGGTGACCTGGCACTGGCCGGGCAGCCACCTTGGTTGCTAGAAAACACCTTGGCCGAGGAGGAGCAATGGGTTAAACTTAAAATTACTCCCAACCAAGCTAGTTCACTCCAATTGGATTTTTCCCCATTACTTTTCTCCACTTAAGCAACCAGAGCCACCCACTGGCTAGCTTAATTGCAGCCTTCAAGCTCCCTATTTAAACTCACCCCCTCATGGCAAAAAAAGGAGAGGTTCAAATTCCTTAGGGAGACTTTGCCAAATTGTACCTAGAGCTTCTTCAAGACCTCTTGAGTTCAACCCAACCATCTTCCATCCCTCTTCCCCACTGAATAGAGCCAATTTCTTCATCCTAATTTGAGTTTGAAATAGATCACCCCTTAAAACTCCACCTAATCCAAATTAAATTCACCCACACCATCCACTGAGTGAAAAAAAGATCCCCCACAAACGCCCCATCACCAGACCACCGTAGCATTGACTTTGATCAACACCCTAAATAGGCCTCGTTTGATTTCATACTTAGGCAATTCACCACATCCCAAGGCTTCATCTAGGAGCTCTGTGGACTCAACTCAAACTTTTGGAAGCACCCAATCGAGGCCACACCTCTTGAGCAATGATATTGAATTCTCACCTCAATATGAGTCTATTTTAATTATCCATGCTTATATACTTGATTTAGGATTTGATTAATCATATATATGTTTTCTCCTAGTCTAAATGCGTATAGAGGGAGAAATTAAGGTTAGAAAGTAGACAACTCTCAGGTTACACCAGTTGGGGAACAAGATGGGGGACAGTCTGATCATGTGTGTATCGAATGGTGGGTCATGATGCATTCAGACTGTACTTTGGAATGTGAATGACAGGCTGACTCAAATGACTGTGCCCAATGCCGCGGCGACACGCGTCCTTTTGACGTGTACGAGGATTAGTTGGATAAGTAGGAAAAGAGGATATTTTTTGAATTAATTAAATCAACCAACCTTTAAAAATTAATTTTATGGAGTAGAAAAATCATAAAAATATAATAAAAATACCCTCATGCTTAGTGAACAGTGGAGAATAATGTGGAAATGTTTTGATGTTTGTTTGATGGGTGTGTGATTTTTAATTAATTAAATAGTGTATATCTTATTTTTATTCTCCATTTGTTTAGATTCACCATGACTTGAACTTTGGGGATTTGGCTCTCTCTGTAATGAGGGATCTTCCCTGATTTTTTTAAGGTCAAGGGAGATCTATTGGAAAATATCTCTATTTTTCAAGTACGTCATGTATGTTTTGGTAAAATATATATAATATGTTTTGGTAAAATATTTATAATAACTAAATTATTAAGTATAAAAATACTAAACTTTTTTTGGTAGGTTTGTTGTGGTGACAGGAACCCTAGGAAAAATAAAACTTGGTTTAACTCATTAAGAACCAACCCCTAAAAAAGAATGAAAATTAAATTTGAACAATTATAAATGTAAATGGTATAAAAAATATTTTTCCACTAAAATATAATGTTAGAGGAGCTCCTCGTAAAAATTTCAAGTTAATTGGAATTAATTTGACCATTAAAATGGTTTAATTAATTAAAATTGCATTTTTGGCACTAAAATAATTATATTAACTAAAATACAACTAAAAAAATCTCCAAATTGGTTTTGGGAGCTCCTTATAACCAGAGGAACCTAAGAAAAATAAAAATATAATTAAAATAAATATTTCATTTTTAAGCTATTTTTAAATATTTAAATAGTTAAAATTAATTAAAAATCATAAAGATTGCAAAATAGTAAAAACGCTCTAAAATGTCACATTTGGCTTCTTGATCAATTGGGACAAATTAAAACAATTCTCCTAATTTTTTAAGTCAAGATATTAATTTTTTAAGTGCTTAAAATGAATTTTCTTTTATTTTCTTCTAACATAATTCTAATAAATAAAATATAAACAAAAAAATATGAAATTTGTTTCTTTAGGTTTCTTGTACTCAAAGAGATTTAAGAAAAATATAAATATAAACATAGGTTTTCGAGGTTGGGGGTTTGACTTGGAAGAGCATAAATCACTAATTTAAACCCCCAGTTAATGGTTTTAAAATGATTTATAATTCTTGATAAGGATTAAAAGTACAAATATTTAATTTTTTTCTAAAAATTACAAATGTACCCATTAAGTTTTAAGGGCTTAGTGGTGAATCAGGTTTAATCAAAATTTTGTCTAATGAGGTTTAGAAAATTACTTATAAACAATTTGAAACCTTTTTTTAAAAACAATACAAGCTCATCTTTGAAAATCAAACCGACTAAGTTTCTTAATTAAGCCAAATTTCCCCTAAGGGCCTTTACTCGTATAATTCGTAAGTAAAACATCAAATGATAATTACCCCCCTTAAACAAATAATAAAAACATCAAAGTTCATTGAGTATAAGGGTATGAATTGCGTGGATCACATAGCAACATAATAACACCAAATTGAACTCGAGACAATTCGAGGGAATGTGAAATGTCTAGGGAATTACCCAGGACCTTTTCATGATCCTTTGGGAATCTCGGAGGACACTTGGACATATTATGATTTGCATGATGGAATCGTCCCCATGGATTAAAAAATTGGACCCACCAGGGTATGACATAGGGTTTGGTAGACATTCCTCAAATTTGTACTCTCTGCCTTTATTACATACATGTTTTAATTCTTGCAAAATTATATATACGCATTTCAAGTACTGATCTTTCAGGTGGAGGAACGGGAAGAATCGGCAGGTATACTTTTAATTTATTGTATTGCAATTTTCTTTAATTTATCCTTCTGTACCTCTCGTTTCCTACCTATAAAATTGCATGTTAAACAACAGGGTCACCCTACATGTCAAAACTAAAACTTTTAGGGTAGCCACAGAATTGAAACCAAAACAAAAATTAAGAAATCAAAATATGATAAAATTCATCGCCACAACAATCAAAATATAAGAAAACTAAAAATTTAATCACAAATAAAACAACAATAAAAAATTGCAACAAAATTAAAACATCTCTATCGGTTGATCGAGAATCCAACAAAGAAGGTGACCTACAGTTGCTAACGAGATTTACCACTGTCTAAATGAAAGTATGGAACTCATTGAGCTAATTTTAGTAAATTCTGTTCGACCAAGTAAATCTGAGGAAAATAGTGCTGCCGAAATGAGGGAACCGTGGGATCCTAACCGGCATCTCCATAATCAACTTTAACTTCCCACCATAAAATTTGAATTTAACTTGTCCTTTAAACCTTTAAACCTTAGACTTTAGGACTGCTACTTCACTAAGTTGCCTGGAGCTAGCTTTGTGGGCAGCCTTCTACAATTATGATCTGCAACAATACGAGGATCTACAACGGCATATATTTCCTTAGAAATTAAACAACAAGCCATAGAATTTTGAGGTAGTCTGCCTAGCGTGACATAAATCCTAAAGTTTTCTTTAGACCTTTGTATGGCTCAGCTATACAATTTAAACACTAACTCGCCCTAGGGTTCCGAGGTTGTCGTTCATCACGACCTAAATCCTTATATCTTTTAGGTTATTCGTGCGACTGTCTCACATAAATGAAAACACTAATGAATAAATTTAGCAGCATGAAACACTTAACTCTTCTCAAAACCAAAGTCAAACGTTAGGATAGCTTGGGAAGTCATTAAGGCTCTCCTAAGGATCCATGACATCTCCTAGTTTTTCTTCCTTTGGATTCAAAATAAATGTTCCAAATTTGTGTCATTCCCATTTCACACCTCTTTGTCTGATCTTTTGAAAAGACCTATCATTTAAAAGTCTTGAAGACGATATCTCTTGATTT
>NEWO01000515.1:278046-304739 GCA_003013225.1 Phalaenopsis aphrodite | reverse complement strand
TTTAAAAAATTTCACAAACTAAAAATTAAAAGAAAGACTTGCCCAGATTACAGATCGAACTTTGTTAATTTTTAGTGTTCACACTAGCAATGGAGTTCCCCATGCTCACTTTTTTCTACAACTTGCCAACTAGCCACGATGCTCGCAATGTCACTCCGACCATCAAGTTTGGAATTCGATTAAATGAAATTAGTGTTGTTCTCAGAAAATCCCCATTCCCCGCAATGAAAGTTGCTGCTCCGGAAGTTAAGGAGCCTTCTGTTGAATTTAACCTGAACTGTATCCAAGATTGACCTTCTTGCAAGAAGGTGAAAACTACTGCTGCCCTAACACCAGTTAAGTCTATTGTCCCCTTTTCTGCCGAAAGAAAGGAGGTTATGATTATTGGAGATACAATAGGAGGATTCACCATCCCGCCATCGGTGTTTGAAATTGGATTGAGTTCAAAGTCTGCAGCATTAACTCGGTGTCAAAGAAGAAACTGCAGTCAAAAAATTTGGAAGGCTGCTAAGGCACAAACTCTCGAAAAGATACCAATTGATGAGTTTTCTCAAGAGGAGGGACTTGAATTACTAGAGACCTCTCCGCTCCTGCGAGGGAGTAGGTTCCATTCGCTAATGGACACTAACGGATATGAAGGTATTCAGAAAATTGATGCTACCATACCATTACTTCACGGTCATGAAGAAGAGAAGGAAGAGCCTACTCCTATCACTAAAGTTTGTGTAGTGCTCCTGAGGTTGGCAGCTAAAGAAGGATTTTCAGTGATTGAACTGCTTAAGCGAGTGGGATGTCCGGTGTCCCTTTGGATGAAGAAGAGATTTTAAATGATGTCAGATTTGCCCGACAGTCTCAAAAGTTAGCTGAAGTTTTGCCAGCCCATATCTTTGTCAAGCTTTATTGGGGAGTCGAGTTGATACTACCGTTGTCGTTACCATAGATTTTGCTACTACTGCTACTCCAAGGTCAGCAAGACATCGACCGACTAAGTAAGATATAAGTCCAAGGATACTGGCAATTTTTGCTTGTAAAAGTCCCTCAAAGAAGGAGAGACTATAGAAGTCACCTGATACTGTATTTAGTCTGCTCCATGGGAGCATGTTTCTCTTCGCATACCAATGCCTCTATTGAGACACCGCATATCAAGAAATCACAATTAAAGATAAAGGTATGGGTATCCAAGTTCGTCGTAACAATACAGTTTATTGAGCCCACGAGGCAATAATGTGGAATGAAGAAAAGGCTTGAAATATCGGATTTCTTCGCAGCTATTACTACTGAGTTGGATTAACAAGGGGAGGATGTTCAAGAAAATCCTCCTGATCTCAAAATGGTCCAGGAAGTGATAATTGAAGAGAAAGTTGAAAAGGTCAGGGATAAAATTTTTGAGTTAGCTAAAGAGCATGGAGTAACCATTGATGAAGATGAGGATTTTGATTTTAACTATTATCTCGATGAGGATTTCATGGATATTCATGTTATGGAGACTAGAGTTGTCCCATCTATGCGCGATGCCCAACCTCTCATTGAAGGGAACACCACAGAAGATTTGATCAGAGCTATTCTGTTAAGAGATTAACAAATTAGTCAAATGGAAAAGATAATGGAGGAGATGGCCACCACTATAGCCGCCATGGTTACAGTTCATGGACAGTCCCAGTAACAACCGTTAGCTTCTCAAGGAGTCAACCAACCAGAAAGAGTTCACATCTCTGATGAAAGGAGAGAAGTTGCCTCTATTAATAAAGATGAGCAGCAAAAGAAGGACTTCTTGTCAAGTATAATGCCAGAAAAAGATATTAAACAGTTTGTTGAACAAGAAGTTCGGGAAGCCTTAGCTTAATCTAAGGGTGATGCATTGATTTCAAGGCGTACACCTTAGCCGAAGGAGTTTTATTTCGTACCATACCCTAAAGATTTTGTGTCACCAAACTTTAAGACATTTTATGGGAGCGAAACTCCCAAGTAGCATATAGCACTTTTTTGAGCCAGTTGTGGCAACACCAGAGGTAATGAAGATTTACTCTTCTGTTAGTTTGTCAGCAGTCTATCAGGAATTGAATTTGATTGGTATGTCGAGCTACCCAACGGACCAGTCAAGAAATTTTTTGAATTAGAACCATATTTTTTTAACAGATTTGCTAGAGTACAACATCATATTTTCATTGGAGATCTCATACTAGAAAGACAGAAGTCTAATGATACCTTGTTAGAGTACATCTTGAGGTGGAGACACCTTAGCATGAAATGTGTACCTCAACTACAGGAACATCATGTGATTGAGATTCTACTCAAAAGCATCCATTGGCCAATTGCTTTCATGCTTAAGGGACTCACCATCAAGTACTTCGAGAAGCTACTAAGTAAAGTCAGCAGTTTACAAGAGGAAGTTCAACACATGGATTCCTTAGAGAAGTCAGATATGTCCAACATGACCAGAATATTTGAGAACAAATCTAGAATAGTAGCAACAGTCAATAAAGTAAAGCAGATGATAAAGATACAAGTAGAATATTCTCATCAGAGTTTTCAGCTATCATCAAAGTGTGCTCGGCTGCAGAAACAAACACAACAGTATGTCCAGTTTAGCAAATAGTCATACCAAGGAGGATTACACTGAGCAGAGGGTAGAAGGTGTCCAACTCTTTCAGAACAAATGAAGAGGACATATTCTTTCAAAGATAAGGTTGTGCTAAAGTTGTTCAGAAATTTAATGAAAAAGTCAGAATTCATACTATCATAACCAAAGAAGCCAGAAGAAGCTAAAAAGAAAGAGCATCTCAAATTCTACCCCTACCACTGGATGTTGGGATAAATGATAGAGGACTGTTTCATTTTCAAAGATTGGCTCGAGAGGAATTTCTAAGAAGGAAATATAAGAATCCCAAAAGAATATTTGAAAGAACCTGAAAAAGGTTATGAGAATATGATTTTGGCCGAGCCAATCACTCTGATAGATATGTTTTCAAAAGAGGATAGATGGAGTATAATTTGGAGAAAGTCATCTAAGAAGATACTAGATTAGATTCAGACCGCTTCAACGCAGGCAGCCGTTCAGAGTCTACAGCTTGCTAAGCCCAAGAAGGAGATTTCGCAAAAGAAATCACTGTAACCAGAGAAAGAAAAGATGGAGATAGCTCGGGGGGTAGGATAAGGGATTCATCTGTTAGATTAGTTGTCTCGGATTTGGGAAGAAAATCCTCGAACCCCTGACCATGAATGATTATCTTTTCGCCCCACCGGGATATTATGAATGTAATGATTATGATTTCAGCTATGTTGTAACTATTTGTACTAATAATGTTACTGACTTTGCTCAATCTAACTTCAATCTTGATTCCCAAACTGATCCTTAAATCATACTTAAGTTTGATGAACCCATTAATGAGAATGATGAAGATATCAACAACACTGGTTACGATAGCACCGAAAGTGAGGAACCAGTCCTTGAGTTCCATGATGCACCACTTGCTATCAATTTGGATCTCTCTAGTGAAGAAAAAGTGACACAAAAAAATTTCCCTACATCATCTCAAGAAGGAGAAGAAATCGCGTAAATAAATTTAAGGAGTGGGAATGTGGTACCCTCAAGAATAGCTCAAGTGGATAAAAGAAATGAAATAGTCACTCAAGTAGAGCTACCTCCACCTCTGCCTGTGGAAGAACCACATAGCCAAGTAAAGATTGGAGGATTATATATAGTGGATTATAACATGCTAGCACACCTTAGGAGGTTGCCAGCCAAACTAAGCATTTACGATGCTTTGATCCTATCAAAGGGAATGAGAGAATCTCTGGTTACAACCTTGGTTAACCCAGAGATTTGCTTAGCTTAGTTGGCCAGCACTTCCTCGGATGAAGTTTCTTTGTTGAAGGAATAGCTTGGGATAACCTTCACAGATGAAGACTTGTTGATCGGTACCACTGATTACAACTGATTGATCTACAACTTTGTTAATATCAACAGATTTGTATTGTTTTGAGTTTTGGTAGATCTGGGAGCATCACTTATCCTAATGAGTATACAAACATTGGCATATTTGGATATTAAGGCTAAAGAGCTTACAACCAATAAAATAATGTTTAGTGTATTTAAACAAAAAAAAGAAAGAGCCCTTGGATTAATTATACTGTTAATGAAAGTTGGAGAACTAGTAGCAGCCGTAAAATTCTTCATTATCAATGCAAAGACCTCTTTTAATGCTTTACTTGGATGACCATGGATTCACAAGTATAATATTGTTCGGTCATCCTTACACCAATGCATCAAATAATTCAAAGAGGGACAAGAACATTGTATCAAAAGATATTTACAGTCATTTTCAATTCATGAAGTGGGCATTCAGGAAGATGTCGCATACTACCTACCTCCAAAGAAAAATGTATTTTCCTATGAAATTATGGTAAACGAAGTACAGGATTTTGAAGAATCATGAAGAAGAGGCCATTCAACTCTATTTCAGTGATCTACAACCATTCCTTCACAACGAGCTGGTAGAGATTTTAGCTTATACACCTGAGTTCGAGGCTGGGGATGTGCACGAGGAAAGATCAACGCGATTGTTGAATGGACTAGGTCGACTATCAACATTGACATAGAAGAAAGTTTTGATGAAGAAAGTTTTGAGGAAGAAATGATGATGATAAAATAGAAGAAACCACAACATTAAATTTCCTTGAAAGATGTGGAGAAAGATGAATATGAGTTGATGTATGATCGAATCAACCACTATGTGAATGTCATGACCATTACTCAAATTCACCCTCAAAAGGTTGAGAGTTTAGAGGTCAAGGAAGTCTGTAGCATTGGTTCAAATCAGATCAAGTTTTACCATGCTTCCCCTTCTTCTAATTCTGAAAATCATGTAAATTTAGAAGAGGATTCTAACGAATTAATGGAATTACCTTTTGGATACTTTTCTCCTTGTGTAAAAAGATTAATTTATCAGGATAAGTGTTAAAGTACTTGCCAAAAGATAAGCTACAGTTTTTTGAGAAATTATAGAATGTTAAAAGTCGAACTCCTAACTCAAAAGAAGGTCTCAGATTTGGACTGTAGGACCAGTCGATGACTTGAAATTTTGCATGGTTGTTACTAGAAGATCGGAAAAGGATTGTCTCGGTGTAAAGGATGACTCTCAAGATCAGTTAATAGGTGATGCCCCAACAAAATTTGAAGAAGAAATTGAGTCAATGATTGTTGAATTTAAAGAAATCAACCTTGGGACTGAGGAGCAGCCCCGACCTACCTTCATAAGTTCTCTACTCAACAAGGAAGAATCCACAACACTGATAAAGTTATTATTAGAATTTAAAGATTGCTTTGCATGGAGTTATGATGAAATTTCAGCACAGTCAGCAAAAGTTGTAATTCACAAACCTGGGGTAGATAAAGGTATAACCCCATTAAAGTAAGCTCCTAGATGAATGTGCCTCAAGATAGAGCAATAAGTCATTGCTGAGGTAAGGAAATGAATAGATGCTACCTTTCTAAGTGAAGAGCAACCACTCGCATGGTTAACCAACATTGTACCAGTTAAGAAAAAGAATGGACAAATCCATGTTTATGTCGGCTTCATGGACATTGCTGAGGTAAGGAAATTAATAGATGCTAACTTTCTAAGTGTAGAGCAACACCCCGCATGGTTAACCAACATTGTACCAGTTAAGGAAAAGAATGGAAAAATCCATGTTTGTGTCGACTTCACGGATTTAAATAAAGCATGTCCAAAGGATGAGTTTCCGTTACCAATACAAGAATTAATGGTGAACATTGCATCGACACATGATATTTTCTCTTTCATAGAGGGATCATCAGGATATAACCAAATCAAACATTCAGAACACCAATTGAGATCTTTTGCTACACAATGATGTCATTTAGGCTAATGAATGTCGGAGCAACATATCTACAAGCTATGACGAAGTTATTTGACAACCTCATTCACAACCAAGTAGAATACTATTTGGATGATTTAGTCATCAAAAGCAAACAGAAAATAGATCATTTCTATAATTTGAGGATTGTGTTTGAACAATTACGATAATTTAATCTAAAGATGAATCCCTTAAAGTGTGCCTCTGGCGTCACCTCTGAAATATTTCTAGGATTTTTTGTTCGTCATCATGGAATCAAGATCGATCCAGATATGGTTAAAGCTATCTTGGAAATGCCTCCTCTCAAAACCTTGAAACAATGTCAAGGAAAGTTGACATATCTGAGATGCTTTATTTCTAACGATGAGGCTTCAAAATTTGCTTAGGAAGAGAAATGCCAACAGACCTTTGAGGATGTTAAGCAATACTTAATGACACCTCTTGTTTTGGCAGTCCCTGTCCCAAAAAAATTGTTGATACGTTAAATCATAGCCTTAGAAGACTCTCTTAGAGCCCTGTTAGCTTATGTCAATGATGAGGGTAAGGAAAATATGCTTTGCTACTTGAGTGGCAATCTAATACCGATGGAGGAAAAGTATCCACATATTGAGAAGCATTGTCTAGTTTTAATTTTCACCACTAAAAATCTTAGGCATTACATGCTCTCTCATAAAATTACCCTTATTTCTAAAGTTAATTTATTGCAATATTTGATGACCTGACTAACGCTTTCCAGACATTTAGCATGAAGATCAATGATTTTTTTGCAATTTAATTTAACTTTACTAATAGATTCAAACAATGAGAGAGAGAAAGAGAGCAGGAAAAGGAAGAGAGAGCAAGAGGGTGAGGAAGACATTGAGAAAGAGTGGCATCAGAGAGATAGATTGAGTACAAAAGATATATAGAGAGTTACCCAAGAGTGACGGGGAGAGGATGAGACCCAGAGGGAGAGGGAGAGTGAGAGAGAGAGGGAGGCAGAGAAAGAGCTGAAAAGAATGACAAAGTGAAAGAAAGAGAGAGAAAGAGAGCGAGATAGATAAAAAAAGAGAGAATAGAGATAAGAGAGATAGGGAGAGAGGGAAGGAAAAAAAGGGGATGGAGAGAGAGAGTGAAAACGATAAAGATAGAGTGAGAAACAAGGGAGGGAGTGGAGGAGAAAGGTCTAAAGTGATGTAGAAAGAAAGAAAAGGAGGGTAGCAGAGAGAGAAAGAGAGTGAGAGAGACTAAGTGAAAATAGAAGTAAGAAAGATAGAGAGAGCAAGAGAGAAGAAAAAAGATAGAAAGGAATGGTGAGGTAGCTGGAGAGAAATATGGAGTGATGAAATAATGAGAGGATTGAGTATGAGAAAGGGAGACTGAGGAAAGGAATGAGAGGGATTAAAGAGAGATCAAGAGCTAGCACGAATGAGAGAGTGTGGGATAGAAATGGAGAGGACAGGCTGTGGGAAGCTAGAGCAATAGAGATGAGTGAAAGACAAAGAGGGGAAAACAGTAGATTGAGTGAGTGAGAGAGAGAGAGAGAGAAGGAGATTGAGAGGGAGATAGGGAGAGAGAGGGAGGTGGGGAGTGGGATTGAGTGAGAAGATAGAGAGAGAACTATGAAGGTGTGGAAGTACGAGAGAGTGGTAGAGAGAGGGAGTGCAAGATAGAGGGAGAGAAAGAGTTAGAGGAGTGAAGTAGAAGAGAGAGAACCATAGAAAAGAGAGAAAAACAGAAAATAAGATTTAGAGAGCAAATAGTGAGAAAGAGAGAAAGAGGGAGGGAAAATAATAAAGAAGAGTGGAAGATGAATTAAGGGAGAGATAAAGGAGAGAGTGGAAAATGAATAAAGACTCATAAAATTACCCTTATTTCTAAAGTTAATTTATTGCAATATTTGATGACCTGACCAACACTTTCCAGACATTCAGCATGATGATCAATGATTTTTTTGCAATTTAATTTAACTTTTGTTCCCCTCCGCGCTATCAAGGGACAGATTTTAGCAGATTTTCTCGCAGCGCACCCACTTCCAACTGGCTCTTCACTCAATGATGAGCTACTAGATGAAAAAATACTGCAAATAGAACCATCTAATGAAAAGCAATGGGAAATGTATTTTGATGGAGCTTCATCAGCCAGAGAAGACAGAATCAAAGATGGTTATACCAGAAAAAGCAGGAATTTGTCTGATTTTTATCACGCCAGATAAGGGTATGTTGAGATTCTCCTATCACCTAACAGAGCCGTGCACAAACAATGAAGCAGAATATGATGCATTGATCATTGGATTGGAATTAGCAATCTCAATGGATATAACGAATATCGTCATCTATGGCAACTCACAACTCATCATCCAATAAGTTGTCAGACAACATAAAATTTTGAAACCAAGGCTAACAGAATACCACAGATACACACAATGAGGTTATTAGAGCAGATTCCCAATGCAACTCTATACCAAATTCCTCAGGGGGATAATGCCCATGCCGACACTTTAGCAAAACTTGCTAAGGAAATGGCGTGTCCACCGGAGGATTCCATCAACATTACAATACGAGGACATCAGGTTCTATCTAGGATCGACCTTGACAATTTACACAAACTCAAAAAAAGAAGAAGAAATGACGATTGAAGTTGTTGACATCAATAAAGATTGATGTAAGTCATTGATAGAATATTTAGAAACTGGAAAACTATCAGAGGATAATACCAAAGCATACCACATCTCAAGAAGAGCTATGTAATATGCTCTAGTGGGTGATGTCCTCTTCAGAAGATTATTTGATCAGATGTGGCTGAGATGTCTAAGCAGAGCCAAAGCACAAAATACTGTCAAATAAGTACATGTTAGATTGTGTGAAGCTCTCCAGTCATTATTGAAAATGAAAATGAAGATTAAAAGACTCAGATATTACTATCCAACAATTATATTCAGTTGCATGGATATGGCTAGAAGATGTCACCTTTGTCAAGAGCATGGGGTGGTCTTACACCAACCTCCAAATGTGCTATACCCAATAGTTTCCTCATGGTCATTCAAGTGTTGGGGCACGAACATAATAGGTCTGATAGACCCTCCATCCTCTGATGGACATAGAATTATTCTTGCCGCTACAGATTACCTCTCCAAGTGGGCAGAGGCAGTGTCATTATGAAGTTACAACACAGCATGTCATGCAGTTTTTTAAGAGTCAGATTGTCTACTATTTTGATGTACCGTGCAAATGATTACCAACAACAAGACAACCTTCAAAAGCTCAAAGATTAACAATTTTTTCAAACTATAAGGGAAATATTGGAGATACTCTATGATTTACTATCCCAAAGGAAATGGACTGGTCGAGCCCTTCAACAAATTGCTCATGCAAATCTTAAAGAAAACATTGGACGAAAATAAAAGAGATTGACATAATAAATTATTAGAAGCATTGTAGGCCTGCCGCACAACATTTAGAACTCCCACTCAATGTACATCTTATGCACAGGTCTGAGGTTGTTTTTCCGCTAGAAGTATGGACACCATTTCTTAGAGTCGTCGTCACCAACCAAATCACAACTGTAGAAAGTACAAAACTTTGGCTTGAAGAATTGGAAAGTTTAGAGGGAAAATGATTGGAAGCACAACAACATTTTGAGCTCTACCAAGCAAGGGTGGTGCAGGCTAATGTCAAATTGGTGCTTTCGAGGGTGTTCAAAGTTGGTNGAAATATTGGAGATACTCTATGATTTACTATCCCAAAGGAAATGGACTGGTCGAGCCCTTCAACAAATTGCTCATGCAAATCTTAAAGAAAACATCGGACGAAAATAAAAGAGATTGACATAATAAATTATTAGAAGCATTGTAGGCCTGCCGCACAACATTCAGAACTCCCACTCAATGTACACCCTATGCACGGGTCTGAGGTTGTATTTCCACTAGAAGTTTGGACACCATTTCTTAGAGTCGTCGTCACCAACCAAATCACAACTGTAGAAAGTGCAAAACTTTGGCTTGAAGAATTGGAAAGTTTAGAGGGAAAATGATTGGAAGCACAACAACATTTTGAGCTCTACCAAGCAAGGATGTTGCAGGCTAATGTCAAATTGGTGCTTTCGAGGGTGTTCAAAGTTGGTGACCACATTCTTGTTCTTAAAAGGCCTATTCTTGCACATCGCAAGATGGGTGGAAAATTCAAACCAACATGGGAGGGACCATTTGTCATAGAGGTCTATTCAAGAAGATTTTACCTGCTGGTGAATTTCCGATGCGAAAGACCTTTGCTACCAGTTAATGACCGCTATTTGAAGACATATTACCAGACGTGATGTTACTTGAAATCAATTTTTTTGAAATTTTAATTATTCCGGGGTTATTTATTTGACCAAACATATAGAAGTGGGTCCAAAATTTTGTAACAAAATTAACCTCGATAAAATGAAAATTTTGAAAGTTGATCATTTTATTTCTCCTTTCCTGTTTCTAATTTTGAAATTTCATTAGATTAAAATAAATAAAATAAGTAAAAATTGCTTCTGTATAAATTAAAAATTAATTTTATTTAAGAAATACTTCATTTTTTTTATTCTGGTTTGTGTTGAGTTTTAGCGCACTGATGTTTCTCTCTCTTCTGCAGAAAAAAGTCTGGATGAAAGCTGATTTTTGCCTTTAGAGATGGCCTAAATCTCACATTGAACAAAGAAAGGGCAGCTCAGGGAGGCATCGTAGACTTTGACTTAGACTTCAGTCAGGTCAACGTGAACTATGAGGGTCCCCTGATGGACATAGTCAGTCGCCACGAGAAAAAAGGATTACTATCACCGCTGAGGATCGGTACCAAAGAAGACTCCTCACTGAAGAGGAAGAAAGTGATAACACAATAAAATCCAATGGAAGGGACTAGTCATTTGCCGTCCATGATAACTGCACCGACGGAAAATTTAATCAGTGCTGATGAAGACAGAATGTCAGACGTACCACTAAGAAGAACTCAACGCCATGACGCTAATCACCGCAAGCACAGAGCTTTCTTATGTGAGGAGATAAGATGTATGAAAGAGGCAGAAAATACACTCACCCCAATTCATAAGGGGAAAATTTATGATCCATGCATGAGAGAGACCTCTACTAGTCTGCCTACTACGGAGGATGAGATAGAATTTGTTGCAGAACAGATGCTACCAGCAGTTCCAGATGCATTTTATAGATGTTGCTCGATGTGCAACGTTGAGATTTCCATACAAACATTGATGGGCATTTGTAGAGTGCCCAACATGCAATGTCCTTCACTTTGATCACTACAGCTCCTTTGAGAAGTTCACAACTACTGATACACAATGCCAAAAGGCAGCATGCCTAGATACTGAATTATATATTCTAATATCTACAAAGTTAGGTTAGACGTGGTATCTTATAGATATGGAGATGAGGGAGCCACCCCAACAATCTCAAAGGATTCCTAAAGCAAAATTGGAAACGATGAATAGAATTAAGAAGCAAGAATTTAAATTCTATGAAGAAATCCAAGGAAAGTTCGTCAATATTTTGGAAGGCCTAGATCTATCTGCAAGAGTCTTCTATAAAAATGATGAAAGAGGAATTCTTGATTGTGTATTTGACTTGAGAGACTGAGGACAAGCTGGTCTACTAATGAAGAAAACTTACTCAGACCCTCAAAAATGGATGTGTGGGAAAGACAGGATAACCATTCAGTGTGATTGCTGTTATAAAGTGAATGATCAAAAGGATGGTCAAATTGAGTATACTACCAAGGGAAATCATTTTGATGAGTTTCATAATTAATGTTTATGATGAAGGAGGTTGTATCCCTCTGCACATAGACCATCATGATTTCGTAAGACCCTTCTACATGGTGTCATTCATGAGGTGAAGTAACATCCTATTTGGAAAAAAGATCAATATCATTGGCCCTGGGGAGTTTAGAGGATCTGTCAAAATTTCACTACTAATGGGTTTAGTGCTAATTCTAAAAGGAAACAAAGTTGACCTAGCAAAGCACTGCTTTTTGGGAGTACAATATTGCAGTGTGTCTGTGACATTCTGAAAAATGCACAAAAGTAAAGTACCGTATGGGTTCCGTCCTGATCCAGAGTTGGAGGAGCTGCGCACATACAAGCTGTGAGATGGTTGCACCTCTAAGCACATGTAAAAGAAATTCTTGTCCTAGAGTGTGGCTTGGTAGATCAGCTTGATCAAGGGCTCACCCCACAGAGGACAGATAGACAACTTTTGTCATCTATTTACTATGTCAGAGCAGCATATATGATATGTACTCCACATATGATGTTTCAGATATGTTCAACATGTTGTCTCTTTTGATATTTCAGCATGTATTCAGTTTGCAACACTTATTTGAAGCAGATTAATGAAATTTCTTTCAAATTTCAACATATTTATCAAATTGCTCTTTTTTGTGCGATTGATAAGGAGCCGTGAAACCATATGTTGGTTCTGAATTATTATGAACAAAAAATAACACAATGAAAGTCTGATATTAAAATTTAAATTTATTTTTGAAAATCAACCAAAAAAAATTAAATTTTGAAAATATAATTTGATAATCAAATGTGATAAAGACAAAAAGAAAAGAAAATGATAGATTTGGTGAGTTTGTTCCTCTCAAGTCCGAGGTTCCTTATTTTTCGCTTGCACAGCACGAATGTTTATGTTTGCATGAATTTGTCACAACCTTCAAGAAATATCAAAATTCCAAAATCTCTATATCTTCATGAAATCTCAACATTCCAAAATATCTATATCTCCATGAAATCTCAACATTCTGAAATCTTTATATCTTCACGAAATTTCAACATTCTAAAACCTCTATATCTCCATGAAATCTCAACGTTCTGAAATCTCAACGTTCTGAAATCTCTATATTTTCATGAAATCTAAACATTCTCACAATTCAGCGACAATACTTAAATTCTCATTCCCATGATATTTTAGAGGTTGAGGATGCTACATCTAAAACTACATTACTTTAGGAGCCCTCCCTATCGCATCATTTCAAATGAAATACCAATGTTGGTGCAGGGTCATCCAGTTCCTTTAAATTCCCTAAATTTTCCACCTTCCTTCCGAGAAATTTTCTGCATCCATGAAATTCGAGGGTTAGTGCAAGATTGCCCGATTCCTTTAAATTCCCTAAATTTTCCACCTTCCTTCCGAGAAATTTTCTACATCCATGAATTTGCAGGGTTGGTGCAAGCTTATCCGATTCCTTTAAATTTTCTAAATTTTTCGCATCCATGAAATTTCAGGATTAGTGCAAGGTCATTCAATTCCTTTAAATTTACTAAATTTTCCACCTTGTTATCTGAGAAATTTTTTCACACTCATGAAATTTTCAGAGTCACCACCTAAATTTTGATTCCCTTCTTTTGAAGTCGGTACCTAAATTTTGATTCTCTTTCTGAGATTGATACCTAAACTTCAATTCTGATCTCAAGGTCAAAACCTAAATTCTGATGCCTTTCTTTTGAGATTGGTATCTAAATTCTCATTCTCTTTCCAAAATTGATACTTAAATTTTAATTCCCATCTTGGGGTCAGTACCTAAATTTTGACGACCTTCTTTCGATATTGGTACCTAAATTTTGATTCCCTTTCTAGAATTGATACCTAAATTTCAATTCCCATCTCTAGGTTAGTACCTAAATTCTAATTCTCTTCTTTTGAGGTTGGTACCTAAATTTTGATTCTCTTTCTAGGATTGATACATAATTTTCAATTCCCATCTCGGGATGAGTACTTAAATTTTGATTCCCTTTTTTCGAGGTCGATACCTAAATTTTGATTCTCTTCCTGGAATTGATACCAAAATTTCAATTCCCATCTCAGGGTCAGTACATAAACTTTGATTCCCTTCTTTCGAGGTCGGTACCTAAATTTTGATTCTCTTTATGGGATTAATACCTAAATTTCAATTTCCATCTCAGGGTTAGTACATAAATTTTGACTCCCTTCTTTCAAGTTTAGTACCTTAATTCATATTCTCTTTTTGGGTTGATACCTATTTCAATTCCCATCTTGGGGTTAACTAAATTTTGATTTCCATCCTCCAAAATTATTGAAATCAAAATCAAAGTTTTCTTACAATAGAATTGAAATTGAATCTTCACGGTGAATGTCATTCTTCTTTTCCTGATGGTTGTTTTAAGAATTCCTTTCCTTTTAAGCCCCAGCGAGAGTGTCAAATCCTTAATTTCAATCAAATTTTCACTTGCTAATTTCCCAGCAGAAACAACTGTTACTCAATTCTACTTTCTGTTCTAGGCATGTTGGGTTAGACATCTGTGTTGGTTATGTTGATCTCTTCGGTCAAAGCCAATAAGTGCGGTGTGCTTGCCTGACACACCACATCTATTGGGGGTCCATTTGTTGACCTCACTTTTGGTTGAGGTCTAGTTTCCTCCTTAGTAGCCTAGGGTCTTGCCATAAGACATTCCCGTTGACTATTCCTAGAGGACTAGAAAAGGAACTCTCACAATTCGAAATTCAAAACTCTTCATTGCTCAACTTGAAGTTCCACATATTGGTCCTAATCTCTTGTACTTACTAGGTAGAGTCAATATGAGGGAGCTCAAGGAGAGTCCCCATAGGATGGTAAAGCACTAGGAATAACCCTGGGTGGTCTAGTCTTAGTTAGGCTAGCTCACACATACTACATTCTTTTTTTCACACACCCCAAACCCTAACACCACAAGCACTTGATTTGGTCTCCTGACTCAAAACCTTAGCCCTTGGCTAAGAAAGTTAGGACCAACATAATGAACATCCAAAATGAATCCTCATATGGTTCTCATGACTTGGAAATGGCTTCATGGCTTACCTACCCACTTTTTCCCAAACTTTCATCAAAATTACCAAAATACACCAAATACCCTAATTCTTACTGAAAATCCCAAAATACCCAAATATGTTCAAAAGTTATTTCAAACCATTTCCAACTACCCAAATTGACCAAAATCACCAAATTTCCAAAATACACCAAAATTACCAAAATTTACGAAAATGCCCCTCTGACCCAAGAATTCCAAAAATTCCGAAAAATTATAAAATCATCTCAAATGTCCCAAAAATCAATTTAAACCACTCCCATGAACCTGATTTTACTAAATTAACCCATTTTGACCAAAAACCTCAATTTGCCCTTAAAGGCCCAATTTCCCAAAATTAGCCACAATGACAACCAAATTGATTTATACCTTCTCAAATTTCAATTCCAAACTCCTCATGATGTCTATCTACACCCGATTAAACATTTAATTGTCTCAAATTTTAGCCTAAATTCACCCCAATTTTAAAAGCCCAAGCCAACCCCATTTAATTCCAAATGCCCAAACCCAAAGCCCACATGGCATGAAATTTCTTCTCATCATTCATTTGATTAAATCAAACTATACCCCTTGAAAATTATCATTTCATCACACCAAATCAAGCCTCATGACAAACTCCAAAAAAATACCCCATAAACCAAAAATACCCTTTCATGAAATTTAACCATGCCAAGGACAAGCCATGAAGCCATTCCCAAGCCATAGATGAACCATGTAAGCCTTTGCCAACTTACCATGCCTAAAGTGGCAAAAGGAGGAGCCACTTTAATAATTCCATTAAAAGTGGCTAGCCCTTACATGTTTCCCCTAAACCATGCTTAAGCCTAATTGTACTTGGATTGTGACTTCTCCTCACTAATTAAGCCGAGCCAAATGATCTCTTCAGCCCAAACCGGCCTTGGTGGTGAGATCTAACCAAATCCATTCTTTTACCCAAATTGACCCAAAAATATCTTTAATCCAAAACCTTTACATATGGCTAACCCCAATTTGCTTCACCAAAACCAAGCTCTAATCCCTCTAACCAAATGGTGTCCTAACCCTGGCTGGCCAGCCACCTTGGCAACCAGAAAACACCATTGGTTGAGGAGAAACAATAAGTTAAACTCAAAATTACACCTAAACAAGCTGGTTCACTCCAACAAGATTTTTGTGACTTTCTTCCCTCCACCTTAGCAACTAGAGCCACCCACTAGTTAACCCAATTGTAGCCTCTAAGCTCCCTATTTAAACTCACCCCCTAATGACCAAAGGAGGAGAGGTTCAAATTCCTTGGGTAGACTCTCCCAAATTGTTCTCAGAGCTTCTTCAAGACCACTTAAATTCAACTCAACCATCTTCGAGCACTCTTCCCCACTGACGAGAGCCAATTTCTCCACCCTGATTTGAGTCTGAAACAAGAAACCCCTCAAAACTACACCAAATCCAAATTAACTTCACACACACCATCCCATGAGTAAAAGCAAAAGATCTCACATAAAAGCCCCATCATCAGAACACCCTAGCATAGACTTTGATCAACACCCCAATCAGCCTGGATTGATTTCCTACCTAGGCAATAAACCACAACCCAATACTTCATCTAGGAGCTCTGTGGACTCAACTCAATCTTCTGGAAGCACCCAATCAAGGCCAAACCTCTTAAGGAAAGGTATTGAATTCTCCCCTCAAACTGAGCCTATTTTAATTCTCCATTCTTATAGACTCGATTTAGGACTTGATTAACCATATAGATGTGTTCTCCTAGTCGGAACAAACCCCATGAGATTTGGTTGAGTATTGAGGGAGAAATTAGGGATACAAGGTGGACGGCTCTCAGGTTACACCAGTTGAGGATGAAGACGGGGGACCATCCGATCACGTGTGTATCGAATGGAGGGTCGTGATACAGTTAGATGATACTTTGGTACTTGAATGGAGAGCTAACTCAAATGGTGGAGCCCAATCCTGTGGCTACACACATGCCTTTGATGTGTACGAGAATGATTGGATAAGAAGGAAATGAGGATATTTTCTTAATTAATTAGAAAAAAACAACCTTTAAAAATCCTTATCTTGGTGTAGAAAAATCATAAAAATAAAATAAAATATACTCATGCTTAGTGAACAGAGGAAAATAATGTAGAAATGGCTTAATGTCATTTTGATGCTTGTATAATTTTTAATTAATTAAAAAATTGTATTTATTATTTGTATTCTCCATTTGCATGAACATTTCACCATGATTCGATTTTTAGAGCTTTGGCTCTCTCTGTCATGAGGGGTCTTCCCTATGTTTTCTAAGGTCAGTGGAGATCTCTAAGAAAAGATCTCTATTTTTCAAGTATGTCATGTTTGTTTTGGTATAAATAATTATAATAAATAAAACATTAATAAAAAATACTAAACTTGTTTTGGTAGGTTCATTGGGTGATAGGACCCTAGGAAAATATAAACATGGTTTAACTCATTAAGAATAACTCTAATTATCACTGACCCCTAAAATGAAGGAAAATTAAATTAGAATAATTATAAATGTAAATGGTATAAAATATATTCTCCAATATAATTTAATGTCAGAGAAGCTCCCTATAAAAATTTTAAGTCAATTGGAATTAATTTGACCCCTAAAATGGATAAATTAAGTGACATTACATTTTTGGCATTTAAATAATTATAATAATTAAAATATAATTCAAAAAATCAACAAATTGGTATTGGGAGCTCCTTATGGTTAGTGGAACCAAAGAAAAATAAAAATGGAGTTAAAACAAATATTTCATTTTTAATTCAATTTTAAATATTTAAATAATTAAAATTAATTAAAAATCTTAAGAATTTCAAAATTGTAAAAACAAACTAAAATGTCACATTTGGCTTCCTGATAAGTTGGGACCAATTAAGATAATTGTCCTAATAAATTAATTTATAAGGGCTTAAAACAATTTTCATCAATTATCCACTAAAATAATACTAATAATGAAAATTTAAAGAATAAAAACATGAAATTTGTTTTTATGGGTTTCTTGAACTCAGAGAGATTTGAGAAAAATCTAAAATTTAATTTTTCATTTAAATAATATTTTATATTTAATTAATATTCAAAACAAAGACATAATTCTAGTAATTAACTTGAACATCAAAAAATTATGAAATTTGATCAGAGTGGTCCTCCCACCTAGATAAATCTTCAGTAGTTTTGTTAAGGACAGGTTTTTTTTTTTAATGAGTTATTGAGTTTTCATTAAAAAACCTTATTTTTGCACGAAAATAATTATAAAATTAAATAAATTTAGAAAAATCACATTTTCTGATCTGCTGTTTTAACTAATAAATGAGTGGGGTAGCTTAAAGATTTCAAATTCATTTGGGTTTAATTTAATGAATATAAGGTGTTAAAGCTCAAAAGGCAAAATGATAATTTTGAAATTTAAGTCTTAATTAATATTTAGGACTATCCAAAGGGTAAATGGGTAATAAATGATCTTAATTGACATATCTAGATGATTAAAAAATAAAAGGGATAAATGGTAGTAACCAATCTCACTTTGGACTCATTAAGGATAAATTTGTAATTTCTTAAATTGATGAAATTCGGAAGAGTAGTCAAATAAGGGGATATTGAGGTTAGAGGTTTGACTTTGGAACAACATAACCCACTAATTTAAAATCCCAATTAGTAGTTTTAAAATGATTTTTGATTCCTGATAAGGATTAAAAGTATAAATATTTAAATTTTTCTAAAAATTACAAATCTACCCATTAAGTTTTAAGTGCTTAGTGGTGAATCTGGCTTAATCAAAATTTTGTCTAATGACGTTTAGAAATTACTTATAAATAATTTGAAACCTATTTTTAAAAACATTGCAAGCTCATCTTTGAAAATCAAACCGACTATGTTTCTTAATTAAGCCAAATTTCCCTAAGGGTCTTTACCCGTATAATTTGTAAGTGAAACATCAAATGATAATTACCCCACTTAAAGAGATAATCAAAACATCAAGGTTCATTGAGCATAAGGGTATGAATTAGGATTAAGACCAAAATGAACTCGAGATGATTCGAGGGACTGTGAAATGTCTTGGGAATTACACAAGCCCTTTTCGTGATCCTTTGGGAATCTCGGAGGACACTTGGACAAATTCTGATTTTTTTTATGGAATCAACCCCACTAGATGAAAAAATTGGACCCACTATCGTATGACGTAGGGTTTAGAAGATATATCTTAAATCTGTACTCTATGTCTTTCATACAAGCATGTTTTAATTCTTGCAAAAATATGTGTGTGCCTAGCAATTACTAATCTTTCAGGTGGAGGAATGAGAAGAATCGACAAGTATGATTTTAATTTATTGCGTTGCAATTTACTTTTTTTATCCTTCTGTAACTCTTGTTTCCCACCTACAAACTTGCATGTTAAACAACAAGGTCACCCTGCATGTCAAAATTGAAAATTTTAGGATAGCCACAAAACTAAAACTAAAAACAAAATTAAGAAATCAAAATAAGATAAAATTCACCAGCACAACAGTCAAAATATAAGACAACTCAAAATTTAATCACAAACAAAACAATAACAAAAAATTGGAACTAAATTAAAACGTCTCTATTGGATGATCGGGAATCCCTTGGAGGAGGTAACCTACAGTTGTTAATGAGATTTCCTACAGTCTAAAAGAAAGTATGGAACTCATTGAGTTGAGCTAATTAAACTCATTTGGACTAAGTGAATCCAACTAAAATAGTGGTTCCAAAATGAGGGAATGGTAGGATCCTAACCGGAGAATCTACTTCACCAAGAAATAGACTTTAGGAATGCTGCTTCACCAAGGAGCCTGGAGCTAGCTTTGTGTGCAGCCTTCTACAATTGTGATATGTAACACCACGAGAATCTACAACAGCACATCTTTCCTTAGAAATTAAACAATAAGCCATAGGATTTTGAGGTAGTCTACCTAGCGTGACATAAACCCTTATTTTTCTTTTGTCCTTTATATGGCTTTGCTATACAATTTAATACCTAACTCACCCTAAGGTTCCTAGGATGTCCTTCATCATGACCTAAATCCTTATATCTTCCATGTTATTTGCGAGACTGTCTCACATACATGTAAGCTTTAATTATTAAATTTGGTAGGATGAAACACTTAACTCTTCTCAAAATTGAAGCTAAACCATAGGATAGCTTGGGAGGTCACCAAGGTTCTCCTCCGGATCCATGACATCCCTTAGTTTTTCTTCTTTTGGATTCAAAACAAATGTTCCAAATATGAACCATTCCCATCTTAAACCTCGTTGTCCAATATTTAGAAAAGTTTTATCCTTCAAAATTCTTGAAGACAATATGCTCTGATTTTCATCGAGAGTTTTATTTGGTAACTTCAGTTATCTAAGATGAAATTAATTATAGGGTCTTGCCCTTATAGGAAACTTTTGAGAACCCAACTTAACATAAACCCTATTTAATTTTTTGTATTAAATAAGGGAACTTGTCGTTCAACATAAAAAATGGTTTTTTGCATACTTAAACATATGTCATAAATTATTTAGTTTATTTAATTGAGTGCTTATCACTAAGTAGTGTATGTATCCTTTAGAATAGATGCATTTCTTGCATTATTAGGCTCATGCATTTAAACTACTGAGGATATGAGATCAGTTCGGTCTTGTATTTTCAAATTTTAAAATACTATTTTTTCCCAAATTATATATATAAATTAAATTAAACTATGCGTCAGGATATCCATTCCGGCAACCGTCAACTCCCAATTTGGTGACAAAAATATCATATTTCAATAGTGCTTGGGTGAGTTCAATTCACTGAGTTCCAAAGAAAGGAGGTGTGATTGTAGTGACAAATGAGAATAATGAACTCATATCAATAAGACAAGTCACTTAATGGTGAATCTGCATAGATTTTAGAAAATTAAATTTAGCTACCAGGAAAAATCGCTTTCCTTTACCCATTCTGGACCAGATGTTAGATAGACTAGCTGGGCACATATATTTTTGCTTTTTAGTCCAGGTTATTATACATAAAATCTCTTTCCTTTTTCAAGATCAAATGTTGAATATATTGGTTATTATCAAATATAAATTGCTTCAGAGGATCAAGAGAAGGCATTATTTCTTAGTCCTTATGGTACTTTTATCTTTCAACAAATTCCCTTTGGCTTATGTAACCCTCCTTCTACATTTCAAAGATGTATGATGTTGATTTTTAATGATTTAAATGAAAAAGTGATAGAAGTCCTTATTCGGTGTTTTGAACTTCATTTGAAATATGTCTAAATCATCTGGAAAATGTTCTAGAATGATGTGAAATAATGAATCTAGTATTAAACTGGAAAAATGTCAATCCATAGTTGCAGGAGGAATTGTGCTTGAGCATAAAATTTTAAAAAATGGCATGGAAGTAGATCTGGCAAAAAGTTAGGTAATATCTAACCTACCTCCACCTACTACTGTAATAGGAGTTAGGAGCTTTTTAGGACATGTTAGTTTTTATAGGTGATATATCAAAGATTTTTCAAAAATTACAAAGCCTTTATACTAACTTTTGTAGAAGGATACAAATATTGATTTCAATCAAGAGTGCCTTATTGCCTTTGAAACTTTTAAGGAAAAATTGATCACTGCTCCTATAATTGCTTCACATGATTGGGCGAAACCATTTGAATTACTGTGTAATGCTAGTAATTATGCAATTGGAGCTATTTTAGGGCAGAGAAATGATAAAATTTTTGAAGTTATATACTATGCTATTAAAACTCTCAATGATGTTTAAATTAATTATATCACTACTAAAAGAGAGTTATTAACCATTGTTTATGCTTTTGATAAATTTAGGTCATATCTAATTGAAGCTAAATGTGTTGTGCATACTAACCACTTGGCTATAAAATATTTGATGGAAGAACATGGTGCAAAGCCAAGATTAATTAGATGGGCACTTCTGATGAAAGAATTTGATTTTGTGTCAGTTAGTATAAAAGGACCCGACAATAAAATTGTTAATCATTTATCTAGACTGGAATAAGAAAGAAACATTTGACCTTGAAAAAGAAAGTCATGAAACTTTGCCTGATGAACATTTTTATTTTGTTAAAAGATGGGAAATACCGTGCTATACTGATATTGTAACCTATATTGGTAGTGGTATTTTACCACATTCATTGACAAAACAACAAGGAAAGAATTTTATTCATATTGCAAAATTTTACATTTGGGATAACCCATATATCTACAAACAATAGTTATGCAGAGTTGTGTGTCTTATGAAGAAAAAAAAGAAATTATCCAAAAATATTATGATTCTGAATTTGGAGGTCATTTTGGGATTAATATAACTTCTCACAAAATTTTACAATCTAGATTTTATTGGCCTACATTATTTAGATATGTTAATATATGTATGTATATATATATATATATATATTAAAATATGTGATTGATGTCAGCGAGCACACAATATTTCAAAAAGAAATGAAATGCCTCTAAATTTTACTTTGGAAGTTGAAATCGTTGATGTTTGGAGATTCGATTTTAAGGGACCATTTGTACAATCATTTGGATATATATGTATATGTATGTATGTATGTATGAATATATATGCATATATATATATATATATATATATATATATATATATATATTGCAATGGACTATGTATCAAAGTGGATTGAAGCAATTGATTTACCTTGATGTGATGCTCAGAATGTTTAAAAATTTTTAATAAAAAATATTTTTACAAGGTATGAAATACCGAGAATTATCTTTACTGATGGGGGATGTTAATCTTAGAACAAAAAAATTGAAAATTTTATGGAAAAAAATAATATTATACATAGGATTGCAACTAATTATCCTCCATTGACTAGTCGTTTAGCAGAAGTATCCAATCATGAAATTAAAAGAATTTTGCAAAAAAAATGTAAATCCAATTAAAATGGATTTGTCTGCTAGATTAGATATTGCATTATAGGCTTATAGGATAGCTTATAAGACACCTATAGGAATGTCCCCACATAGATTATTTTTTGGGAAGACTTATCACTTACTAGTAGAATTGGAACATAAAGCTTATTAGGCGATTAAGGAGTTTAATTTTAGTTTAAAATATGTTGGTGAGAAAAGATTATTGCAATTGAATGAGCTTGAAGAGATTATAAATGAATCTTATAATAATTCTAGGATATATAAGGAGAGAATGAATGATTGGCATGATTAGAAGATAATAAGAAAAGAATTTGAGTTTGAACAGGAAGTTTTATTATACAACTCAAGATTGAAATTATTTCCTGTAAAACTGAAGTATGGGTGAACAGGGCCATCAACAATTATAAAAGTCTATCTCTATGGAGTTGTTAATATTGATGATCCTAAGACTAGAAGATTTTTAAAGTGAATGGGCACATATTGAAACCATATTTTGATGGTCAAGGACCAGTTTTTAAAGAGACTGTAATGTTGGGTCACATAGTGTAAAAACTGGGAATGTCGGGCTAACAACATTAAACCAAACGCTTTGTGGGAGGCAACTCATATTTTTGTTTGTTTAATTTATTTATTTATTTTTAGAAGTAGTATTATATGTATAAATTTATTTTTTCCTTATGAATTTTATGTATTTGGGAGACTTGTATGTTAATGAAATACATTAGAACATCTTTATTTACTAACTTATATGGAAAATTTAAGATTCGTTTTGATTTAAAACCAAGCATTGCAAAAATCTGAACTGGAGCCAGAGGCGCCAGATTGGTGCCTAAGGTGTAATTTTCCATAGAGTTGGTGCCAGAAGTGTCAGAAGTGCCACGACAACGAAAACAACTTTGGACTATTCAAAAGGCGATTTTTGACTATTTTTTGCATGATTTCTTCCTAGTAACTCCCTAAAATCAAATCATAAAGATATTTAAGAGGGGAAAATAAAGGAAAAGCAACCATTTTTCAAACCCCATGGCTACCACTATAAGGAAATCACTAGATATAAAATTTTCAACAAGAAGAAGATCATCAGTTTCGATGCGCATATGTTATACAATCGCTTTTTTATGAAGAAGAGACTAATCAAAGAGCAAGGCTTTATCAATTGAGTATTCAACACACCGAATACTTGAGTGGAGGAGATTATTGCATAGAGACCGTGGGAAGTACTTTGCTATACCACTGCCCCTGTAGTAGTTTCTATAATGATGGTGTTTGCGCCAATCTTCATGGAATTAACCAAGGAGTCGTCTACTCTTGAAGCAGGTGGGTACAATTTACTCTTTTGAGAATAAACCACATTTTTGTGATTGAAAGCATTCCTTTTTGTCACTATAGAAATTTTGTCCCTACGAGACATAATATCGATGAACTTTATGGATACCTTACCAATGAAGATGCAAATTGAGAGACGTGAAATAACAGACATATAAGTTTTTCTTCATCATTATTGAATCCTGCATCAACGGCGTAACATTTCTTTATTGCATCAAAATTACTTCTTACTATGAAAATCAACAAAGTGATGAATGAAAGTAAAAATTTTGAATTATTGCATTCAAACCGAAGACCTATTAATGTTAGTTCTTTAATAGTAAAGTCTATTTTAGGTTTAACAATCAATGGATTTACTTCTAGACTGGGACATCCATCTACCATATTCCTACTGTGTAGTCAGTTGCAAGTGCCTTATGAATGTTGGGAAAAAGTGCTCACTGTTGAAAGCATATGGATCCAAAAGTTTATAGCAACCGCACAAGAATTAAGGATGAAAACGATATGAATATATTGATGGTTCAAGCAACTCAAAATTCATCGCCTATTTATCCTTACTTTAGTTCGAATGCACTTTTGAAAAGGATTAAGAAGTTGAAAAAAGTGGTACAGAATCATATGCATTCAATTAAAAATATTTCTAAAATATTTGACCACCTAGATTGGAGGATGAAGGAATACTTTGAACACACTGGACGTATTGAAGAAGGTTTTGTGCGTATATTTAAGAAAAAAGGCTTGTGTTGAAGAAGATTTGACAGGAAAAGTTCCTCACCAACCTTTTTACAACTTGTATGTGCATTAAAAATCCATGGGAAACATTTAAGATGATGACAGTGAAGAATATGTTTGAACTTGTTTTAGTACCAAAATTATAGTTTTATTGCATTTATATGTTACATGTTATGTGTTCGATTTGATTTAATTTTATTTTGGAACCATATATAAAGTGTTTGTTAAATGTTTAATATTTAAACTTTAGCATTAGTTTGTTGGCTTGATTTCAACACTAAATTTAGTGTGTTGGCTTGAAAGCTGTTAGTTCGTAATCATTCGAATTTTATATATAAATGTGAGTTTTGTGTTGTTTTGTGAAATTATGTGTTAGAAAATTATTTAATTATAAGTATAAGTGTTTAATTAAGTTAATTAGAGGTTTATGTGGTGTGGTACGTAGCAGATTTTCAAAGAAAATGGAAATCTGAAAATTTTGGTGTTGGCGTTTGAGGCATTAATTTCCTAAAAATGCCTAAAATCACTTAAAACCACAAAATACCCATGTAAAATGTCACTTTTACTGCTTGGGTCATCTCCTACTTCTAATCCATGGTTGAAACTCAACCTAGGTTCCAAATTTGGTGGATTTGAGGAGATTTCAAAGCCAAAAAGACTTGGTTTTCATTTTCTTTTGGTAAGAGCTTCACTTTAAACTAGAAATTTTTTATTTTCGCCATGGATTTACCCTACATTTTTGGAAATCCAAAAATTTGAGAGTTCTTTGAAGAAATTTAAAGAGAGCCCATGGTGACAAACTTCTTACCAAATATTCCTACTTTGGAATTTAATTTATGATATTGTGAATTTATTTTGATTTTATTTGAATTTATATAGAAATTTTTATGGCTTCAAGTGTAAAAAGGGGAAAGCCTATGGAAGATTTTTATGCAAGGAGTTTTGTAAATTTTAAGGCCCAACGTAATTATAATTCTAAAATGGGCTCAAGAAAGTTGATTCAGGAGCGAGCATTTTCAAATCCTGGGGGAGAGATTGAATGGTTGATTATTGCTAGAAAGTGGGAAACTTTCTGCCACTTCACTGCAGTAGTCATTATTCTAGTAATTTGACAATTCTATGTCAATATTTAAGTGACAACAGAAGATTATACTTATATTTAAGGTAAGTAAGTCGAATTTACTTGAAGAAGAATCAATAAATTTTATGGACAGAGAAATGCATTTCATTGTGAGTATGCTACATTTGTGATGACTTATTCATAACTTGATGAAGTAATTGCCTATCTGACTGATGGAAGAGGATATTGGAAAATTAAAAATAATCATTAAGACAATTTCTCCACTTCCATGTTAAATGTTCAATCTATGGCATGAAATTACTTCATCTGTACAAAGTTTCTTCAAAAAAGTCACCTGAGCAAAGTAACTAAGGAAACAACAATGTTGAATTTCTGCATTCAAAAAATGAAAGTAGTGGATATCGATGCTCTTATTATGCATAATGATCAGAGCATTGCTATAAGTGGGATAGCTAGAGGTTCGGGATATCCTACCCTGATTTTCACTTTATGTGAACAACCAAGAGTAAAATTTGGTAGAGATGAAGAAACGATGCAACCACTAAAACCCATTAGAAAACCCACGGTGCATAAATTTGAATCATTTGTTGGATCTAGGAATAGAACTAGTGATAGACTCTCCATGTCAGTGGCAGGACCATCTACTTCTAGTTCTGTTTCACTTAAAAATATTATGGAGCAGTGAATGATTCAGCACTCAGATCTCACAGCAATGCAGAGCAGAATAGCTAGTATTAAATCTAGAAACACCTACAATTTTGAATATAAGCAAAAAAAAGTCCAGCACGATATTTCATATGAAGAGTTGATGATTAGATTATTAAGGAGTTATCATACAGTAGAGTTTTCTACATGCCCCAGCATCACGCCTTATGTGCATGAAGAAGAAGAAGAAGAGGAGGAGCAGGATGATGAAGAGTAAAATTTTATTTA
>NEWO01000515.1:257655-273958 GCA_003013225.1 Phalaenopsis aphrodite | reverse complement strand
GGAATTTTCTTAGAAAAATCTTATTTTTTGTATTAAAATAAATATGTAAAGTAAATTAATTTTTGAAAAAACCACATTTTCTCCTTTGATGTCTTAATTGACCCATAAGTGAGGTGGGATGAAAATTCCAATGTCATTTGAATTAAATTTGATAAATTATGAAGTAATAGATCCTTAAGGGCAAATGTAATTTTGGAAATTTAGCCTTAATTAACATTTAGACTTATGTCCAGAAAGGGAAATGGGTAACATATGATCCTAATTAACATATTTAGATGATTGAAATACAAGGGGATTAATTGGTAGAATCCAATCTAACTTTTATTAATTAAAGGATAAATTTGTAATTTCCTTAAATTATTAAAATTTGGAAGTCTAGTCAAATAAATGATCCTAGACTTAGGGGTATAGTTTTGGGTGTTAATAACACACTAATCAAATACCCCTATTTGATGTTCAAATGACTTTCAAAAATAAATCATCATCACTTAAAATTCAATCACTTCCAAAATATATACTAAGACATCCACCAAAACATTAAGGGCTTAGTAGTGACCTAGGCTAAATCATATATGATTAAATGAGGATTAGAAAAGCAAACATAATTAAAATTGAACATCTTTAAAACACTACAAGCCCAAATTAAAAAGTTGGTTGAGTGCCTTAACAACATTAGCTTACCCCTTTTAAGGGTCTTCACTTATACAATTTACAAATTAAATCACAAATGATAATTACCCTACTCTTAAGGATAATTGAAACATCATTATTCGTTGAGCATTAAAGGTATTTATAAGATGGGTTATTAAGCAACATAATAAGTTTAAATAAGCTCGAGACTTTTCACCAGGTGGTGAGAGGGAAGCATGGACCTGCTTCTTCTCTAGACCTGTTGCATACCTCAGAGGTCTACTACATAATATGTTTTGCTTAACAAAAATCATCCTTAATTAAACTAATAGGGACCCACCAAGATATGACATATGGTTAAACCTTACTTTCCTACTTCATATAAAATGCCCTGACATGCATTTTGAGTTTTAGGTGGTGGAACGAGAAAACTTTCCATGTAAGCTTTTATAATTTACAACAACATCTTTCTTGTACTTTCATACTGTACTTTTTTGTTAACACAAACTTGAATACTAAACAACGATGTCATCCTACATGAAAACTAAAACTATCAGGATAACCACAAAAACAAAACCAAAACCAAAATTAAAATCAACAAAGATAAAATTCACCGCCACAACATTCAAAATATAAAATAACTCAAAATTTAATCACAAAAATCACACAAAACAACAACTACAATTAAACTAAGACGTCTCTGCCAGATGATCAGGAATCCATCGGAGGAGGTAACCTACGGTTGCTAACGAGGATTCTCATGGTCTAAATGAAATTATGAAACTCATTAAGTTTAGTTTAGTAGTTCATTCAGACTAAGTGAATCTAATAGAAAATAGTGGTGTTGGAACAAGGGAACCGTGGAATCCTAACCGGTGTCGCTCTAATGAACTTTAACATCCCCCATAAAATTTAAAGAACTTCAACGATAGGGCCACCTGATTTAACATCATAACTTGATACCCTATAAAACTCAAACTCATCACGGTAAGGAGCTTGGAGCTAGCACGATGGGCAACACGGTCATCTTCAACAGTAAAACATGTCTACACTAGCTAAACCTTTCCTTTCTTAGAATTAAATAACAAGCCATAAAATTTTGAGGTTGTCTGCCTAGTGCAACATAAATCCTTAACTCATCTTTAGGCCTTTGTACAACCATGTTGTATAATATATGTCTTAACTCATCTTATTATTTCAAGGTTTTCTTTTGTCACAACCTAAATCCTCACATCTTTCAGGCTATTTGTTTGATAGTTCCACACAAATGTAAGCCCTAATTAAAAAAAATTGGTAAGATGGAACAACTAAATATTTCTCCTCAAAACTAAATCCAAACAATAGGGTAGCTTAGGAAGTCACCGAGGTTCTCCTCCGGATCCATGACATCCCCTAGTTCTTCCTCCTTTGGATTCCAAAAACAAAATGCTCCAAACTTGAGTCAATCCCAATTCAAACCTCTCTGTCCAATCTCATTGAACAGTCTTATCCTTTTGAAATCCTTGAAGATACTATTTCCTGATTTTTATCTAAAGTTTTCTTAGGTGACTTCGGTAATTTAGGATGTAATTAAATATAAGGGCTTGCCCTTATAGGAAGCTTTTTCCGAAGCCAGCTTTATATACACCCTATTTAATTCTTCATATTAAATAGAGGAAATTGTCGGTAAATAAAATAGTTTTGCAGACCAAATGGATGTCATACATTTTTTAGTTTATTTGATCGATCTCATCCTCAAGTCTTGTGTTTATCCTTCGAGATAGATATAGGGTTTGAGGTATAGTGCTCTTTCATTTAAACTATGAAAAATATGGGGTCAGTTTGATTTCATATTTTTCTAAAACTTAAATCTATAAGTATATTAAAACGACCTTCCGAAGCGGTGACAGAATTTCAATTCTGTTGTCTGATAGCTTCTTACAGACAACTCCCCAAAACAAAATAGTGCCGACAGCTTTTGGCGACTCCACTGGGGAAAAGTTTCTCTTTTCATTTAAATTAGGAATGTAATATGTCCATATAACGATAATGTGTCCATGTCTCTCTTGGACCAAATTACCCTTCTTTCGTTGACATACTTTACCCATTTCTGTCTTAGGAAAGTACGACCAACTCTTTAGACTTCAGGACTGCCTGTTCAATCACCTTTGAACAGAGGGGTTCAAAAGGCCATTAAGTACTCTTTAAATCTTCCTGTGGGGTCGGACCCCAATAGGTGTGTTGGTGGACTAGTTCCACCTGGGCATTGTGTGCTATTAAATGGGTCCCACACTGGGTCCTAAACACTTTACATCTCCTTTCCAAATCTAATTTTCTATTTTGCAAATTAAATCAAATTGTGGGGTGTTGCGCGCGCTTAAAAATTTTCTTATATTAATTAATTTTTTTTTTCTACCTTCAAATTACCTTTTTACTAAAAAATTTAAAATCCCCACAAACTAAAATTTACTCGGTCTAGAGACCAACCTCTCTAAATTTTCATTGCTTGCACTAAAGATTACAAGGTTTTTGTCATATAGCTAACCCCAAAACTTTCTGTTTTAAAGCTGTTGCAATGGCCTACCCAACGCTGACTTTTTCCGGCAATTTTCTGACAAGCCATGAAGCCCACAAAGTTGCTCCCACCATTAAGTTTGGAACGTGATTTGAAGACCTCGAGGTTATCCTCGGGAAGGCTTCGTTCGTCATGATGAAAGTCACCGCTCCAGAAGTTCAGGAGTCGTCTGCTGAGTTCAACCTGAACTGTCTTTAGGACTTCCCTTCCTACAAGAAAGCTAAGACTATTGTCGTCGTGACACCTACCAAGTCAGTTGTCCCCGCTGCTGCTAAGGGAAAAGAAGTAATGATCATTGAAGATCTGACTGAGGGATTAGCTATCTCGCCATCAGTTTTTTAAAATCGGGTCGGGTTCAAAGACTACACAACTAACTCGAACCCAACAGAGAAACCGTAGTAGGAGAGTTCAGAGGGCCACTAAAGCTCAGGCTCCTAAGGAAGTACCTACTGATGAAGAGCCTCGTCAAGAGGAGTTGGAATTACTGGAAGCATATCCACTTCTGCGGGGAAGTAGATTCCATCCTTTGATGGATACTAATGGGTACAAAAGTATCCAGAAGATTTTTGCTGCAATACAATCACTTCATTGATAGGGTGTGGAGAAAAAGAATTCTACTCCTATCACCCGAGTTAGCTAAGTTTTCCATAGGCTAGCCACCAAAGAAGGTTGTTTAGTCAGTGAACTACTTAAACAAGTGGGACATGCAATATCCCCTCATGTGAAGAAAGAAATTTTAAAGGATGTTAGATCCATCAAACAATCTCAGAAGTTAACTGAGGCTTTTCCTACTCGTATTCCTATCTGGTTTCGCTTGGGGAGCAAAGTTGGTAGCACCATAGTCACCACCGAGTCAGTCATCGCCATGACCGCAGGTCGTCGACTGATTAAGTTAAGACTGAGTCCAAAAATTTTACTGAGCATGCACCACAAAGTCATCCCAAAAATTCCAAAGGAAAAGACAAAGAGATTACCCAATAATGTAGCTGGTCTGCACCATGGGGAGCATACTCTTCCTCAAAATACCGATGTTTCTCCTAGGACACTCCGTCCTGAGACATCACTGTCAAATAAAAAGGTAAGGATACCCAAGGTCACTGCACCAATACAATCCAGTAAGTCTGCAGGGTAAGATCATGGAATGATACCGTGGTCCAAAGTATCTGACATTGTCACATTGATTGCTAGTGAAATAGAAGAACAAGAGGAGGAGGTCAAGAAGGGTCCTCCAAATCTTAGAGCAATCAAAGAATCATTGATGGAAGAAAAACTTGAAAAGCTCAGGGTCGAGATTTCTGAGTTGGCTCGGGAACATGGAGTTTCTATTGACAACAATGATGAAGATTTTGACTATAATGATTACTTCAAAGAGGATTTCATGGATGTTTGATACATCTAAAATATATAGTATTTTTAGACACATTTTTATACCTATTTTTGAGATATTACACTTTAATGGAAGGTATTTCTGTGTTTTTCTTGCAGATACAAGTAAAAAATGGAAAAAATGCTTAAATGAGAGAAAAATGAGCAAATTTGGAGTAAAAAGGTGAAAATTTGTGTAAAAGAGTTGTCGCCTAAGCACCAGATCGGGCGCTTAAGCGTCGGTTAAACATAGAAGGCTACACCTAAGCGCCGAGACTCCGCACTTAAGCGCCAGTGGCAGTTACTAGACGAGTAAAATCGGTATTCACAAATTTCAAAGAGGTTTTTGAGGCACCCATTGGCTTAATAGGTGGTTGTAACCACCATGAATGAAAATTATCATGAAAGGATGCATCTCTTGGGCAAATACATCGAATCAAGACACATTTTGAAGAGATCCTAACGCACCTCTTGGAAAACTACAAAAGAAAGTAGAGAGGACTTTGAAAAGCATCCTGAAAAATATTGGCAAGTTTTTGAAAGTTCTTCTCTAGGGAGTTAGTTCAGAGAGATTTTCATGAAATACTTTTTATTTAATTTATCCTTTTGGTTATTTTGTTTTGAGTGATTGTAAAAGAGAAGAGATTTAAAGGAACTCCAAGTGTTTGGTGGAGGACTTGAGATAAGTTTTTATCTTTTTGTTTTAGACTTCTATTGGTTTTAATTGAGACTTATTTTTTGTTTGACAATGATTTCTTCTTTTAAACTGAAGTGTGATTTGGTTTTGTCCATGGATTCTAAGTAGTTTTTTTTTTATCTTTCTTCTTTAAATGATAAGTAATTAAGTTTTGGATGGAAGTGGTGGAGAGTATGGATCTTTAATGTTGGAAGAAGTTGTGATGATTTAAATCCATACACTTCATTTACTTCTTGATTTGGCCAATCTAGATGTTAAAATTTGTTGTGAGAACATGTAGAACTGGGCTGGTATTGTCTCAAACAACAATTGGAAATATTCACATGAGGTTGTATGAATGAGAATGTAGTTCATATGGTTGAGTGCAAATAAATAGGGAAATATTCATTGATGGGTGTAGAGTTAGAGGACTTCAAAGTGACAAGTTAACGACCCCAACTTGGTTTATTGTTTTAGTTTTTGATACGAGAATGTTAGCCCCCAGGTGGAGGGAATCGAGGGAACTCTAGAGTGAGAGCTAGTATATTTCCTGCCTAGACAGTCTTCAGAACTATTCAAACTTTAAATTAGTCAATGTTCTTTATAGCATCTTTAGTAAGGGTAAAGAATATTATTGCTCCTATTTGGTACAACACAATTTGCATACTTCCACAATAGAATTCCTATACTTATTATTAATTCATGATAATAAGAAAGATATCTTCATATTAAGTACTTTTCTTCTACAAAAAGTTTAGTTATCTTTTTAAGTTGTTACTGTTTCTTTAAAATATCAAAAATACCAAAAATATTTAAATTTTAAATTCCTACAAAAATAATTTTTAGTTTAAGTAATTATCTTTTTAAAAATAGAAAAACTTTTTAAAAATTGCATATTGCTTAATCTTCCCTGTCGGTTTGATATTCAGGTCTTAATCAAAAAGACCTATATTACTTGATAACGATACGTTTATTTATGTAGTATCCCAATATAAATATATATAAATTAAAAAGTTAAATTCTTATTTTTCTTCAAGATCAAGTTTTTGGTTTTGTTGCAAAATAAGGAAATATCAGTGAAAATACCTTCAGAACTATTGTTATACTGTACATAAGCATTAGGATTGGGGATCAATGTCCATGTCATTGAAACCAGAGCAGCTACATCTGCGCGCGAGGCTCAACCTCTCATTAAAGAGAACGCCATAGATGAGCTACGTAGGGCTATTCTCCTAAGGGATGAGCAAGTCAATCAACTGGAGAAAAGGATAGAAGAGATGGTCGTAGCCATGATCTTCATGGCCACCAATTAAGGGCAATCACAAGCACCGCAACTAGCATCTCTAGATGTCAACAAATAGGAGATAATACACATTACAGAAGAAGGAAGAGAAGTTGCCTCGGCAAACATATATGAGCGACAAAAGAAGGATTCTTCAATGGCTGCCATGCCAGATAATGAATTTAAGCAAATGGTCGAACAAGTTTGGGAGGCCTTAACTCAATCCAAGGGTGGTGCATTAATTCTAAAAGGTAGACCTTACCCAGAAGAATTCGATGTCGTACCCTTCCCGAAGGAATAGATGTTTGAAAAGAAACCAAGAACATCTATTTTAAAATATTTGATGGGACTAGAAATCCCAGACAACATATATCACACTTCCGAGCCAGTTGTGGCAGCACAATGAATAGTGAAGCTTTACTCTTCCAATAGTTCATCAGCACCTTGTCAGGGGTCGCCTTCGATTGGTATGTCGATTTACCCAATGGATCAATGAAAACCTTTGTCAAATTGGAACAACTATTTGTGAAATGATTTTCCAGAGCGCAACACCATGTTTCTATAGGAGAGCTCATGATGGAAAGGCAAAAGCCCAATGAGACTTTGTGGACTACATTTTGTGGTGGGGAAACCTTAGCATGAAATGTGAACCTCAGCTACAGGAACATCATGCAATTGAGATCTTACTCAAAATCATTCGTGGGCCAGTAGCTTTCATGCTCAAGGGACTCACCATCAAATCCTTTAAGAAGCTACTCAGTAAAGTCAGCAATCTTCAAGAAGAAATCAAACATATGGATTCACACGAGTAGTCCAAGGCAACTAGAGTGTTTGAAAAGAAACCAGGAACAGTAGTGACTGCCAAAAAAGGAAAATAGCCAATGAAAATATATGCAAAAAATCCTCGTTAGTCTTCATCACAGCAGGCTAAGAAACAGAATAGCTAGACCAATCAGCAACAACCCCAAGAGGGTCATCTTATAATAAGAGAATATTTCTGGAAGAACAACAGAAAAATATGTATTCTTTTAAAGATGAAGTTGTATCCAAAATGTTCAGAAGTCTGATGAAGAAGCATGAGTTTAGACTACCAGAGCCAAAGAATCCCGAGGAAGTTGACAAGAAAGATCAACCAAATTATTGCATGTATCACCGATTACTGGGACACACTATAGAATAATGTTTCATCTTTAAGGATTGGCTCGAGAAGAACTAAAGAAGAGAATATAATAATCCTGAAAGAATATTTAAAAGAACCTGAAAAAGGTTCCATAAATATGATTACAACTCAGTTGATTTCTCCGATTGATCCATATACCGGAGAAGAGGGATGGAGTACGACTTAGAACAAACTCAAGAGGGTCCTAAATCAAATCCAGAATTCATCATGCAATCTTCCACATACACTGGAAAAGATGGATCAAGTGAGTTATAGAGAAAATCATCTAAGAAAATATTGAAACAAATCTAAAACATGTCAAAACAAACTTCCGTTTAGAGTATTCAGCCTATCAATTTCGAGATGAAGATTTCACCACAAGAGTCGTCATTTTCAAAGATAAAGAGAAAAAAGAATGCCATCATGAAGATTGATAGTACAGAGGGTAGGATAGGGGTTTCCTCTGCTAGTATGGTTGTTTCGGATTCAGGGAAGAAAATCCTCGAACTCTTGACTTTGTATGATTATCTTTTTGCCCCTCCAGGGTCTTATGAATATAATGATCATGATTTCAGCTACGTTTTAAATGTTTCTAGTGATGACGTAATTAATTATAACCAATCTAACTTTGATCTCAATTCTCGAAATGATCCTCAAATCATACTTGAGTCTGATGAACTCATTAAAAATACTTAAGAAGACATCAACAATAACAGCTATGACAGCACCGGAAGTGAGGAGCCAATCCTTGAGCACCATGTTACACTGCTTGCCATCAACTTAAATCTTTCTGACAAAGAAGAAATTACATAAATAAACTTGAGGAGCAGGAAAGTGTTACCCCCGAGAACAGCTCCAGTGGATAAAGGAAAATAAATAGTAACTCGAGAAGAACTACCTCTACCTCCACTAGTGGAAGAAACACATAACCAAGAGAAAATCGGAGGACCATACAAAGTTGATTACAAAGTGCTAGCTCATCTTAGGAAATTGCCAGCCCGATTAAGCATCTATGACACTTTAATCTTCTTAAAGGAGATGAGAGAGTCTCTGGTTACAGCTTTGCTTGACCCAGAGATTTACTTAGCCCAGTTGGCCAACACATCCTCAGATGAAGTTTGCTTGTTGAAAGAACAGCCTGGGGTGTCCTTCACTAATGAAGATTTGTTGCTTGGTACTGCCGACCACTCTACATCTCCGTTAACATCGACAGATTTGTGTTGTCCAGAGCTTTAATAGATCTTGGAGCATCACTCAACTTGATGAGTCTACGAAGATTGGCCTATTTGGACATCAAAACTCAAGAGCTTACAACCAGTAAAATGATGCTAAGAAGATTCAACCAAAAGGGAGAAAGAGCCCTTGGATCCATTACATTATTTATGAAGGTTGGAGAACTAGCAACAACCGCCATATTTCGTATCTTCAACGCCAAGACCTCTTTCACACTCTACTTGAAACTACAAAGAAGGACAACAACATTGCATCAAAGGAGATCTACAACCGTTTTCAATTCATGAAATTGGCATTCATGAAGATCCTGCATACTACGCGCCTCTAAAGAAAACTGTCTTCTCCCGCAAAATTACAACAAATAAAAGTAAAGATCCTGAAGAAGTACAATGGCAGGGCCATTCAACTCTGCTTCAGCAAGCTTCCACTACTCTCTTACAACAAATTGGTGGAGGTTCTTTTAGTTCACGCACTTGAGTTAAAGGCCGGGGACGTGGACGAGCAAGAAACAACTTAATAGTTGAACAAACTAGGGCAACCATCAACATTGGTGATGAAGACAGTTTCGAAGAAGAAATAATGATGACAAAATTGAAGAAACCTCAGTAAAAGATATCCTTAGAAGATGCAGAGAAAAGTGAATGTGAGACGATGTATGATAGGATAAACCACTATGTGAATAATATGACTCTTCCTCTGATCCTCCCTCAAAAACTCCAGAATTTAGAGGTCAAAGAAGTCCGTAGTGCTGGTTCAAAGCCGATCAAATTTTACCATGCTTCTACCTCTACTAATATTTAAAATCTTGTAAATTTGGATGAGATCCTAATGAATTAATGGAATAAGGACATTTGCCAAAACAAATGCCAAAAGATAAGTTACAACTTTTTGAAAAGTTATAGTGTTAAAAGTTAAACTCCCAACTAGAAAGAGGGTCTCAGATTTGGTACAGTAGGACCAGTCGATGATTCAAAATTTTGTATGGTTGTTACTAGTGAATCAGGAGAGGATTGCCTTGATATAGAGGATGACTCTACTGATCAACTAATAGAATATGCTCCGCCAGAATTTGAGGAGGAAATTAAATCAACGGTTGATGAGTTGAAAGAAATCAACCTCAGGACTGAAGAAAAATCCCGACCTACATTTATAAGTTCTCTACTTAATGATGAAGAATCTCTACAGTTGAGCAAATTGTTAACAAAACTCAAAGAATGCTTTAGGTTGAGTTATGATGAAATTTCAAGACTGCCTGCACAAGTTGCAGTTCATAAACTAGGGGTAGATAAAAATATAGCCCCAATAAAACAAGCTCCAAGAAGAATGCACCTCGAAATAGAGCAGCAAGTCATCGCCAAGGTAAAGAAATTAATAGACGCTAACTTTATAAAAGAAGAGTAATTCCCCACATGGTTAGCCAATATTGTACATGTCAAGAAGAAAAATGGACAAATCTGTGTTTTCATCAACTTCAGAGATCTAAACAAAGCATGTACGAAAGACAAGTTTCCACTACCAATACCAAAAAGGATGGTGGACATCGCTTCTACACATGAAATCTTCTCTTTCATGGACGGATCGTTGGGATACAACTAAATCAAGATGGCTCCAAGAATGTGGCACTTACAGCCTTCAGGACATCGATCGGAATTTTCTGCTACATAGTGATGTCATTTTGGTTAAAGAACGCCGGAACAACATATCAACATGCAATGATGAAAATTTTTTACTACCTCATTCACAATCAAGTAGAATGCTACGTGGATGATTTGGTCATTAAAAGCAAACGAAAAATAGACCATTTATGCAATTTGAGGATCATGTTTGAACGGTTACAACGATATGACCTTAAAATGAATCTCTTAAAGTGCGCCTTTGACGTTACCTCAGGGAAGTTTCTACGATTCATTGTCCATCATTGAGGAATTGTGATCGACGCAGATAAGATTAGAACTATCTTGGAAATGCCTCCTCCTAAAACCTTAAAACAACTACATTCCTTCCAGGGGAAGTTGGCATATTTGAGATGCTTTATTTCTAATCTCTCAGGTAGGTGTCAGCCCTTCTCGACATAAATTAAAAATGATGTCAAATTCATTTAGGAAGATAAATGTCAGCGGGCCTTTGAGGACGTTAAACAATATTTAATAAAACCTCCTGTTTTGGCAGCCCCTATCACAGGGAAACCTTTGATACTTTATACTGAGGCTCTGGATGACTCTCTTGGAGCCTTCTTAGCCTAAGTCAATGATGAGGGTAAAAAAAATGTACTCTACTACTTGAGTTATCGCCTGATATAGACGGAAGTAAGGTATCCACCTATTGAGAAGCATTGTCTGGCATTAATTTTCGCTACCCAAAAGTTTGGATAGTACATGCTCTCTCATAAGATTACCCTAATTTAAAAAGTTAACCCATTGCAATATTTGATAACCCGACCAACACTCTCCAAATGTCTAGCAAGATGGTCGATGATCTTCTTGCAATTTGATATAACTTTTGTTCCCCTTCATGCTATCAAGGGACAAATTCTAGCAGACTTTCTCACTGCACACCCACTGCCAGCTGGGTTTCCTCCCAATGACGAACTACCATATGATCAAGTGTTACAAATGAAATTCTCCAGTGCGCAATGCTGGGAGATGTACTTTTATGATGCTTCATCAGCCAGAAAAGAAAGGATCAGCACAGTCATATCAGGCGAAGCAGGGATTGGTTTGCTCTTTATCACACCAGATAAGGGTATGTTGAGGTTCTCATACCACCTGACAGAGCCGTGCACCAACAATGAAGCAGAATATGAAGCCTTAATCACCGGATTGGAGTTGGCAATCTCAATGAATATAACAAACATTGCCATCTACGATGACTCTTAACTTGTCATCCAACAACTCACTGAACAATACAAAATTCTAAAACCAAGGCTAGCAGAATATCACTGATATGCGATGAAGCTACTGGAGCAAATCCCTTACGTGACTTTCTATCAGATTCCTAGGGGAGATAATGCCCATGCCAACGCTCTAGCAAGACTAGCTAAATAATTGGCATGTACCCCAGATAATTCCATTGAAATCTCAGTACAAGAAAGACAAATTCTGTCTCAAATCAACGTCAAAAATCTACACAAGCTCAAAAAATAAGAAAAAATGATTGTAGTTGCTGATATCAACGAAGATTGATTGACACAAGCCATTAATAGAATATTTGCATACTGAAAAGATGTCGGAAGATAAGTCCGAGGCACATCACATTACAAAAAAGGCTATGTGATATGCCTTGGTTGGTGATGTCCTCTATAGAAAATTGTTCGACCAGATGTGGCTACGATGCCTAAGCAAAGCTAAAGCCCAAAATATCGTCAAAGAAATACATGTCGGATTGTGTGGCACTCACCAGTCATGACCAAAAATGAAAATGAAGATCAAGAGACTTGGGTATTATTCGCCAGCAATGATGTCCGACTGCATAGATACAGCTAGAAAATGTCACCAGTGTGAGGTGCATGGGATGGACTTGCACCAACCTCTGAATGTGCTACACTCAACCATTGTTTCATGGTCATTTGAGTGTTGGGGAACAGACATAATAGGTCTAATAGACCCTCCATCTTTCAAAGGATACGGGTTTATACTTGCTGCTACAGACTATTTCTTGAAATGGGCGGAGGTAGTGCCGCTATAACAGGTTATGGTACAGCACGTCCTTTAGTTCTTCAAAAGCAAAGACATTTACCCTTTCAGAATACCGTGAGGAATAATTTTTGACAATGGGAGAACTCTTAAAAGCACAAAGATCAATAATTTCATCAAAAGACACGAGATAGATTGTAGATACTCTACAATTTACTATCCTAGAGGGAACAGATTTGCTGAGGCCTTCAACAAGATGCTAGTACAGATTTTGAAGAAAATATTGGATGAAAAAAAGGGATTGGCAAAATAAATTTCTAGAAGCTTTGTGGGCCTAACGGACAACGTTCAGGACTCCTACTCAGTGTACACCCTACATGCTCGTGTACGAGTCTGAGACCGTGCTACCGTTAGAAATTTAGATGCCATCTTTCAGAGTTGATGTCGCCAACCAGCTCACAACAGAAGAAAGTACAAAGCTCAGGCTCAAGGAACTAGAGAGTCTTGAAGGAAAACAACTTGAAGCACAACAACATCTGAAACTTTATCAGGCAAACATGGTACAAGCTCATGACAAATTAGTTTGCCCAAGGACATTTAAAGTTGGTGACTTTGTCCTCATGCTCAAAAGGCATATTCTTCCACACTGCAAGATAGGTGGAAAATTTGAGCCAACTTGGGAGGGACTATTTGTCATTGAAAAGGTCTACGCAAAAGAAGCCTACCAGTTAGTAGACTTCTCATGCTACCAATCAACGGATGATAACTGAAGGCATACTGCACAAGTTGATATTGCTTGCCTTCGCTTGATTTGATTGAAATTTTGATTGTTTTGGGGTTATCTATGTGGCCAAACGTCTGTGACCGGGTCCAAAATTTTTGTAACAAAATTAACCTCAACATAATAAAAAAAGAGTATTTTGAAAATTACACACCACAATTTTCACTTTTCAAACTTAATATGCTACTAATTTAAATAAAATTCACACATAAATAAACAATCTCTTCACCAAAATAAACAAAAATTTCCTTTAATAAATACTTTATTTTGTTCTTGGTCACGCTAAGTTTCAACCCACTGACATTTTTCATGTCGTCTGCAGAGAAATGTCAGGCCAGAGGCTGATCTTAACCCTTAAAGATGGTTGGAATCTTGCACTAAATGAAGAAATGGAGCCGCAAGGCGGCATTATAGATTTGACATGAAATTTAACCAAGTCTCCATGGATTACAAGGGGCCTTTAATGAAGTTTTCCAGTGGACGGAAAAAGGAAGGGCTCACTACTAAGGGTGGCCACCAAAGACAGTGCATCACTGAAAGAAAAGAACGTGATGGTACAATAGGACCAGATGGAGAGGCCAAGTCGTTTACCATCCGTGATAGCTATGCCAACTGGGGGCCTAGTTGTTGCTGATAATGAAAAGATATCGTTTGCTCGACTACAAAGAACACAGCGAAGAAACCCTAGCCAACCAAAATAGAGAGCTTTCTTACGAGAAGAGAAGAGATGTCAAAAAGAGGCAGACAACTTGCTCACTCCTATTCCTGAGGGACACATTTATGACCCGGGCAAGAAAGAGACCTCCTCCAGCCTGCCCGCTACGGATGAAGAGTCTAATCTTGTTATAAAGCCAAAGATAATACTAGCTTCAGTTGTTCTTTGTACGGGTTGCCCTACCTGCAATGCCAAAATACCTGCATGAGCGTCAGCTACAGGGGCATTCGTGGAGTGTCCGGACTACAATGTCCTTCATCTACAACACTACTGCACAGTAAAGGAATATGCATCTACCGATGATGGATCTCAGACTACTTATTACTTAATAGAGGCAGAGCCATACGTCCAAATGGATGTAGAGTCGTATGTTCTGAGGGGTACAGAACCAAACGTTCTGTCAGACATAGAATCATACATTCTGTTAGAGCAAAGATAGCTCCAGCTTAGGTTCTCGCTTATATTCAAATTAGGGAATACCCATGACAACTGCCGACTCCCAATACGGTGGAATATTATAAAATGAGCAAGTACATAAAAGAGACTTTGAATTCTATGATGAAGTATAGGGAAAATTCATCAACATACTGGAGGGTTTAGAACTGTATACCAGAGTCTTTTCAGAGACTAAAAAACAGAGTGTTCTTGACTAAATTTTTGACCTAAGGGTCAGAAGTTGAGCAAGTTTACTTATGGAAATGACCTATTCTGAGCCGAGGAAATAGATGATGGAAAAGGGAGGATTACTATCTAGTGTGGCTGCTGCTACAACTTCACAAATGATAGATAAGGGAATCCTCCTAATATTCTTAGACATGATCAAGTAGATCCACTACCACCAATGATAAAGTGGATGATCAAAAGAATGGTCAGATAGAGTATTCAGCACGCTACTTTCATTCCAAATTGTTGTATTATCAACATCTACGATGAGGGTGATTGCATTCCTCCTCACATTGATAACCATGACTTCGTAAGGCCTTTTTGTACGGCCTCATTAATGAGTAAAAGTTACATCTTATTTGGGAAAGATATTGACATCGTCGGCCCTGGTGAGTTTAGAAACTCTATGGAGATTCCCCTACCAGTTGGCTTAGTGCTTGTTCTTAAAGGCAACGGTGCAGACATTACCAAGCATTTCATTCTAGAAGTGCGACACCGCAGGGTGTCTATAACCTTCCAACGGATGGACGACAGCAAAATGCCGCATAGATTTCAGCTAGATCTAGAACTGGAGGAACTACTACCTTACGAGCTATGAGAGGGTTGCACCTTTGAACGCATGGGATCTCTTGTCCTGAAGCGTGGCTTAGAAGGTCAGCTTGATCAGGAGCTCGTCACAGTAGGAATAGACACGTAGAGGATTCCTTTCTACTTTACTACATTACAGCAATGTGATATGTACCAGAGATGCTCAGCCTATAATGTGTACTTGGTATGAGATATTTTGGATGTACTTTGATGCATTTTGCACATTGAACTTTTTGAGGCATCGGCCTACACTTGATCTGTAACATTTTGTTGGAACAAATTAATTAAGTTTTGTTCAAAAATGTGTCTTTTTGTCAATTGCCTTTTTGTGCGTTGGATGGAAGCCACGAACCACATGTTGGTTCAAAATTACTATCAACAAAGAACAAAACAACAAACAAAAATTTAACGATAATAAAATTTAAAGAAAAATAACTAATAAACAAACAACAAAACAACTCTCTTTTGAAAAATCAACCAACTAAAATCAAATTTTAAAAACATATTTTGAAAAAATAATGTGATAAAAACAACAAGAAAAAAAAATAAATTTGTTGAGTGGATTCTCTCGATTTTGAGGTCTCTTAAGCTTTGCTCATGCAACACAACTATCTTTGTCTGCATTAGTTCTCTTAACATCCTTGTGAAATTTCACGTTCTGCACAAAACCTCACAAAAATTCTACAAATCTTCTTCAACAATGCAACCTTTGTACATGACAAATATCTTTGGATTCAACACCATCAATTCTCATTTTCAAATTAGTCCCTAATTTCTGACTCACCCTTTGAGGTCGGTCCATACCTTTCGACGCTCTCTTTTGAGATCGATCCTTACCTTTCAATTCTCATTTTTGAATAAGTCCTTACTTTTTTTATTCACTACTTTTGAGGTCGGTCCTTACCTTCTGATGCTCTCGTTTAAGATTGATCCTTACCTTTCAATTCTCATTTTTGAATCAGCCCCTAATTTCTGATTCACTACTTTTGAGGTCAGTCCTTACCTTCTAACACTCTCTTTTTAGA
>NEWO01000515.1:211958-228143 GCA_003013225.1 Phalaenopsis aphrodite | reverse complement strand
TATATATATATATATATATATATATATGATTTTGTGCCAAATAGGAGCAAACATATGATTTACCCTCTTCTAAGTGCATAAAGTACATTGACTAATCTAGTGTTTGGTCCTTAATTTTGTGGTTAGGCTAGGAGGATACCAGCTGCCACTCTAGAGCTCCCACTACTCCTTCATTAGAGGGCTAACAATCTCGCAATAGTTTCTAATCAATTGAATCAAATTCAAGATTTTAATATGTCACCTTAAAATCTCCAATTTTGCATCCAACAAAGTATATTTCCCTATATATTTGCACTCAACCCCATGGATGACATCCTCTTCCATGGAATCAAATGTGATTATCCCCATGTTGTAGAAATCATAGCCCTTTCAGAACATATGTTTCTTAATACATTTTAACATTTAAGTTGGCTAGATAGAAAAGTAAATGAAGATCAGAGTTCAAATCATTTCAAATTATTGACATTTAAAACCATATAAAATAAAATCAATTCTTCATAAAACAATATCTCAAAGTAGAGAGAAGGATAAAGAAGAATACTCAGAATTCATGAGAAGTATACGAAAAAACACTGATTTCTTATATAAAAATAAGATTTCAAAACAAAGAAATAAAAGAACACAACATATCTCACAATCCTTCCAAGCAAATCCCTAGAAGTTCTCTTTAAACACTTTCCTACTTTACAAGCACTCTCAATTCTCTCTTAGAAAAGTAATGAATAAGAAATTTCTCACTTTCCCTCTCCTCTTATAATCCTTGAAGAAAATCTTCAAGCCCTTGACTTTCTCTCTCTTTCTCTCTCTCTCTTGCTTCTTCAAAAATCCCTCACACGCCTCCTCCAAAACTCTTTTTTTTCAAGCCCTAGACTTACCTCACTTTTATAGATGTTTCCTCCCTCCAGAAAGAAATCAAAATTCTATCCAAAAGTCAACCCTTTTGAATTCAAAAGACATGTCTATTGATCCAAGAGACATCCCTTCATAAAAAAAACCTTCCAAAGTTTCTAGATGAATTAAATCACTCCATTGGGCATTTAGAATAAGTGTCCCTTTCTAAATTCATGCAAAATTTTTCATAAGCCACCTTAATCTTCAAAAGTCGTCTCTGGCATTTCTAGCGTTGGTTCTAGCACTTCAGGCTCCAACTTGCTTAAGACCATGTTGTTCTAGGTTTTAGCGCTTCAAGCTCTAAATCTGGTGCTTCAAGTGCTAGCTCTCTATCAAATGACACTTCAGGCACTAGTTCTAACGCTTCAGGCACCAGCACTCTGTAAAGTGGTGCTTCTCGCCTCAGTTCTGGCGCCATAATCCTAAAATTTGTAGTTTTGTCTTCAAGTTTCGTACTTTCTGCTAATTTTTCTCTGAATGCCTAAAATTGATATACCTGCAACAAAAACATGAAAATACCCTTCTTTAAAGTGCAATATCAACAAAAAGAAGCATAAAATGTATACTTAAAATAACATATTATTTAGTGTATTAAAATCCCCCAAACTTAAATATTGTTTTTCCTTAAGTGACACTTTTACTACATAAAAGCATATGACTTAGGATTGAGATTAACTTACAACTTATATACTTTAGTTTAATAAATAAAATAGTAAAATTTAAGAAGAGCATTTAATAACTTAGATTCAAACTCTAAGTCAAAAAGTACTTAGTAATCAAATTTAAGATTTCTGAATCTTTATTCTTTTCAAGAAGAATTGTAATTTGTCATATCAATGATACTTAGAACATTCATATGAAAAAGAACTTCATGAAAACTTTACTAGTAATGCTGCTGATACTCCAATACAAGTTTAGAAAATATAATAAAGCCTTTTTATTAAGTTGATTTAAGTGAAGCCAATTTTTTATTAGGCATCTCCTCAAGCTTCTCCTCACGCATTTTTCTTTTTTTTATTTTCTTTTCTTTTTTTTCTTTTTTACTTTTCTTTTTTTTATTCAGGATCTTTTCTTTCTTTTACAAGTGAGGATTACTATAGCTGGATAGCTTTTAATAATTTTGAACTTCGCTATCATTTTCTTAAAGTCAAAACTTTTTTCTTTCTTCACTTTATAAATTCATATTAGTTTATTATTTTTCATAAAGTTTCATTATTTTCTTCGTACATGAAACTCTTAAATTTTTAATACTTTAAAAATATAATTTCCTTTACTTTAAATAGAAAAACATGACCTTATCTTATCCTACCAAATATTTTTAACTTAAAAATTGACCTTCGTTATTAAAAACGTTTACCTAAATTTACCATAACATTCATAAATATAAGTATAATCATTTAAAGTTAAAACTTAATATCTTAGATCATGTTAAATTTAAAAATATATTTAATTGAGGACAAATAAATTTATTTTACTTCTTTTTAAAAGAAAATTTTCTTTTCCCCAAACCTAAATTTTTATGTAATTTAAAAATGTGTTAGTACAAAATTTAGTTGGTGAAAGAAAATAGTAAAAACATAAAAATAAAAACTAACCTGTAGAGGATTTATGAATATGAAACTGGGCTCTGACATACTATAAATACTAACTTTAAAAATGCATACAGGCTTTAAAGTATTAAATGAAACATAATATATTTTAAAAGATTTGCTGAAAATTAAGACTAGAAACAAAAATTGAAAATACTAAAAATGCAAAAAAAAAAGTAAAAATCTATAATTACTATTACAAATTAGGTCCACAATTGATCATTAAAATGAGAGTTCTTACTACAACACTTTTAAAATGATAACAAATAACAACCAATAAAAATAACAAACAAACATCAAACAAACTAACTTCTAAGATATCAATCTTCATCGCCCTCCTCATCATCACCATCATCATCTTCTTCTTCTTCTTCTTCTTCATCATCAGGATCTAGAGCATAAGGAGTGATGCTGGAGCAAGTTGGAAATTCCACATTAGACTCTCCCCTAAGATATCTAACCATAATTTCCTCATAAGCTATATCAAGTCAAACTCTCCTCTGCTTATATTCATCATTATAAGCATTTCTTGCTTCAATTCCTCCAACCCCATTCTGTACATTGACAATACCCATTTGTTGAATCATGAGCTGATCCATAATATTTTCAAGTGAAGAACAACAAGAAGTAGACGCCCCTGCAACTGATGTTGATCTATCACTACCTCCACTCCTGGACTGAACTAATGATTCAAATCTTTGAACTGTATGCTTCCTAATAGGATTTTGTGGTTGCAACTTTTCCTCATTTCTATGGGACTCTACCTCTGATTGCTCACATAAAGTGAAAATTAGGGCAGGGTAACCGAAACCACTAGTTGTAGAACTACTAACTATACTCCAAGCATGGTGAACTATAAGAGCACCAACATCTAATGCCTTTATTTTCTAAATGCAGAAATTTAGCACAGCTCTATTCTTCATTCTTCACTCAAATTATTTATTGGTATTACTTTAACAGAGATGAGGTAGTGTCATACCTTTAACTGAATAGTCATCATGGATGTGGAGAAGTTAAATTTCTTATTATTTTTAATCTTCGATTATCCTCTTCCATTAGTGAGAATAGAAATCATTGGATGAGTGATGAATCAGTCAACATGAATGCAACATATTCACAATGAAATGCAATTCATAAAATGCATTGATCCTTTCTCTAGAAAACTCAACTTACTTACCTCTCACCAGGATGTGATCATCAGTAGTGAATCGCAAGTTGGCATAAAACTCCTGAATCATTGGCACGATCACTACAGTAGTGAAGTAGCAAAACCTCTTCAAATTCTTGGTGATAATAAACCTCTCAATCTCACCACCCAGGTTAGTAAATGCCTATTCTTAGATCAATTTTTTTTTATTCCATTTGAGTATTGTAACAATGTTGGGCTTTAAAATTGAAAATTTTCCTTGAGTCAAAATCTCATATCAGTTTCCCTCTATTTACTCGTGGAGCCTTTGGAATTTCTATGAAAATCTAAATAAAATCTAAAAAAATCATAAAATCTAAAATCTAACTTCTCAAGTAAGCTTATTTGGTAAGGAATTTTTCACCGCGAGTTTTCTTCAAGCTTTTCCATAAAAAATCTCAAATTTTGGATCTTCCATAATGTAGGAAAAATCCATGGTGAAAATCAAAAATTTCTAAGTTAAAGTGAAGCTCTTACCAAGAGAAGACGAAATCTAAGATCTTTGCCCTTTGAATTCTTCTCTAACGCACACAATGTAAAGCCCTAGCTCACGATTTAGAAGGTAGGAGACGACCCAAATAGTAAAAATGGTGCTTTACTGGGTGATTTCACTGTTTATTTATGCAACTTTGTGTTTTTAAGAATTTGGCGCTTCATATGCCAATTCTGGCACTTCAAGCGCCAATGCTTTAATTTTTCTAGATTTCACTTTCTGAGAAAATCTGTTGTATACCACTTTACGTCAACCTCTAATTAAGTCAAATAAACCTTTATACTCATACTTAAGCATTACTCTAACACCAAACTTTCATAAATAACAAAAAACTCACTTATATATATATAATTTATGTTATTACAGACTAACAAATTTCAAGCCAACAAACATTTAATTCAATGTCCAAAGCTAATCAAACATCCTAACACTAAATTCTAAAACACCAAAATACTAAACACAAATATAAATAGAGTTCAACAATGAAAGTAATGCAATCCAACACAACATAATAACTAAAACAAGAAGTACTAAACAATATGTTCCATGCATATATTAAGTTCAAACATCTTCTTCACTCTCGTCCTCTTGGATATCTCCCATTGGTTGGTAGTACACATACAAGTTGTAGAAAGGGCTAATAAGTAAATTCATTAGTTGAATCTTCCTCAATCCAAGCATGTTTTATGAACATACGTACTAAACCATCTTCAATATGTCCAGTATGTTTAAAATGCTCTTTCAGCCTCCAGTCCAGATGATCCAACATTTCAAAAACATTCACAATTGCATGCATAAGGTTATGTACTTCCCTCTCTATCTTCTTAATAACTTTTTAAAGTTTGTTTGAACTGAAGTAAGGCTGAATAGGTGATGAATTATGGGATGCTTGATCTATCAGTACATTCATATCATTCTCATCCCTCATTCTAATGCAGTTACAATAGACTTCTGGATCCATAAGCTTCCAAGGAAGAAGCGCTTTCTCCAAACTTTTATAAGGTACTTGCGATTGATTGCATAGTAGGAAAATTGTTTGTGGATGTCTCAGTCCAGTAGTAGATCTATTGACAATCTAACCCAAAACCGATTTCACAATTATTGCACCAATATCAATAAGTTTTCCAGTTTGAATACAACAATTCAGAATAGCACTCTCCTTAGTTACCTTACTGATTTTCATAGTTGGGAGTATTTTTGATGCAATAAATAAATTTCACGCCTTAGATGTAGGCTTCAATAATTATGAATAAAAACTTACATTTCCATCACCTTTGGCCTCCCAATTTCCATCTTCACACGTAAGGTATCGATAAAGTTCAATCATATTGTCTCTTATAGGGGTAAATTTTGCATAATGGCAAATAGGAACACATTCAATCATAAACATTTCGTTTATTCTTATGAGAGTGAATTGCACAAACCTGCCTCACACATAGATAGTTACTTGGTTGATTCCATGTAGATTTTCATAAAACTCTTTCACCAAAGGGACCACAGTGGCAACAGTAGTGTAGCAAAGCACTTCCTAGCGTCTCTGTGTAATAATATCTTCCACTCGAGTATTCAGTGTGTTGAATCCTCGATTCACAAATATCCTTTCCTTGATTAGTCTCTTCTTCACAAGAACTCGATCATGTAACTTCTGAGCATCAAAACTAACAAACTTTTGCTAGTTGAAAATTCTAAATATCGCAGATTTTTTAGAGTGGGAAGCCACAAGAATTGAAAAGTGGTGACTCTTCCCTCGTTTTTCCTCCCAAAATAGACTTTGGAATCAGTTTTAGGGAGTTACAAGGAGACGAACAAGCCAAAAATTTCCATCTGAAATGTTTTAAGTCATTTTCTTCACTGCAGCGCTTTAGGCGCTGATTCTTGCGCTTTAGGCGCCAGCTCTCTAGAATGTGGCACTTCAGGCGCCAATTCCGAAAAATTTGTCATTTTGATTTCGACCTAACAAATTCTTAATTCTTCCATAAAATTAGGTAAATAAAGATGTTTTTAAATATTTTATTAATGACAAATTTCTCAAATACGTGGAATCTCTAAAAGTATAAATATAAATATATGTTAAATATTCCAAAAAAACATATAAGCAAAATAAATAATGATAAATATGGGTTGCCTCCCACAAAGCACTTGGTTTAATGTCGTCAGCCCAAAATTCTCAGTCTTTATTCTAGGTTGCCCATGTCAGCACAATTTATATAAAATCAAACTGATCCCATTTCTTTCATTGTTTAAATGAAAAAGCACTACACCTGAAGCTATGTATCTATCTCAAAAGATGAACACATGGCTTGACGATGAGGCTCAATCAAATAAACTAAGAAATGTATGACATCTGTTTGCTCTACGAAACTATTTTATTATAATGTGATAAGTACCCGTATTTAATATGAAAAGTTAAATAAGGTTTATATTAAGTTGGGTTCTTGAAAGTTTCTTATAAAGGCAAGCCCTTAAAGTTAATTACATCTTAGATAACCAAAGTTACCTAAGAAAACTCTCCAAAAAATCAGGGGATATTGTCTTCAAGAAGTTCAAATGATAGGACTTTTCAAAGAGATCGGACAGATACGTGTGAAAAGAGAATGGCTCAAATTTGGACCATTTTATGGAATCTAAAGGAAAAGAAACTATGGGATGTCACAAATCTTGAGGAGAACCTCGGTGACTTCCCAAGATATCATATGGTTTGGTTTCAATTTGGAGGAGAAATATTTGAGTGTTTCTTCCTGTCAGTTTTATTAATTAGGGCTTACATTCGGGTGAAACGATCACACAATTAACCTGGAAGAATCGAGGATTTAGGTCATGACAAACGACAACCTTAGAATCATAAAACAGGTTAGGGCTTATATTGTGTAGTAGAGCCATACAAAAGCCTAAAGAAAAGTTAAAGATTTATATTGCACTAAGCAAAAAAACTCAAAATCTTATAGCTTGGTTGTTTAATTCTAAGGAGTAGTTTAGCTAGTGTAAACATGTTTTGTTGTTGAAGATGGGTGTGTTGTCTGCAATGCTAGCTCTAAGCTCTTCGTCATGGCAAGTTTAAATTTTCTAATGTGTCAAGTCATGATGTCAAATTATGTGTCTCCTAAGGTTATGTATAGTTAAATATTATGAGGAATGTTAAAGTTGATTAAAGCGACACCATTTAGGATCCTACGGTTCTCTCATTCCGACACCACTATTTTTTTGTCGGCATCACAGTCCAAATGAATTTTCTAAACTCAACTTAACGAGTTCCATACTTTCATTTAGACCATGGGAAATCTGGTTAGAAATCATAAGTTAGCCTCTTTGATAGATTCCCGATTATTCGATAGAGATGTTTTAATTTAGTTGCAATTTTTGTTTTATTTTGTTTGTGATTAAATTTTGAGTTGCTTATATTTTGACTGTTGTGGCGGTGAATTTTATCTTGTTTAATTTTTTTTTTTTTTTTTGACATGTAGGGTGACCTTAAGCATGCAAGCAAGAAACAAGAGGTTGGAAAAGGTATATACAATAATTTAAAAACATACCTGTTGATTATTCTCGCTCCTCCACCTAAAAGCTTAACTTTGATGTATATAATTTTGCAAGGAATTCAAATTATAGGAGTAGACGAAGGTATAGTTACCAAACTCCAAGTTATGACTTTATTGAGTCTCAGAAGATCTTAGTGGATGAGTTTAGAACAAAATATAGTAAGTTTAATTTGCCCTAAAAAATGTTCAATAGATTTCAAAGTGCTCGGAGAATGACCCTAAATTACTTTGAAAATTTCTTGAAATATTTTGAGTGTGTCTTGAACATATCATATCATTTTATTAATCATCCAAGGTTAATCTAAGGTTATCCCATTGCTCAAGGAAACTTGATGTTTTATTTATCCTAAGGCTAGGACACTCAATTAATCAATTGATATTTCATTTAAGAGTTATGTGGATGGGTGCCCCTAAGGCAGATCTGAGTCATTAAAGGTTTTGGTACCCACAGTTAAAATTGGGCTTTTAGTGTAAAAAGGTGTTAACCTTCAACCATGTTATCTTCTAAATCCAATCAAATGATTTTAAATGTCAAGCCTAGGTCACTACCAAGATCATGATAGGTGAAATGGGAACTAGTAAAATTTTGATTTAAATGACATGCATTCTTATTGAAAGATCACATTGTCATTATTTATGGGCTTAAAATTAATGAAATATTATATTCCTAACACGACCCATCACTTGAGAATCGTTTAATTTTGATTATCTTCCAAGTCATGATAATTAAGGAAATTATAATTTTGTTATTATTATAGAAAAGGTGGCAAGTGAGTTCCTACCTTTTAATCTCATTGTATTTCAATCACCCAAAAATGTTCATTAGGATCAAAATCACCCATTTTCCCTTTGTAAATCCTAAATTTTGATTAAGGCACCAAAATCTAAAGTTACCCCTTTTCCTTTGGGGCTCTTCACCTCATAACTCATTAATCAAAATTCAAACGACTTTGACAATTTTTAGAGTATCCCATCAATGGATCAATTAAAACATCACAGGAGAAAATGTGGATTTTCAAAATTTAATTTAATTTAAATAATTATTTAAATTTTGAAAGTAGTATTTTCAAAATTGATTTATTTAACTATCCAAAATAAAGTTTTTATTCATAAGGAAATTATTATAGGTTCCCTTAGGTCAGAGAAACATTTAGACAAAATTTCATGATTTTTTTTGGATTAAATCGGTATCATTATCATTTGATTATGAATCAATTTTAATGATTTAATCAAATGTAAAATAATGTTATAATTACCAAAATTATCTTTATATTTTTATTAAATCTCTCTGATTTAAGAGAACTCAAATAAAAAAATTTTGTATTTTTATGATTTTTTAATTTATTTATTATCATTATTTTAATGGATAAATATGAAAAATTCATTTTTAAGATCTTAAAGATATATTTTTAGCTTCAAAAAATTTGGAAAAATATCCTAATAAGTTCAATTATGCATACTTTGAAGTATTTTGTTATTTTTAGGATTATTAATTATTTTTTTATTATTTTAAACTCAAAATAAAGCTCAAAAATCAAGTATTTTTTTTCAAAAATAAATTTTATTTTTCCTAAGTGCCCCTGATCACAAGGAACTCAAAAAAAATTTCATAATTTTCCCAAGTGTATTTGATTTAACATAATTTTATTTGAACAAAATTATGAGGTTTCTTAGAAAATCAACTTTAGTCCTCAAACTTAGTCAAATAATTTTTGAAATTTTATAGTAGGTAAACATAATTTTTATACACGGTGTGGAATTAATTTTGTTAATTTTTAATTAGTTTTTAATTTACATAAATTAAAGCAAGATATATGCATTTAACTAACTATAGAAATGTACAAAATAGCTCAACGCATCATGACATTTTTCTTAAGCTTCTCTGATCATAGGAAACCTACTAAAATTATTTTCATAATTTTCCAAATGGTATTTTAATTTATATAATTAAAATAAGTCAAAATAGTCATCCTAGCTTGAAAATTAAGATTAGAAGCATAGAGAAACCCTCTGACCTTAAAAAAATCAGAGACCATCCTCTCTATCATAAAGAATGAACCCTAAAAGTTTCAAGCCATGGTGAGCAATGTTTGGCCATAATGAATTAAAATACTCCACTAAGTATTTAATTCATTAAAAATAAAAGAGTCCACAAATAATTTTTAATTTTAATCCACATTATTCTCCTCTGTTTACTGAGAAAGCAGGTATTTTTATTTTATTTTTATGATTTTTCTAGAGAAAGATATAGATTTTGGAAGTTCGGGCATTTAAATAAAACCAAAAAATCCATATTTTCCACTTGAACACACGGTGCCACTTCATCCTCATTCGCGTCGAACTTTAAACACGGCACTCCACTATTCGACACCGCTAGCCACCTCATATGCCATGTGGCCCGTCTTTCCATTCCATTCTTTTATCTAACTTGATCTCCTCAGTTCATTGAATAAACGCACATTCAGATAGCTATCCTTCATCGTCCCCAAGTGACCTAACTCGTGAGCCTTTCACACTAAAGTGTTAAGATCTTGAGCTAGAATCAGACAAATCAGATGGGGTTTGTTCCAAAACTTTCATTTGCTCAAGTCGAGAATATCTATATGGCTTATATGGTATCAAAATACAGTAAAAACGTATGAAGAATCAAAATAGGCTCTGATTAAGTTTGAGGTTCGATACCTTTATTTTGGAGGGGAGGCCTCAATCAGATGGTTGTGTCAGATTTGATTGTTCTTTCGCCTCGAAAATCCACCAGCTGGTAGTCTCCTCCCGAATAAACCTTCTCCACGATAAATGGTCCCTCTCAAGTTGTCTCAAAATTTTCACTTATCTTGTGACATGCAAGAATAGGTCTTCTTAGAATATGAATGAGTTTACCCACTCTGAACTTCCTCGGGTGGACCAATTTGTCATGAGCTTGTACCATCCTCGCTTGGTAAAGTTCCAAATGTTGTTGTGCTTCTACTCGTTTTCTCTTGATACTTTCTAATTCATCAAGTCTGAGTTTTGTACTTTCTTCAGTTGTTATTTGGTTGGTGATAATGACTCTGAGAGACAATGTCTGAACTTCTAACAGCAGTACGGCCTCAGACCTGTACACAAGTGCGTAGGGTGTACGTTGAGTAAGAGTTTTGAACGTCGTCCGGTAGGCCCACAAAGCTTCTAACAGTTTATTATGCCAATGTCTTTTATTTTCATCCAATATTTTCTTCAAAAGTTGTACCATTGTTTTGTTGAAGGTTATGGCCAATTTGTTTGCCTTTGGATAGTAATTTGTAAAGTACCTCCAGTATATCCCATCTCTTTTGACAAAGTTGTTGATCTTTGTGCTTCCGAAGGCTGTCCTATTATTGGAAATCACTCTTCGTGGTATACCAAAATGGTAAACAAATTGACTCTTGGAAAATTGAGGGATGTGTTGTGTTATAACCTCTTGTAACGGCACTGTCTCTGCCCGCTTGGAGAAGTAATCTGTAGCGGCAAGAATGAATATGTGTCCCTCAGAGGATGGAGGGTCTATTGGACCTATTATGTCATTCCCAACATTCAAATAGCCATAAGGCAACAGTTGGGTGTAGCACATTCGGAGGTTGGTGTAAGACCAACCCATGCACTTGGCACAGGTGACACCTTCTAGCTGTATCCATGTAATTGAACATCGTTGCTGACCAATAATATCTAAGTCTTTTAATCTTCATTTTCATTTTTTAGCCCTGACTGGTGAGCACCACACAATCCAGCATGTACTTCTTTGATGATATTCTGCTCTTCGTCTCTGCTAAAAAATTGTAGCCACATCTGATCAAATGATCTTTTATAGAAGACATCACTCACTAGAGCGTATGACAAAGCTCTTCTTGTGATGTGATATACCTCAGACTTATCTTTTGGCAGCTTTCCAGTTTACAAATATTCTATTAATGGCTTACACCAATCTTTGTTGATGTCAACAACTGTAATCATCATTCCTTCTTCTTTTTCAAGCTTATGTAGATTGTCTAGGTCAATTTGAGACAAAATCCATCTTCCTTGTACTATAATGTTGATGGAATCCTCTGGTGGACATGCTAGTTTTTTTGGCACGTTTTGCTAGAGCATAGGCATGGGTGTTATCTCTTTGATGAATCTGATAGAGAGTCGCACTGGAGATCTATTCAAGCAGCTTCACTGTGTACCAGTGGTACTGTGCTAGTCTTAGTTTCAATATCTTGTATTATCCGGCAACTTATTGGATGACGAGTTGTGCATCGTCATAGATGGCAATATTTGTTAATCCATTGAGATTTTCAATTCCATCCCAGTGATCAACGCTTCATATTCTGCTTCATTATATGTGCACGGCTCTATTAGGTGGTAGAAGAATCTCAACATGTCGTTATCTGGCGTGATGAAAATCAGGCCAATTCTTGCTTTGCCTGGTATAAACATTTCTGATCCTTTTCTTTTCTAGTTGAAGAATCTCCATCAAAGTATGTTTCTCAATGTCTGGTACTAGACAGTTTTACCTGCAGTATCTGCTCACCTGGCAATTCATCGTTCAGTGGGGACCTAGTTGTAAGTGGGTGCGCTGTGAGAAAATCTGCTAAAATTTGTCCCTTGATAGCACGAAGGGGAACAAAAGTTATCTCGAATTGCAATAAAATCATCCACCACCTTACTAGACGTCCAAAAAGTATTGGTCGGGACATCAAATATTGCGACGGATTAACTTTTGAAATTAAGGTAATCTTATGAGAGAGCAAGTAATGCCTAAGCTTTTATACGGCGACCAAAGGAAAATATGTTGAGATTTTCATACCTATTTTACACTGATTTTGATGATATTACACTTTAAAGAAAGGTATTTTTGATGTTTTATTACAGGTATGTTGAATTATGGTCATTGGAGCAAAATGATGCAAAAAGGAGCAAATTTGGAGCAAAAAGGACAAAAATATGAAGATTTGATCTTGGGCGCAAACAACAAGCTTGACGATGCCGATGATGGGTTTTTCTTCAAAGTCCATAATTAAATATTATAGAAGGCCCCCAACGGCGCCATCGAGGCTGCCGACGGTGAGCACGTCGGATCTCTCAACAAATGCATTGAATGTGGAGGATTTTTGAAGGGACGCTTGGGCAACTCTTGAAAACTCTTCTACAACTTTAAAAGAAACATTTGGAGGCCAAAAAATAGAGAGGGGGTGTGTCCACGTGTGTCCCTTAGAGTGTAGAGAGTGTAATTTAGAGTTAGTATTGTGAGGAATTCTTCGAGAGATTGTAAGAGTGGAAGAAAAGTGAGAGATTTCTTCCTCCTTGCCGTTTCAAAGGAGAATTCTGTGTGTTGTAAAAAAAGGAAGAGATTCAGAGGAACTTTGAGGAGTTTGCTTGGGGAGGAATTAGATATAAGTGGTATTTACTTATAGAAGTTTGTATGACTTTGCTTTTATATATAAATTCCAAAATCTGTTATATCTTCTCCATGAGTTCTGAGTAGTTTTCTTTGTTTTTCTCCTTATCTTGAGATTTTGTGAAATGGTGATTTGAATTGGTTGTGTCATGAGAATGTTAAAGAAGTTGTGATGATCTTTTCACTTCAATCTTAATTTAGTTTCAATCTGGCCAATATATTTGTTGAAATATGTTAAGTTTTACAACTAAAGTGAAGATTACATCCAAGATTTAGGGAGATCAAAGTCCTTGAAAGTTAGGTGCAAATAAATAGAGAAATAAAAATTATCGGGCGTAGATTTGGATATTTTAGAGTGACAGATTAAAATCATCAATTTGGTCCTATCGTTTGGGTGTTGAAGTGTAGATGTTAGCCCTCAAGCGAGGGGAACATGGGAGCTCCGAAGTGAGAGTCAATATCCTCCCAGCCTAGCCGCAGATTCAGTAACCAAGCATAGGATTAGTCAATGTTCTTTATGTTTGGTCCAAAGGGTAAAAAATAGGTATGCTTCTATTCGGCACAATACAATTTGAACTGATTCAATTTATCCATTCACTTAAATTTATTGACAAGAAGAAGGATGCTTTCTTATATATTGAACTTCACATTAGAAACTTTATTAGTAGAATAAGCTAATTAAGAGTTTATTTAAATTACATTTTTATTTCAATTTCCTATTAGTGAAAAATATGCAAATTGAAATATATTGTTGTGATTTAGTATTGATTTTTTAAATCTCAGTTCGTAGTATCTAATATTACTCCATGTGGGATCGATATCCAGGACTCCAATAGAGCCCTATATTACTTGAGTGATACGTATACTTGTGTTAATAAGTGTGACTTTGCAATTATTGAATATTTTATACACATCTTTATCAAATTTAAAACTGTTATCAAGTTTTTGGTGTCGTTACCGGGGATTTAAATCTTCTAGCAGCAGTATCAAATTCTTGTATTTTTAAACATATGTAAAGTCGCTGTCAAGTTTTTGGCATCGTTGTCAGAGAGTAAAAATTAAATTTTAAAAAAATCATAATTAGAGTAACGGACAAATTAGGACTATTAGAAAACTTTTACTTGAATTGCAACTTATTTTCATATTTAGTTAACTATTTTTTTGTGTACTGATTTCAATTGTATGCATAAATTTGGACTTGAAAATCTTACACCCTACGATTTAAAATTAGAACGCACTATTAGGGGAATTAGAAAACTAAGAAAAGAACCTTGAAATCCTGACACAATGGAAAATAATGTGAACAATCAAGAAATAAAAAATGAACATCAACCTAGACCTCTACGAGATCATGCAAATCCTACAGCATATGAAATTCCCTTATGGTACAAAACAATCAATTCGGAGGTACACCAAATGAAGATCCTAATTTACACCTTGCTAGTTTTTTAGAACTTTGTGCTACCTTTAAATATGACAGAGTTTTGAACGATGTTGTTAGACTTAAACTTTTTCTATTTTTAGTCAGGGATAAGGCTAAGATGTGGTTAAATTCATTAGCACCTAGATCTATTAGAACTTGTGGAGAACTTTCACAGAAAATTTCTATCCAAATATTTCCCTCCATCAAAAACTGCTAAACTTAGAAATGACATAACATCATTTTGTCAAGTTGATGGAGAGTCGATATATGAAGCTTGGGAGAGATTTAAAAATTTTCTTATGAAGTGCCCATATCATTCATTACCAGATTGGTTGATAATTCAAACTTTTTACAATGGATTGGTGGGATCTCTTAGATCAATTATAGATGTTGCGGCTAGTGGTTCTTTAATGTCAAAACCTTTTCAGATGGTTATCAAAAATTTTCAATGTCCCTTTGAAAGGCTAAATCCTAAAAGAGTAGGTAGTATTCACGATTCTGATGCAATAGCTATGTTAGCTTCGCAGATTGTTGCAATATCAAAGAAATTATATCATTATGGAATGAATTATTCTCCAACACCTACTATGATGGAAGAGAATTCATTTGGAAAATTTGTGGATGTTCAACCTTCTTATGAGACTTTAAATGCTATTAACAATAGACCCAACAATCCTTATTCAAACTATTATAACCCAGGTTGGAAGAGTCATCCTAATTTTAATTGGAATAGCAATTCTTCTACAAATCAACAATGGGAAAACAACCCAGTAAACCCATTGGAAAATTCATCCAACCAAGGAAAAGTTAATTATAGGCCTTCTTATCCTCCAGGATTTAACAGTAACACTCAATTTAAGGAAAAGAAGTTGTCTAAGGAAGAGCTGATACTGAACATCGGTCAACAATTGCAGAATCAAGGAAATCAAATACAAATTCAAGGAAACTAGTTACAAAATCAAGGAACTGCTATCAAGAATATTGAAAAACAATTTGGGTATATCGTTATTGCGCTTAGTAACCAAACATCAGGAACTTTTCCTAGTACTATGGAACCAAATCTTAAAGATCAAGGAAAAGAATAGATAAAAGCAATACCATTACGAAGTGGAAAATAGGTGGAAACAAGAGTGCAGAAAGAAATGAAAACTAAAAATAAGAAAGTGGATACAGAAAAAGAAAAGGATCATGAATACCCAGATTTAGAATATCCACTTACACCAATGAAAATTACTATGGAGGAACCTCCACCACCGTTTCCTCAAAGATTGAAGCAACACAAAAAGAGTAAACAATTTTCCAAGTTTATAGAAATTCTTAAGAAATTAACGTTAAATATTCCTTTCGTAGAAGCTTTAGAGAAAATGCCCAATTAATTGTGTTCAGGAAAGATTTGAGATGTTGGATATTATAGGAAATGCTGATAAGAATCTAGTTTCGTCAATTATAAAACCACCTGAACTTGAGTTGAAAATATTGCCTAAACACTTGAAGTATGTGTTTCTAGGAAACCATCTACATTACCTGTTATTATATCTTCAGAGTTAAATGATTTGCAAGAGGAAAGACTTTTGGATACATTAAAAAGATATAAGAAAGCTTTTGGTTGGACCTTAGCTGATATTAAAGGAATCAGTTCTTCAATCTGTATGCACAGAATTATACTAGATGAATA
>NEWO01000515.1:182934-211218 GCA_003013225.1 Phalaenopsis aphrodite | reverse complement strand
GGAGTTGTTCGTGGACAAAGGTATGATAAGATTTTTAAAGTTATATACTATGATAGAAAAACTCTTAACGATGCTCAAATTAACTACAGTGTTACTGAAAAAGAGTTACTGGCTATTGTGTATGTTTTTGACAAAATTAGATCTTATTTAATTGGTACTAAATGTATTGTGCACACTCATCACTCTATTATTAAATATTTGATGCAAAAGAAGGATGTCAAACCAAGGTTAATTAGATGGATACTTTTAAAACAAGAATTTGATTTTGTGGTTATTGATAGAAAGGGAACTGATAATCAAATTGCTTATCATTTGTCGAGATTTGAATATCATGAAATATTTGATACCGACAATGAAATTATGGACAGTTTCTCTGATGAACAACTTTATAATATTAATGAGTGGAAAATAGCATGGTATGTTGATATTGTTAATTATATTGTAGGTAATATTTTACCACATATGCTGACATTGCAACAACAAAGAAAATTAATTCATGATGCGAAAGCATATTTTTGGGATGAGCCTTTTTATATAAACAATGTAAGGATCTTATTATGAGAAGATGTGTACCTTATGAGGAAACTGAACTAATTATTCAGAAATATCATGATTTTAAATTTGGAGGACATTTTGGAACTGATAAAACTGCTTATAAATTTTACAAGCTAGACTCTATTGGCCTACTCTCTTTAGATATGTTTACAGATACATAAAAACTTGTGATCGATGCCAATAAGTAGGCAATATATCTAGAAGAAATGAAATGCCTCTAAGTTTCATGTTAGAAGTTGAGATCTTTGATGTTTTGGGATTGGATTTCATGGGACCATTTATTCCTTCATCTGGGAACTTATACATATTAGTTGCGGTAGACTACGTTTCAAAGTGGATTGAAGCACAAGTTTTACCTTGTTGTGATGCTAAAAGTGTTTTAAGATTTTTAATGAAAAACATTTTCACTAGATATGGAATGCCGCGAGTGATTATCACTGACGGAGGATCCCATTTCAGGAATAAATACATTCAGAGATTGGCAGAAAAGTTTAATATTTTTCATAGAATCTCTACTTCCTATCACCTTCAGACCAGTGGATTAGCTGAAGTTTTTAATAAAGAGATTAAAAAAATACTGGAGAAGGCTGTAAAACCTAGAGAGTAGATTGGTCTACTAAACTGGATACTGCATTATGGGCTTACAGAACTGCTTATAAAACTCTTATTGGAATGACTCCTTACAGGCTAATTTTTGGAAAGACTTGTCACTTACCAATAGAATTAGAGCATAAAGCATATTGGGCGATTAAAGAATTTAATTATAATTTGAAAGTTGCTAGTGAGAAGAGATTGTTATAAATGAATGAATTGGAAGAATTAAGAAATGAATCTTATGATAACGATAGAACTTATAAGGAGTGGGAAATTGAAGTCTTGTTGGTTAGAACCCTTTACTATGACTCGAGTTTATACTTACCGAGCTGTTGAAATTGAAAATCAAAAGACTGGGAATAGATTTTAAGTAAATGGACACAGACTAAAGTCATATTTTAAGGGTAAAATACAAAATTTTAAAGAGATTTTAATGGTCAATCAACCTGAATAATATCTGAATTGGTTAGGCTGACGACGTTAAACCAAGCAATTTATGGGAGGTAACCCATAGTTATCTTTATTTTTATTGTGATTATAGTGTTTTTATTTGAAATTATTGTTAGTTTGTAGTAATATTGAACTTTATTACTCGTATTTACCCTTGAATCATCATAAAAATTGGATAAATAGAGAAAATTGGAACGCATTCGGACCAGAGCAAAACTGCAAAATTTTTACCTTGGGCGTCGACCGTGGGCTCGATGCCGCCGACGATGGGTTTTTTCTCAAGAATCCAGATAATTAATTCTCAAGGCTTGTCGACGACGCCATTGACGTTGTCCACGGCAAGAACGGCGAGATGATGGTTTCCAGAGTTTGAAATGTAATTTTTTGGCAGTTTTCGGCAAGATTTACTCCCTATAAACTTCCAAACTTGGTTCTTAAATTCATATTACCCAAAAATGAATTGAAACTCCACCAAATTTATCCTTATGGCTTCCAATTCCACTTAAAACCCTAGATTTCAAGTGCTCAACCGAAGAAAGTTTGTTAGTTCCGAGGCGCAATGAATCTTCAACAAAGTGCACACAAAGAGGAAATTAATCAAAGAAAGAGGATTCGTGAATCAAGGATTGAACAATGCTTTGACAGTAATTGAAGAGATGATTATGTGATGATGATAGGAAGTGTTGTGCTACACGATTGTCGCCGTAGTCGTTCCTGTGATGAAGGAGTTTCATGCTAATTTGAATGAAATCAACCAGGGAGTCGTATATGTGTGAGGCAGATAGATAATTTTTACTCCTACATGGATTAATGAGTTTTATATGATCAAGAATGTTCCTTTCTGCCATTATTCCAACTTTATCCCAACTAGAAATCTGATGAATGAGATCTATCAATTTTTTATGGACAAGACTGAAGACTGAGAAATGAGAGAAAATGGGTATGTTAGTTTCTCTGCTACACTTCTAAACCCCGTTTCTAAACTCTGGCACTTCTTCATTTATACAAAACTATTAACAACAATGAGGATCGGTAAAGTTACTAAAGAAAGTCCTATTTTGAATTACTGTATTCAAATGGGACTGTCGATTGATATTGGATCGATAATTGTGAAGTCTGTTTTGGGCATGATCGTTCATGGATCAACTTATGTGCTTGGACATCCTTCAACAATTTTCCTAATCTGCAGTCAGTTCCAAGTACCTTATGAGAATTGGGAAAAGGTACTTCTACCTTGGAAGCCTTTAGACATAACTGAGAAGTTCCCATCCAATGAAGATGAGAATGATATGACTATTATTGTGGATCAATCGTCTCAGAATTCACTACCTATTCAGCCTCTAATTCTGAACAAGACTGGTGATCCTACGCAGAATCAAGAAACTAGCAAAAGAGGTACAGAATGTTATGAATACAATTAACAATATCTCTGAAACTTTTTATCATCTAGACTACAGGATGAAAGAGCATTTTGATCACTATGGACATATCAAAGGAAGTTTGATATGATTGTTGAGAAAGATGGGATTGATAGAAGAGGACTCTACTCAAGAATTCCCATACCAACCCTCCTATAAGCTCTTTGTTCATGTTCAATCGATGGGCAATATCAGAGGAGAAACAAGCACTGAATTGGAGGATTAGTAGATTTACTTTACTACCTATATGTCTATGTGTGTGATTTGATTTGAACTTATGTGTTTGATTTACTTTTGAAATTTGATTTTAGATCTCAGTATAGTTGAGATTGAGCATAAAATGTTTGTTTTCAGTTTTTAGAGTGTTGTGGCTTGGATTGCGATGCTTAATTGATGTATTAAGGTTGAGAAAATTTCAAACTTATGTGTGTTGTGTAACGTGTATTGTAACCCTTGGATTTTATATATAATTGTGATGTTTTATGTTGTGAATGTTTATTTGTGTTAGTACATCATTTAATCACTTCAAAATTATGTCTAGAATGATTGAACGGATGTCGATGAGGCTTGAAATTGATCAAAATCACAAAAATCTGAAAATTAAACCAATTTTGAAAATCTCACCGACGGCACCATCTACGCCGCCAATGACAAATTTTTCTCGAGACTTAAACTATTTATGCATGTTGCCAACTTTCTGGAGTTGAAGCTATAGATGATGAAGAATGGATTTACCCTATGAAACCCATTAGTAAAGCTAATTTAAAGATGTATGAATCCCATGAAGGATGGAGATCAAGGAGTAGGAGTAAAGAACCTTCTACTAGTAGAGATATCCCCTCTACTAGTTATGACCTTCCTTCCTCTAGTTCCCCTACCCTTCATGATTTAATGAATGAGTTAACCTTGCAGCGGAAGAGTATAGAGAAAATTGATGAAAGAATTGAGGGATTAGAACGTAGACATGATTATGATAGTGAGTACCTACAGAGGCATTCTAACTTTGAGATAGCTTACTATGAAACTCAGGCCCGACACTACAGAGGTGAGCCTGATGTTACTTTTTCTGAATGCCTCCGTTATACTCAGTATCAACCCAATATATCTGCTGACCAGGAAGAAGAGGATATAGTATGGGATTTTGATATATGATACTGATTGATGTACTTTTGTTTTGTGATTTTGTGATAGAGATAGATGTATGTTTGTTTGTACTTTCATTTTATTCTATATTTTATTTTATGTTTGTAGTTAGAAAATTTTTAATTATTTTTATAAATTTTTAGAGTTGTAGTTTGAAATTTGCATGTATAGTTATAATAGACTTTGATTAGTACTTTGTAAAATTGTAATGTGATATGATTTTTTTTGCATTGCGATGTATTTGTAATTATTGTCATTTAGTATTGTGATGTGTTAGTGAAATATTGTGTTTGTATAATGTTTAGTTTTGTACTTATATCAAAATTTCATACCCAGCAAATTCTCTAATGATTTATATGTATAGAAAGCTCCTAATATTATGGACCACTTAAAGTAAAAATTTTAAGAAGGAACTGCAAAAAAAATTCAAAACGATGAAAATGCCTAAAGTACCGAGGTATGATTTATATTTAGAATTTTTCTTTCCACCTGTATCATTCCATATTAAAAAATTTAAGTTTGGGGGAGGGAAGAAAAATAATGACTATCATATGTTTTCAATTTAAATATTTTCAAAAATTATTAATATGATTTTTTGTAGTGAATTTAATTCAGATAACTATATTTTGTAGATATTTAAATATTCTGGTAGAATTAAAGGAATATTTGTGTAGGGAAATTAATTTTGTAGATTAAGATATTTAGTATAAGAGAATAAGTAAAGAAAACTATATTTTGAAATATTAAAAATATTAGAAATTCATTTGAGAAGAAAAGATTGGGGCTCAATGATGTAAAAGCTATGAAATACTTATAAGGAAAAGGAATGCTCTGAGTTTCATATTTAGGGAAAGAAAAGTGAAGTTCAAAATTATTAAAGGCTATCCAGATATAGTAATCTTTACTTAAAAAAGAAAAAGAAAGGATTGACAACAATCCCTGAAAAGAAAAGAAAAATATATAGGATTGAAAGCAATCCAAATGAAAAAATATATATAAGTGAGGAGAAGCTTGAGGAGATGCCTAATCAAAAATTGGCTTCACTTGGACCTACCTAAAGGGAAAACCTAAATATATTCCTCAACTTATATTTATGGAATAACATCTTTCAATAGTAATTTTCTCATAAAGTTCCAATCATTTGAATATTTTAAGTGACTTGATATTACAACATATAGTCATTCTTGAAATGAATAGAAAACTAGAACTCTTAAACTTGATGACTAGATAGTCTTATACCTATAGAGTTAATTTAATTACTTGAAATTTTTCTGAAAATCTCACTATGATATTTACTTAAATCAATCTTATAGTATTTCTGAATTAAAACTTTACCACAGTAGATCATAACTTTTATTTAGTACTAAAATTACTTGAGGACAAGTAATAGTTAAGTTTGGGGGATTTTGACCAAAGGAAAATATGTTGAGATTTTCATACCTATTTTACGCTAATTTTGATGATATTGTACTTTAAAGAAAGGTATTTTTGATGTTTTGTTACAGGTATGTTGAATTATGCTCATTGGAGCAAAATGATGCAAAAATAAGCAAATTTGGAGCAAAAAGGACCAAAATATGAAGATTTGATCTTCCGCTCCGACTGCGAGCTCGACGGCGCCGACGATGGGTTTTTCCCGAGTGTCTATAATTAAATATTCTAGAAGGCCGCCGATGGCGCCATCGAGGCCGTCGACGGTTAGCACATCTATTCTTTCAATAGATGCATTGAATGTGAATGATTTTTGAAGGGAGGCTTAGGCAACTCTTGAAAACTCTTCTACAACTTTAAAAGAAACATTTGGAGGCCAAAAAACAGAGAGGGGTGTGTCCACATGTGTCCATTAGAGTGTAGAGAGTGTAATTTAGGGTTAGTAATGTGAGGAATTTTTTGAGAGACTGTATGAGTGGAAGGAAAGTGGGAGATTTTCTACCTCCTTGTCGCTTCGAAGGAGAATTATGTGTGTTGTAAAGAAAGGAAGAAATTCAGAGGAACTTTGAGTTTTCTTGGGGAGGAATTAGAGATAAGTGATACTTACTGATTGAAGTTTGTATGACTTTGCTTTTATATATAAATTCCAAGTTTTGCCGTATCTTATCCATAAGTTCTGAGTAGTTTTCTCTATCTTTCTCCTTGTCTTGAGATTTTATGAAATGGTGATCTGAATTGGTTGTGTCATGAGAATGCTAAAAAAGTTGTGATGGTCTTTTCACTTCAATCTTAATTTACTTTCAATCTAGTCAATTGTTTTGTTAAAATATGTTGAGTTTTACAACTAAAGTGAAGATTACATCTAAGATTTAGGGAGTTCAAAGTCCTTGAAAGTTGGGTGCAAATAAATAGGGAAATAAAAATTATCGGGCGTAGAATTGGAGATTTTAGAGTGACAAACTAAAATCCTGAATTCAGTCCTATCGTTTGGGTGTTGAAGTGTAGATGTTAGCCCTCAGAAGAGGGGAACGTGGGAGCTCTGAATTGAGAGCCGATATCCTCCCAGCCTAGCTACAGATTTGGTAACCAAGCATAAGATTAGTCAATGTTTTTTATGTCTGGTCCAAAGGATAAAGAATAGGTATGCTCCTTTTTGGCACAATACAATTTGAACTGATTCAATTTATCCATTCACTTAAATTTCTTGACAAGGAGAAGGATGTTTCTTATATATTGAACTTGACATTAAAAACTTTATTAGTAGAATTAGTTAATTAAGAGTTTATTAAAATTACATTTTTATTTCATTTGCCTATTTATGACAAATATGCAAATTGAACTATATTGTTGTTATTAAGTATTAATTTTTTAAATCTTAGTTCGTAGCCTCTAATATACTCCCTATGGGATCGATATCCAAGACTCCATTAGAGCCCTATATTACATGAGTGATACGTATACTTATATTGATAAGTGTGATTTTGCAATTATTGAATATTTTATACACATGTTTATCAAATCTATAATCGTTATCAAGTTTTTGGCGTCGTTATCGAGGATTTAAATCTTCTAGCAACATATCAAATTCTTGCATTTTTAAGCATATAAAAAGTCGTTGTCATGCGGCCAAAATTAAAGCTAAACAATGCTTCTCAACAGGTGGATACTTTACCGCCGCCAGTATTAGACGGCGACCAAAGTAGTTGAGCGCATTTTCCTTACCCTCATCATTGACCTGAGCATATAAGGCTCCGAGAGAGTTATCTAAGGCTGCGGTATAAAGTATCAATGGTTTTCCTAGGATAGGGGCTACCAAAATAGGAGGTGTCATTAAGTATTGTTTAACGTCTTTGAAGGCCCGCTGACATTTCTCTTCCCAAAAAAATTTGACATCCTTTTTAATTAATGTTGAGAAGGGTTGATTCTTATCTAAGAGATTAAAAATAAAGCATCTTATATATGTCAACTTTCCTTGAAAGAAACGTAGTTGTTTCAATTTTTTTGGATGTGGCATTTCTAAGATAACTTTAATCTTATCTGGGTTGATTTTGATTCCATGATGACGAACAACAAATCTTAGAAATGGTCTATTTTCTTTTTTCTCATGATGACCAAATCATCCACAAAACACTCCACTTAATTGTGAATGAGGTCATCAAAGATCTTCATCATAGCTCATTGATATGTTGCTCTGACATTCTTTAACCCGAATGACATTGCTATGTAGAAAAAGATCCCAATTGGTGTCCTGAAATTTGTAAGTGTTACATCATCTAGAGCCATCTTGAATTGGCTATATCCTGACGATCCATCCATGAAGGAGAAAATCTCATGTTTCAAAGCGGTGTCTACCAACATTTATGGTATCGGCAACGGAAATTTATCTTTTGGACAAGCTTTGTTTAAATCCCTGAAATCGACACATATCCATTTTTATTCTTAACTGGCACAGTGTTAGCTAACCACATGAGGTATTAATTTTCTCACATAAATTTAGTGTCGATTAACTTCTTTACCTCGGCAATAACTTGTTGTTATATCTCGAGGCACATTATTCTGGGAATTTGCTTTATTGGGGTCATGCCTTTATCCACCCCGAGCTTATGAATTGAAACTTCAGTTGATAGCCTTGGCATTTCATCATAGCTCCAAGCGAAGCAATATTTAAATTCTGACAATAACTTGATCAATTCGGTGGATTCTTCCTCATTGAGTAAAGAACTTATAAAGGTGGGTCGAGGCTGCTCCTTAATGCGGGGGGCAGATTTAGTGTGAGAATTTTATAAATATTTTTAAATATTGCAAACTCACACATGGCTGATATATAACAAATATGCAATATAATCCCAACAAAAATATTTTTTATGAAAATAATTTATCTTTTAAAACTCTTTTTAAAAGGTCAAATCCACTTTAAAATCAGTGCAAGTATATGTATCACTCAAGTAATAAAGGGTTCTAATGGAGTACTAGATATCAATCCCATAAGGAAGTTAGAAAGATCTAAACGTAAATTATGAAAATTATTTTATAATCTAAAAATACAAAATTAAAGTAAAGTAAAGTGCAACGTTTGAAAATTAACTACTGAAGTGAATGCTAATTAAAATGCAGATGTAAGACTACACAAGTTAAACTAAACTAAATATTAAACTTTCAAAAGTAAAATTACGAAAATTAAACAAAGTTTTTGTTGTGACGGAAAGTTCAAATTTAAGAAAGCATCCTTCCCTTTTACAATAAGTATATGGATTGTGAAGAAATTGAAATCATATGAAAAAATATATATAAACTATTTTGTGCTAAATAGGAGCAATTTTATTCCTTACCCTCTTCCGAGTGCTATAAAGAGCATTGATTAATCCAGAGTTTAGTCCCTAATTCCGTAGTTAGGCTGGGAGGATACCGGCTGTCACTCCAGAGCTTCCACTACTCCCTCGCCTGAGGGCTAACTCGCATTAGTTTCCAATTAACTGGATCAAATTGGGAATGTTAATATGTCACCTTAAAATCTCCAATTCTGCATCCAACAAAGTATATTTCCCTATTTATTTGCACCCAATCCCATGGATGACATACTCTCTCAATAAATCAAATGTGATTCTCCCTAAGTTGTAGAAATAATATCTCATTTAAGAGCATATGTCTCTCAACAAGTTTTAACAATTAAATTGGCCATATCAAAAAGTAAATGAAGATCAAAGTTCAAATCATCACAAATTATTAGCATTTAAAGCCGTAGAAAAAAAAATTTATTCTTCACAAAATGATATCTTAAAGTAGGGAGAAGGATAAAGAAGACTATTCAGAATTCATGAGAAGGATACGATAAAACATGGATTTCATATATAAAAACAAGTTTACAAAACAAAAGAAATAAAAGTACAACTTATCTCACAATCCTTCCCAAGCAAATTCCTAGAAGTTCTCTCCAAGTATTGCTTTCTTTAGAATCACTCCCAATTCTCTCTTAGAAGTGTAATGAAGAAGAAATCTCTCACCCTCCCTCTCCTCTTACAACCCTAGATGAAAATCTCCTCTTCTCTCTCTATCTCTAACTCACACCAACTTTCTCTCTCCCTCACGTCACACTTTTTCTCTCCCTCACGCCACACACTTGACAAATGAAAAGTCTTCCTCCTTTATTTTGGGCTGCCTCCTTTGAAAAATAATTCAAAATTTTCTCCAAAATTCTCTCCAAAAGTCAACTCTTTTGAATTCAAAAGATGTGTCATTTGATCCAAAAGGCATATCCCTTCATAAAAGAACCTTCCAAAGTGTCTTATTGCATTGAATTACTCCAAAAGTTGTGTAGAACAAGTGTCCTTTTGAAATTTGTGCAAAACTTTGCCTCGAACCACCTTAATTTTAAAAAGTCATCCTTGACACATCATGTGTCGATCTGGTGCATCATGTGTCAAAATCCCAAATTTCGTTGTTTTAGCTCCAAATTTCGTCCTTTTTGTCAATTTTGATCCAAATGTTTAAAAATGATATACCTGCAACAAAAATAAAAGTAATACCCTTTTTTAAAGTGCAATATCACCAAAAATAAGTATAAAATAAGTACTTAAAACAGTATATTATTTTGGCGTATCAAAATCCCCAAAACTTAAATGTTTTGGTCCTCAAGTGACACTTTTATTACATAAAAGCAAATGACCTAGGATATAGATTAACTTATAACTTATATACTTTAGTTTAATAAATAGAATAACAAAATTTAAGAAAACCCCTTTAATAACTTAGATTTAAATTCTAAGTCTAGGAATATTTAGTAATCAAATTTAAGATTTTTGAATCTCTATTCATTTCAAGAAAAATTTATATTTGTCACATTAAGGTCATTTAGAACATTCATATGAAAAAAAACTTCATGAAAACTTTTCTAGGAATGCAACTAAAACTCTAATATAATTTTAGAAAATGTAATAAAGCTCATTCCTTAAGTTGATTCAAGTGAGGCCAATTTTTTATTAGGCATCTCCTCAAGTTTCTCCTCACTTATATATTTTTTTCTTTTTCTTTCTATTTTCTTTTTTCTTTTATTTTCTTTTAGGGTTTTTTTAATCCTTTTTTTTCGTTTTCTTTTTATTTTTCTTTTCAAAGTGAGGATTACTATATCTGGATAGCCTTTAATAATTTTGAACTTCACTATCCTCTTCTTAAAGTTAAAACCATATACCTTTCTTCACTTTATAAATTCATATTAGTTTATGATTTTTTATAAAGTCTCGTTTTTTTTTTCTTACATGAAACTCTAAAATTTTTAACACTTCAAAAACATAATTTTCTTTACTTTAAATAGAAAAATATAGAACTATCCAATCATACCAAATATATTTAACTTTAGAAATGACCTGTATTATTAAAAACTCTTTACCTAAATTTACCACAATATTTATAAATAGAAGTATAGTCATTTAAAGTAAAATATTAACATCACATACCATGTTAAATTAACTTTTAAAAAAATAGTTAATTAAGGACAAATAAAAATTAGTTTACATATTTTCACAATAATTTTTTCTTTCCCCCAAACTTAAGTTTTTAAGTGATTTTAAAAATATATTTAGTATAAAGTTTAGTAGGTGAAAGAAAACAATAAATGCATGCGAATAAAAACTAACCTATTGAGGATTTCTGACTATAAAACTACATACAGGCTTTAAAGCACTAAGAAAACATAATATATTCTAGAGAACTTGTTAAGAATTAAAAACAGAAATACAAAAACTGAAAAACTAAACTGAAAAGACTAAAAATATCGAAAAAGTGAAAGTTGACAGTTACCATTGTTGATTCAGTTCACAACACTACATAAAAGTTCTTTTACTACAACAAGTTTCAAATGAAAGCACATCACAGTAACTCATAAATAACAAACAAACATCAAAATACACTAAACTAAACTCATAAAAATCATCCTCATATCCTTCCTTATCTTCATCAGAATCTTCTTCTTCTTCTTCTTCTTCTTCATCATCATCATCATCATCATCATCATGAATAAGAGCATAAGGAGTGAAACTGGGGCAAGCAGAAAATTCCACATTAGGTTCACCCCTAAGATGTCTTACCATAGCATTATCAAAATTAATATCATGTTGAACTCTCCTCTGTTAATATTCAACATTATAAGCATTTCTTGCTCCTATCTCTCCCAACTGAGTTAGAATATTAACTATGTCCATTTGTTGAATCATCAGTTGGTTCATAAAACTTTCTAGTGATGCAGATCGAGAAGTAGACGGCCCTACAGTAGATGTAGAGGGCATATCCCTTCTTCCACTTCTAGATTCAACAAATGATTCTACTCTCTGAATCATATGCCTCCCAATTGGATTTTTTTGTTGTAATCTTTCTTCATTTCTATGGGATTCTACTCCTGATTGTTCATACAGAGTGAAAATTAGGGAAAAGTATCCCAAACCACCAGCAGTAGAACTAACAACTATACTTCGAGCATGTTGAATTATAAGTGCACCAACATCTATTACCTTCATGTTCTGAATGCAATAGTTTATTACAGCTCTGTCTTTTGTAACATCAGCTAAATGATTTGTTGGCAATAGTCTTGCAGAAATGAAGTGGTGTCATTCTTTTGACTGAATAGTCAACATGGAAGTAGGGAAGTTAACTATCTTATTATTCTTAATCTTCCACTCCCCTCATCCATCATTAAAAAATGCAATCACTTAATCCAGTGATGAATCAGTCATCATGAATGCAGCGTATTCATAAAAAAAAATACACCCTTCAATCCATAAAAAGTATTGATCTGATCAGCAGTAAATTCAACTTGTTTACCTCTAACTAGGATGTGATCTTCATTAGTGAACCTCAGGTTTACATAAAACTCTCAAACCATCGGGACAATCGCTACTGCAGTGAAGTAGCAGAATCTTTCCCACTTTCTGGCGAAAGTAAGTCTCTTGACCACGCCACTCGGGTTTACAAATGCCCGTTCTTGGATCATTCCTTTTGTTTCCATTTTTAGTATCGTAATTATGATGGGCTTTGAAACTAACAATTTTTTGTGCATCAAATTCCTCGGATGGCCTTCCCCTCTTAACTCGGGGAGCCATTTGAAAATTCTACAAAAATCCAAATATAGTCCAAATAAGTTACTAAATCAAAAATCTAGCTCCTCAAGCAAGATTATTTGGTAAGAAACTTTTCACCATGAATTTTCTTAAAACTTTTTCATCAAAAATCCCAAATTTTGGATCTCCCAAAGTCATGGTGAAAATAAAAAATTTTTAAGTTAAAGTGAAGTTCTTACCAAGTGAAAATGAAATCTATGATTTTTAGCCTCTGAATCCTTCTCTTTCGTCCACAATGTGATGCCCTAGGCGAAGATCTTGAAGTAGGAGATGACTTAAGCAGCGACAATGGAGTTTGTCCATCCAATTTAGCAGTTTTCTAGGCTATATGGCATGTTCAGACCTTTGGCGCATCATGCGCCAATCTGGCGCATCATGTGCCAATCTGGCACATCATGCCCTAAGGCTCCGTAAGTTGTCACATCATGCGCGAGAGCTTAAATTCACCAGATTTCTATTTTTGTGGAAATCTGCTCCGTACCACTTTAAGTCAACCTCTATTTGACTCAAATAATCATTTCCAAGCATATATAAACATCACACTAACACCAAACTTTCACAAACAATACAAAACTCACATTTATATATAAAATCCACGTTATTACAAACTAAAATTTTTCAAGCCAACAAATATCAAATTCAGTGTTCTTAATCAAACCAACATCCTAACACCGAAATCTAAACATCAAAATTCAAACCATAAACATAGATAGTGTTCACTAGAAAGGAAATGCAAGCCAACTCAACAAAATAACTAAAACAAATGGTACTAAACAAAATGTTATGTGCATAAATTAAGATCAAACAACTTCTTCACTATCATCCTTCTGGATATCTCCCATAGACTGGTAGGGCACATACAAGTTGTAGAAGGGTTGAGATTGAAATGCATCGGCTGAATTTTCCTCCTCAATCCAAGTATGTTTCTTGAATATGAGTACCAAACCATCTTCAATACACCTGGTATGTTCAAAATCTTCATTTAGCCTCCAATCTAGATGATCCAACATTTCAGTAATATTCTCAATCACATGCATAAGATTTTGCACCTGTTCTTCAATCTTCTTGATCTTTTTTAAAAGTGCACTGGAGTTGTAGTAAAGCTGAACAGGTGATGAATTCTGAGATCGGTGATCCATCAACATATTCATATCATTTTCATCTCTCATTCCAATACAGTTGCAATAGACTTCTGGATCCATCAGCTTCTAAGGAAGAAGCACTTTTTCCCAACTTTAATAATGTACTTCCGCTTGACTGCATATTAGGAAACTTACAGATGGATGTCCCAGTCCAGTTGCAGATTCATTAATAATCAAACCCAAAACTGATTTCACAATAATATCTCCAACATCAATAGGCTTTCCGATTTGAATGCAATAATTTAAAATAGTGCTCTCGTGTTACCTTACTACTCTTCATAATACGCTTTAATTTTGATGAAAGGAAGAAGTATCAAGCTTTTCAAACTGGATTTAAAAATGATGAGGTAAAACTTACATTTACATCATCTCTGCCCTCCCAATTCGTATCTTCATCCGAAAGGTAGCGGTAGAGTTCATTCAAATTTTCTATTGTAGGGGAATTAGCATAATAGTAGATAGGCACATTACCAATCACAAACATCTCGTTCATTTTTGGAGTGAATTGCACAAACCTGCCTCACACATAAATCATTCCATGGTTGATCCCTTAAAGATTTGCAAAAAATTCTTTTACTATAGAAACAACAACACTGGAAATAGTGTAGCAAAGCACTTCCCAACGCCTTTGTGCAACAGTCTCTTCTACTTGAGTATTCGGTGTGTTGAATCCTCGATTCACAAGCCTCTTCTATAGTAGCACTCGATCATGTAACTTCTACACATCAAAATTGACAAACTTTCTCTGGTTGAAAATTCCAAATCTAGTAGAGTTTTTAGAGTGAGAAGCCATAGGATTTGAAAAGTGGTGACTCTTCCCTCATTTTCACCCTGATCCCAAGAAATATATTTGTGTAAAATTAATAAAGTTGACTTCGCTTTACAATGATGCCAAAAACTTGATGTGGTATTTTATGAATAATAACGTTAAGCACTTAATGTTGGGATTTTATGCAAGTATACGTAACATTAACAAGTAATATAAGACTTTCTATTTAAGTCCCAAATATTGATCCCACGAGGAAAGTTTAAATTTGAAATGATAAATTAGCTAAGAAATTTATAAGAATCAACCAAAATTACTGTCACTAATCTCAAAGGTGTAAGATACTATCTGAACTAAATTTTTAACTATTGACAAAATTTAAATGCAAAGTTTAAAACAGTAACTACTAAACAATGTTAATGTGATGAAGTTTTCTAATATGAAGCAGCATCTTTCCCACTATAATGAGTTTTTGGTGAAATGAGATGAAATAATTGGTTTAAATTTGTATTGTACCAAATAGGAGCAATTTTAGTTCTCTACCCTGATTTAGTGTTATAGAAAATCATTGGCTAATCTTAAGTTTAGTCCCTAAATTTGTGGTTAGGCTAGGAGGATACTGGCTTCCTCTTCAGAGATTCCCACTTCCCTTCCCCTGAAGGCTAACTCTTGCTTTAGTTCATAAACACTAAGATCGAATTGGGGATTTTAGTCTGTCGCCCTACAAATCTCCAATTCTACACAAAATAATATATATTTCCCTATTTATTTGCACATAATTCCATAAACAAAATACTCCTTCATGGACTTAAGTGTGATTCTCACTCTGTTTTGGAACTTATACTCCATTTCCCAGATCATATGTTTCACAACGTATTTTAACATTTTAATTGGTCAAATCAAAAAGTAAATTAAGAATGGAGTAGAAAAACCATCACAATTTATTTTTATATTTTAACATTGGCATATCCAAATTATCTCTTCATTTGACCATATCTCAGAGTAGGGAGAAAGATAAAGGAATCTACTCGGACTTCATGAGAAAGATACAGCAAAACACAAATTTCATATATAAAAGAAAGTTCATACAACAATAATAACCAAAGAACACTTATCTGAAACTTTTTCTCAAAGTAAATCCCTTGTAACCTCTCTTAGGAAATGTAGCAAGAAGAAATCTCTTTACTTCTCTCCCTCTCCAACACTCTTAGAGAAAATTCACACTTAAACTCACCAAACAAACTCAAAACTATAAAGAAAATAACTATATAATGGTGTGGAATGACTTGGAAATTGATTGAAGGTTGCGAAGTGGTGTCAAAGGAGGTGAAAAGTGAGTAGAGGAGCTTGAAGAGGAGGAAGAGATGGCCTTTTCTGAACAATTTCGGCTCTAAATAGAGCCTAAGGTCAGTTTTCCAATAGGTGCATCTAAAAACTCTTCAAAAAGCGTCCAAATTTTTTGAATCTTGTTGAAATAAGGTATGTGCCAGCTCTGGCCAGTGGCCCATAATTAATTTTGTGTTCTCTGTCAAATGGCGTCGTCGCTGTTGAACAATTCTTTAAAAATTCCATTTTTTCTCTAAATTCCATCCTTTTTTGCTTTCTTTTTGCTCCAAGTCCTAAAAATCAATAACCTGCAATAAAACATAAAAAATACATTCCTTTAAAGTGCAATATCACCAAAAATGTGTATAAAATATGGGTCTAAAAATGCATATATTTTTTGTGTACCAAAATCCATCAAACTTAAATGTTACTTGTCCTTAAGTTACTCCTTTACTACATAAAAATATGACTCATGGCAAAGATTTTAATTTCTAGATTTCCATATTTTAGTCCACTAAATACAATAGCATAACCTAGAATATGTAAAATAACTCCAATTAATATTAAAGGTATAAGAATATCTGGCAATCAAGTCTAAGTTTTTTGATTCTCTATTCTTTTCAAGGAAAATTGCAAATTATTCATATTAAATCCACTTAAAATATTCATATGAAAAAGAACTTAATAAAACTTTACTAGTAAATATCAAGCCTTCTTTTTTAAGTTGATTCAAGTGAAGCCAATTTTTAATTAGGCATCTCCTCAAGCTTCTCCTCACATCTTTTTCTTTTCTTTTTCTTTTTTTTTTCAATATCATTTTCAATCCTTTTTGTTTTCTTTTTCTTTTCTTTTTCATGTGAGGATTACCATATATGGATAGCCTTTAATGATTTTGAACTTCACTATCTTCTTCTTAAAGTTAAAAACTTTTCACATTCCTTCACTTTATAAATTTATATTATCTTTAAAGATTTTTCATAAAGTTTTATAATTTTCTTCTTACATGAATCTCTAAGAATTATAATACTTCAAAAATATAAATTCCTTTACTTACAATAGAACAACATAGTCTTATTCTCTTATACCAAATATCTTAATCTCTAAAATTAACCTTTATTATTGAAAATTTTTACTTAATTTTACTATATATTTAGAAACACAAATATAGTTATCTAAAGTTAACCTCTAATACCAATGGTCATGTTAAATTTTAAAATATTTTGAAAATATAGCTAATTGAGGACAACTAAAATTAAGTTTCTATTCTATAAAAGGAATTTTTCTTCCCCATCAAACTTAAATTTTTAAAAGATATAGCATGAAAAACTAAAAAAAAATAAAGAGTGAAAGAAAACATTTAATACATACAGGAAATACTTACCTGTTGAAGGTTCTAATATTGAAATTTAACTCTGAAATACTACAAGTGCTAATATGAAAAACTTGAAGATTTAAAACATTAAATGACACATAATACATAATATATTTCTGAGAAAGAGTTAACTACAAATACCTTCAACAAAGTACTAAAAACTAATAACTTCCAATAGTTTCACAAATCTATAGTTCACAACACAACATAACAATTAAAATAAAGTGTCACAGTATACAAATAAAAAGTCTCACACTAAGGTACAACCAAACATAAATTAAACAAAAATATAACTAAAACCACACCAATCATCTTCTTCTTCTTCTTCTTCTTCCACGTTCAAATTTTGCTGCTGATATGGGGTTAAAATAGGGTGAGTAGGAAACTGAACTGAGTGATCACCCCTCATGTATCTGACCATTGCATCATCATAAGCAACATCATATTTGAACTTCTGTCTGGTCAAATCATCATTGTGTGCATTCCTGGCCTCCATATTTTCTATTCTATTTCCCATTCTCAAGGTATCTCTCTGTTGGATCATCATCTGCTCCATAAGTTCCTAGAGAGTATGGGTACTAGAAGTAGTGGCACTTGAAGTAAAAGGAATTTCCCTGGTCTTACTTTCAGATCTCCATCCAACATGAGATTCATAAGTCTTAATATTGGCAGGCCCAATAGGTTTTAGAGCAATCCTCTCCTCATCCATTCTCAAATCAACTCCTACTTGTTCACATAGTGTGAAGATCAGGGCAGGGTGTACCAAACCACCAGTGGTCTCTCCTAAAGTAATAGAACGAATGTTACTATAAATAATAGAGCCTACATCTATCTTCCTCATCTGTTGAATATAGAAGTTCAAGATGGCTCTATCCTTTGTAACCTCACTATGATGATTTGTTGGTATCATTCTCCCAAAAATAAAGTAGTGTTAGGCCTTAGATACTACATTTAACATAGAAAGAGGAAATTTTACCTTAACACCATTCTTCACCTTTTAAGATCTTCTTCCATCAGTAAGAAAAGAAATAACCTCATCTAAGGCCTCATTCATAGCAGAAAACGATTTGTAGTGGCAGCTATAAACATCTTCTAACTGATAAAATTTATTAACCTTACTTGGAGTAAATTTCACCAACTTCCTACGAACAAACACATAGTCTTCAGAAGTCTCCTTAAAATTGGCATAGAACTCCATCACTACACTAATAATAGCCTCGGCAGTAAAGTAACAATTTTTTCCACTGTCGACCACTGATTAATCTTTCAACTTCTCCTCCCAAATTTTTAAATCCTCGATCCGAAATCACTTTTTTAGTTGTAAGTAGACTATTGAAATATATGTTGGCTTTGTAATTGACAAACTTTTGATCATCAAAATCCACTTTTCTCTTCCCCTTGCTCATTCTCGGTGTCATGGTAATCTATGAAAATTTGATAAAATCCAAATAAATTCCCAAAAATTTTGAAAATCATAATGTGGAACATTTTAAACTTAAATCTACTAAGTAAGAGTTCTTCATCAAAGAAATTTCTCAAAAATCTTCAAAAATTTTTAAAATTTCATATCTCGGCAATGTAAAATAAATCCTTGGTGAAAATAAAAAATTTTGAGTTTAAAGTGTAGCTCATACCTAGAGAAGATGAAATCTGAACTTCCTTTGCCTTAAAATTGCCTCAAATCCAAGTAATAGTGAGCCCTAGGTGCAAAAACCTGAGGTTGAAGGTGACTAAAATGTAAAAATGGTGTTTTAATGTGCAAATTCCAAATTTTTAAGGCTTTGGGTGGTTTTTGGGTCAAGAGCGCTGACGGCGCCCATGCCGGTGCCGTCGGCGCCAATGGCCAAAAATTCATTTTTCTGATTTTCACAATCTTCAACTTTCTTTCAATTCACTCCAAAGTCTATTTAGTCTTTTTGAATAGTAATTTTCATCTTAAAATAATTTACAATTAAATATTTTCACAAACAACACCTAACTAACTTTTATCTATGAAAATACACTTTTTACAAATACATTTTTTTCTATTCACACTTTCATATACTTAAAGCAAACTAAATTATAATTCAGCATAGAAATCAAAGTTAATAGAGTTCTAAAGCAAAGTGAGTAAATTAAAGTAAATCAAATCCACACGATCATATTAAAAACATAATTACTTTAAACTAGCAGAGAGTCCAACTTCTTCAATTATTCTGCTTCATCTTCAGCAGTTTTTCCTCTTCTAACATCATTTATAGATGAGTAATGGACGTATAAATTGTAGAAGGGTCGGTACGGGAATTGATCAGTCAAATTTTCATCAATCCCTTCTTTCTTCTTGAACATTTGCATCAATTCTGTTTCAGCTATTCAAGTATGATCAAAGTTTTCCTTCATCCTCCAATCTTGGTGATCAAAAAGGTAGTTAAGATTTCCTATTGCATTCATAATACTCTGAATTTCTCTTTCTATGTTCTTCATTTTCTTCTCCAAAGTTATTGAACTTCCAACTGTTTGTGGCATTAATGGTGTTGAACATGTGACGAATGATCCATGATAATATCTAATGCTTCGTTCTCATTCCCAATATAATTTTCATCAATAGGAATCATGGGCTACTAGAGTAATAATACTTTCTCCCAACCTTCATATAGCAGTTGATATTGACTGCAAAGTAAGAAAATTATGGAAGGATGCCCCATTTCGTATATTGGCCCATTCATAATAATATCCATAATAGATTTGAAAATAATCGATCCCACATCAATGGGCTTTTCCATTTGAATGCAATAGTTTAAAATGCCACATTCATTTGTAACTCTAATAACCTTCATGGTAGGGAGTAGTTTTTCAAATATGAAGAAATGCCATTATTTTGATATTGGATTAAGCAGTGAAGCAGAAAAACTAACGTATCCCTCATATCTGATTTCCCAATTATCATTTTCATCCATCAGCTCGTTGGGATAAAATTTGTATAATGACAGACTGGAACATTTTTTATCATATAAAAATCATTAATTTGAGCTGAAGTAAATGGTACAGCCTTACCTCGAATGAAGATGACTCCTTGGGTAATTCCATATAAGTTAGCATAAAATTCCTTTACTAGTGGTACAACAACTACAGTGATAGTGTAGCACAGTACTTTCCAACTTCTCCGTACAATGATTTTCTCAATCTGTGAACTTGGATTAGTCAATCCATTATTGACAAAGCCTCTCTCCTTGATAAGTCTCTTCTTCATGATGACTTTTTTGTATAATCTCTGTGTGTCAAAACTGATAAACTTTCTTCAATTGAAAACTCCATACCTTGAAGTATTTCTGGAATTGAAAGACATGGAATTATAAATCTGTCAGTTTCTGGTTGTCCAAGGAAGTTTTCATGCCTTTAATAACACCTCTCAGTGGTTATTTAAGAGTTAAATCCAACCAAAGTCCACTGCATTCACATTGAACGCGTGAAATTGCTCGAGACACTGCCGGTGCTCCAAATGGCGCTATTAGTGTCATAGTTTATATGGGTCTCGACTCTAGAGACCAAAATCGCGTCTTTTATTTTTTTTTAATTCGATTCCAAATTTTCCTCTAATATGAGTATTTATCTTAATTTATGATATGAAAAATTGAGTTGGAATCAAAAGTATTATTATTTCCTAAAAAACACTTATTAAACAAAATATTAATACATAGATATATATAGTTTTATATTTTGGTTGCCTCCCATAAAGCGCTTGGTTTAATGTCATTAGCCTGATGTACCATTGTTTAATTAGGATCACTTAACTTCAAAATTTCTTTAAATTATGGTATGTGCCCTTCATAATAATGTTTCAATCGATGCCCATTAACTTTAAATATCTTTTCAGTTTTAGGATCTTTAATAACAACAGTTCCATAATGATAGACTTTAAACACTTTAAATGGTTCTAACCATCTGAATTTCAGCTTTCTTGGAAATAATCTCAACCTTATATTATATAATAAAACTTCTTATCCAGGTTCAAACTTCTTTTTAATAGTCTTCCGATCATGCCAAATTTTCATTTTCTCTTTATAGATTTTTGCATTATTATATGCTTCATTTCTAATCTCCTCAAGCTCATTCAGTTACAATAATCTTTTCTCACCAGCATCTTTTAGATTAAAATTAAATTCCTTAATAGCCCATAATACTTTATGCCTCAATTCTACTGGTAAGTGGCATGTTTTTCTAAAAATAAGTCTATATAGAGACATTCCTATAGGAGTCTTATAAGCAGTTTTGTAAGCCCAGAATGCAGTATCTAATCTAGCAGAGCAATTCAATTTATAGGGATTTACAGCTTTTTCTAAAAAATTTTTTATTTCTTGATTTGATATCTCTGTTAGACTGTTGGTCTGAGGATGATAAGCAGTAGAGAATCTATGCATAATATAATATTTTTTAATCAATTTCTCAATTCTCTTATTTATAAAATGGGATCCTCCATCAATAATAATTACTCTCGACATTCCATATCTTGTAAAAATATTTTTATTTAAAAATTTAAAAACATTCCGAGCATCATATTTAGGGACAACAACAGCTTCAATCCATTTGGACATATAATCAACAGCAAGTAATATATATAAATTTTCAAATGAAGGCATAAATGATCTCATAAAGTATAATCCCCACACATCAAAAATTTCAACTTCCAATATGTAATTTAGAGGCATTTCATTTCTTTTAAAAATATTTCTTACTCGCTGACATCGATCCCATGTTTTAATATATTCATTAACATCTCTAAAAGGAGTAGGACAATAAAATCCAGCTTGCAAAATTTTATATGCAGTTCTATTCATTAACATCTCCAAATTCAGAATCATAAAATCTTTCAATTATTTGTTGAGCTTCTTCATAAGGCACACACCTTCTAATAATTAGATCTTTACATTGTTTATATAAATATGGATCATCCCAAAAATAGAATTTTGAATCGTATATAAATTTCTTTAATTTTTTATTATTAATATCTAGTGGTAGAATATCACTTACAACATAATTTACTATATCGGTATAACCACGGTATATTAATTTCATCAATATTATATAATTGTTCATCAGGGAAATTTTCTAAATTTTATTTACAAAATTAGTTAATCTTTCTTTTTCTAGTCTAGACAAATGATTAGCTATTTGATTATCATTTCTCTTTCTATCAACTACAATAAAATCAAACTCTTGCAAAAAAAAATATCCATCTAATTAATCTTAGTTCAGCATCCTTCTTTTGCATCAAGTATTTAATAGCAGAATGATCTGTATGCATTATACATTTTATTCTAATCAAAAAAGGACTAAATTTATTAAAGGCATAAACAATAGCTAATAACTCTCTTTCAGTAGTATTGTAATTAATTTGAGCATCATTTAGAGTTGTAATAGCATAATATATTACTTTAAAAACTTTGTTGTGTTTTTATCCTAAAATAGCTCTAATAGCATAATCACTAGCATTGCACATTATTTCGAATGGTTTCTCCCAATCAGGTCGAACTAATATAGGTGCAGTGATTATTTTTTCTTTCAACAGTTAAAATGCTTTTATGCATTCCTCATTAAAATCAAATTTTGTATCTTTTTCTAAAAGTTGGCATAATTGCTTAGTTATTTTTGAATTTTTTTTATGTAACGCCTATAGAAATCAGCATGTCCTAGAAAACTTTTTACCCCTCTAACCATAGTAAAAAGTGGTAATTTTTCAAAAACTTGAATTTTTACAGGATTTACTTCATGTCATTTTCAAAAATTTTATGTTGAAGTATAATTCCTCATGCAACCATAAATTGACATTTTTCTCAATTTAGTACTAGGTTGATTTTTTCACATAATTCCAGAACTTTTTCTAGGCATTCTACGAAAAGCAAATATTCCATAAGGGCTTATAAATGTTGTTTTCTCTTGATCCTCAGGAGCAATTAGAATTTGATGATACCCAGTATATCCATCTAAAAAGTAGTAATATTTGTTTCCAGCAAATCTATCCAACATTTGGTCTAGAAAGGGTAAAGGAAAGTGTTTTTTCTAGTGGCCATGTTTAATTTTCTATAGTTTATACAAATTTGCCAATCAGTAACTTATCTTATTGGAAATTAATTCATTTTTCTCATTTACTTCAACAGTCACTTCTTTATTTGGAACACAGTGAATTGAACTTACCCAAGAACTGTCTGAAATATGATATATAATTCCAGCATCTAACCATTTTAAGACTTCTTTTTTAACAACTTCTTTCATTATTGGGTTTAATCACCTTTGAGGATCAGCTTTAGGTTTGGTATTGATCATCTAATAGAATTTTGTGCATACAAATTGAATAATTATTTCCTTTAATATCCGTTAAAGTCCATCCAAAAGCCTTTTTATATCTTTTCAACATTTCTATTAATTTTTATTCTTGAATTTCAATTAACTCAGAAGATACAATAACAAGCAATGTAAATGAATCTTCTAAAAACACATATTTTAAATGGGTAGGTAATACTTTCAATTCAAGTTCAGGTGGTTTAATATTTGAAGGAATAAGATTTTTATTATCATTTTCCAACAAATCTAAAGTTGCAAATTTATCCTGAATATAATCTAAATTTTCTTCTTTTATTTCATTATCATTCTCAATAATTTATTCTTGCCTTAATTTTTCTTCAAACACTTTCTTAAATTGCTCATTACTTAGATAATCAATAACTTCCATCCTAAAACATTCATTATCTTTTTATATTGCAAGATATTTCATTATTTTTGCTAGATTAAATGTTACTTCTTGATCATTAACTCTCATTATTAATTCTCCTTTTTGTAAATCTATCACAGCTCTCTCTATTGCAAGAAATGGTCTCCCCAAAATAATATGAATCTTTTTATCTTCCTCCATGTCTAATACTATAAAGTCTACAGGAAAAATAAATTTATCCACCTTTGCTAATACATCTTCTATAACTCCTTTAGGATAGGGGATTGATCGATCAGCTAACTGAAAAGTTGCAGAAGTAGGGGAAATCTCTCCTAAATTTAAATGTTTAAAAATCAATAGAGGCATAAGATTGATACTCGCTCCTAAATCACATAAGGCTTTTCGAAAAAAACTTTTCACCAATTGCACAAGCTATAGTAAAACTATCAAGATCTTTTAACTTTTTAGGAAACTTTTTTTCTCAACAATAGCACTACAGTCTTCACTGAGTGCAATGGTCTCATGATCTTCAAACTTTCTTTTCTTGTTTAATATATCTTTCATAAATTTCACATAACTTGGCAATTTGAGATGCTAAAATAGACATTGCATCTGATTCATGAATACTAGCTACTCTCTTAGGATTTACCTATTCAGAAGGCCATTGAAAATTATTAGTAGTCATTTCTTCTATTAAAGAGTATGCTTCATCAAAAGGTTTTGACATAAGTGATCTTTCTGCAGTAGCATCTATAATAGATTTAAGTGATCCTACTAATCCATTATAAAATGTTTAAATTATAAACCAATCTGGTAAAGCATGGTGTGGACATTTTCTAAGGAGATTCTTAAATCTTTCCCAGGCTTCAAATTTTGATTCCCCTTAAAACTAACAAAAAGATGTAATATCGTTTCTAAGCTTAGCAGTTTTTTAGGGTGAAAAATATTTAGCCAAAATATTTTGTTATAGTTCTCCCCAAGTTCTGATAGATTCGGGTGCTAAAGAATTTAACGAAGATTTAGATTATCACTTAATGAAAAAGGAAAAAGTCTAAGGCTAACAACATCATAATACACTCCATCATATTTAAAAGTTGCATATATTTCAAGAAAACTAGCCAGATGTAAGTTAGGATCTTCAATAGGTGTCCATCCAAATTGATTATTTTGTACCATTTTGATAATAACAAGTTTAAGCTCAAATGAATTAGCAATAACATTATGATTTTGAATAGTTAAGTGAAGTTCATCTACCGTCGGATTAGCATAATCTTTTAAAGGTTTTTGTTGATTTTTATTTTATTTGATTATCGAAGTTATTTATCATTTTGTTTAAATGTTTACCTTCTTTTTGTTGTTTTCAAATTTTTCTAACAGTACGTTCTAATTCTGAATTGTAAGGTACTAAACCTTTAGATCCAATATTTTGCATAACAAATAAAATAAGCAAAGAAAATTTTCTTAAAAATACTCTTAGTTATAATATATTTTTTATTTTTTATTATATATATTTTTTATTTTTTTTTATCTCTAAATTTCTTAATTTACCAAATTTATTTAATTAACCATTACCTTCCCCGATAACGGCACCAAAAACTTGATCCCGAGAAATATAATTGTGTAAAATTTATAAAATTGACTTCGCTTTACAACGATGCCAAAAACTTGATGTGGTATTTTATGAATAATAACGTTAAGCACTTAATATTGAGATTCTACGCAAGTATACGTATAGTTATCAAGTAATATAAGAATTTCTATTTAAGTCTCAAATATCAATCCCACGATGAATGTTTAAATTTGAAATGATAAATTAACTAGGAAACTTACAGAAATCAAATAAAATTACTGTCACTAATTTCGAATGTGTAAGATACTAGCTTCACTAAATTATTAACTACTGACAAAATGTAAATGTAAAGTTTTAAACAGTAACTACTAGACTATGTTAATGTGATGAAGTTTTCTAGTATGAAAAAGCATCTTTCCCACTACAATGAGTTATTGGTGAAATGAGATGAAATAATTGGATTATATTTGTATTGTGTCAAATAGGAGTAATTTTAATTCCCTCTTTTGATTTAGTCTTATGAAAAATCATTGGCTAATCTTAGGTTTAGTCCCTAAATCCGTGGCTAGGCTAGGATGATATTGGCTCCCACTCCTGAGCTCCCACTTCCCTTCCCCTCAAGGCTAACTCTCGCTTTAGTTCTTAAACACTAAGATCGAATTAATGATTTCAGTTTTTCACCCCTAAATAAATCAATACCAAACCTAACAATGTATATTTTCTTACTAATTTGCATTTAATTCTATGAATGAAATACTCCTTCATGAACTTAAGTGTGATTCTCACTCTGTTGTGAAACTCATTCTTCAATTCCGAGATCATATGTTTCACAAAATACTTTAACATTTCAGTTGGTCATATCAAAAAGTAAATTAAGAACGGAGTTGAAAAACCATCACTATTTATTTTATATTTTAACATCATCACATCAAAATTATCTCTTCATTTCGCCATATCTCAGAGTAGGGAGAAAGATAAAGGAAACTACTCATACTTCATGAGAAAGATAGAATAAAATACAAATTTCATAAATAAAATAAAGTTCATACAATAATAATAAACAAATAACACTTATGTGAAACTCTTTCTCAAAGCAAATCCTATGTAGCCTCTCTTAGGAAATGTAGGAAAAAGCAATCTCTCACTTCTCTCCCTCTCCAACACTCTTAGACAAGAATTCACACTTAAACTCAACACACAAACTCAAAACTATAATAAAAATAACTAACTAATGGTGTGGAATGGCGTGGAAATCAGTTGAAGGTTTCAAAGTGGCATTAAAGGGGGCAAAGAGAGGGCGAAGGAGTATGAAGAGGAGGAAGAGAGGGCCTTTTCTGATCAATTTTGGCTCTAAATAGAGCCTAAAGTCGGTTTTCCAATAGGAGCATCCAAAAACTCTTCAAAAAGCATCCAAATTTGCTACATTGTCTGCACCGACACTGGCATAATTGACGCACATTCTGGCATGGTCGGCGTCGGTGGCCCCTAATTAATTCTACGTTTTCTATCAAACGACACCGTCAACATCCAGTTTGGCACCGTTGGCGCTGAACAATTCATTAAATACCATTTTTACTCCAAATTCCATCATTTTTTCTTCCATTTTGCTCCAAGTCCTAAAAATCAACAACCTGCAATAAAATATGAAAAATATCTTCCTTTAAAGTGCAATATCACCAAAAATAAGTATAAAATATGGGTCTAAAAATGCATATATTTTTGGTGTATCACACCCTATGGTTTGGATTTGATTTTAAGGAGTTATATGGAGAAGGAACTGCCATAAACTGCCATAAACTGTCATTTGATACATTTTAAATCATTTTAGACATGCGACGCATCTTACGCCAGTTCTCCGGAATTCAGCGCATCATGCGCCTGTTCCAAAATTTTCATTGTTTCAATTTTGATCCAATAAATTCTTAATTATTTCATAAAACTAGGCAAATAAAGATGTTTCGAAATATTTTATCAAATACACAGACTACATAAAGACCTAAACATAAATATACGTAAAATACTTCAAATAAAATAAACTTTAAAGCAAACAAAACAACGACAAATATGGGTTGTCTCCCATGACCAAAAGAAAATATGTTGAGATTTTCATACCTCTTTTACATTGATTTTGATGATATTACACTTTAAATAAGGGTACTTTTTATGTTTTGTTGCAGGTACGATGAATTTTTGACTTTTGGAAAAAAAAACAAAAATGGTGCAATTTGGAGCAAAAACTAGTAAGAAATAAAATTTTGCCCTGTCACCTTTCGATAAGTCTTTCGATGCTTAATATGCTTTAAAATTCTTTCATATTTTTGAATGATATTACACTTTAAAAGAAGGTTTTTTTATGCTTATTTTGTAGGGCTATCTGTTAGGAACACAACGCAACTGAAATGGGGCGAAACGGAGTTCAAATGGAGCCAAACGGAGCGAAATGGTGGAGCTGCGCAGTCTGTCAGCCGACGGCGCCAACGACGAGATTTACCCAAGAAGACCGAAAAATGACAGAAAAGCTCGCCAACAGAGCCCTTGAGCGCGCCGACAGTGCCCGTGATGACTATGGACCGACTTTTGGCGGTTATGGGCTGAAATTCAATGTATTTGGACGCTTTTTGGAAGGGTGCTTGTGGCAACTCTTCATACTTCATCCCTACACTTTGAAAGAAAAAATTTAGGTTAGAAAAAGAGGGATTTGTATGAGAGGAATGTTAGGAAAGTGT
>NEWO01000515.1:156662-175539 GCA_003013225.1 Phalaenopsis aphrodite | reverse complement strand
TATTGTTTTGTGCCAAATAGGAGTAATCATATTCTTTACCCTCTTCCGAGTTCTAAGAACATTGACTAATCCAGAGTTTGGTCCCTAATTCCGTAGTTAGGCTGGGAGGATACTAGCTGCCACTCCAGAGCTCCCACTATTCTCTCACCTGAGTGCTAACAATCTCACATTAGTTTCCAATCAACTGGACCAAATTGGGGATTTTAATCTGTCACATTAAAATCTCCAATTTTGCATCCAACAAAGTATATTTTTCTATTTATTTACACCCAATCCCATGGATGCAATACTCTCCCATGAAATCAAATGTGATTCTCCCTAAGTTTTAGAAATCATATCTCATTTAAGAATATATATCTCTCAACAAGTTTTAACATTTCAATTGGCCATATCGAAAAGTAAATGAAGATTGGAGTTCAAATCATCACAAATTATTAACATTTAAAACTATAGAAAATAAAATTTATTCTTCACAAAACCATATATCAAAGTAAGGAGAAAGATAAAGAAGACTACTCAGAATTCTTGAGAACGATACAATAAAACATGGATTTCATATATACAAATCAGTTTACAAAATAAAACAAATAATAATACAACTTTTCTCACAATCCTTCCCAAGCAATTCCCTAGAAGTTCTCTCCAAGCCTTTCTTTCTTTACAATCACTCCCAATTCTCTCTTAGAAGTGTAATGAAGAAGAAATCTCTCACCTTCCCTCTCCTCTTACAACACTAGAAGAAAATCTCCTCTTCTCTCTATATCTCTAACTCACGTCAACTTTCTCTCTCCCTCACGCCACACTTTTTCTCTCCCTCACGCCACACACTTGATAAATGAGAAGTCTTTTTCTTTTATTTTGAGCTTCCTCCTTTGGAAAAGAATTTAAAATAAGTTCCAAAATACCCTCCAAAAGTCAACTCTTTTGAATTCAAAAGATGTGTCATTTGATCCAAGAGACATATCCCTTCATAAATGAACCTTCCAAAGTGTTAGATGCATTGAATTACACCAAGAGGTGTGTAGAACAAGTGTCCTTTTGAAATTTGCGCAAAAATTAGCCTCAACCCACCTTAATTTGAAAAATTTGTCTTTAGCGCATCATGCGCCGATCTGGGACATCATGCGCCGGTTCTCTGGATTTTAGCGCATCATGCATCGATCTGGCGCATCATGCACTAGAATCCCAAAAGTCATTGTTTTGGCTATAAATTTCATCCTTTTTGTCTTTTTTGCTCGAAATGCCTAAAAATGATATATCTGCAACAAAAACACAAAAAATACTCTTCTTTAAAGTGCAATATCACCAAAAATAAACATAAAATAAGTACTTAAAATGGTATATTATTTTTCTGTATCACTCCTCAGTCCCGGGGATGATTTCTTTCATCTCATCCACTGTTGACTTAATTTCTTCTTCAAATTCTGGTGAGGCATCACCTATTAATTGATCTTAAGAGTCATCTTATACATCAAGGCAATCCTCTTCTAATCTGCTAGTAACGGCCATACAAAATTATTAATCATCAACTGATCCTACAGTATCAAATTTGAGACCTTCTTTCGAGTTAGAAAGTCAGCTTTTAACATTCCAAAAATTTTCAAAAAGTTGTAACTTATTTTTTAGCATTTATTTTGGCACACATCCCTATTGAATTTACTTTTATATAGAAGACCAAAAGTAACCAAAAGGTAATTTCATTAATAAATAAGGATTCTCATCCAAATTTACATGATTTTTAAGATTAGCATAAGTAGAAGTACAGTAAAATTTGATTGACTTTGAACCAGTGCTACGGACTTCCTTGACCTCAAAACTCTTAACCTTTTGAGGTAGAATCAAAGTAAGAGTCATGGCATTCACATAGTGGTTGATTCGATCATACATTGACTCATATTCACTTTTCTCTACATCTTTCAAGGAGATTTCATACAATGGTTTCTTCTATTTTATCATCATCATTTCCTCCTCAGAGCTTTCTTCATCATCAATGTGGATGGTCGGCTTAGTCTGTCCAGTAATCGTATTGGCTTTTCCTCGTCCATGTCTCTGGCCTCGATCTTAAGTGTGTAAACTAAAACAACCCCCACAAACTCATTGCAGAAGAGTGGTGGAAGATTGCTCAAGCATGGTTGAATGCCTTTGCTCTTGTGATCCTTCTGAATCTTTGCTTTTATTTATCACCACCTCATGAGAGAAGAAAATTTCTTTCTTGGCGCGTGGTAGGCAGCATCTTCATAAATGCCAACTTCATGAACTGAAAATGGTTTTAAATCTCCCTTAATGCAATGTTATTGTCCCTCTATGTAATATTTGATGCACTGATGTAGGGAAGATTGAACCATATTTTGCTCATGAATCCACGGTCGACCAAGTAAAGCATTGAAATAGGTCTCAACATCGATGATATTGAATTTAGTAGTTATTATTATATATCCAACTTTTACATGCAGTGTAATTGATCTAAGGGCTCTTTCTCCCTTCTTATTAAATCCTCTTAACATCATTTTATCAGCTATAAGCTTTTCGGCTTCAATATCCAAATATGCCAAATTTTCTAAACTCATTAGGTTGAGTGATGCTCCAGGATCGACCAAAACTCTATACAATACAAATCTGTCGATATTAACAGAGATGTAGAGTAGTCGATTGTGGTCAGTAGTACCGAGAAACAAGTCTTCATCTGTGAAACTTATCCCAGGTTGTTCCTTTAATGACCAAACTTCATCTGAGGATGTGCTTGCCAATTGAGCTAAGAAAATCTCTGGGTCTAGAAAAGCCGTAACCAGAGACTCTCTCATCTCCTTTGACTGGATAAGAACGTCATAAATGCTTAGTTTGGCTGGAAACCTCCTAAGATGAGCTAGCATGTTAAAATCTATTTTATATAATCCTATGATATTTACTTGGTTATGCGGTTCTTCCACTAGCGGGGGTGGAGGTAGCTCTTCTTAAGTTACTATCTATTTTTCTTTATCTACTAGAGCTGACCTCTCGGGTAACACTTTTCCTCTCCTTAGATTTGTCTCTATGATTTCTTCTTCTTGAGATGTTGTAGGCAAAATTTTTATGTTTCTTCTTCTTCATCAGAGAGATCTAAGTTGATAGCTAGTGGTGCACCTTAGCACTTGAGTACTGGTTCCTCACTCCCAACACTATCATAAACGGTGTTGTCGATGTCTTCATCATTCTCGCAAATGGGTTCATCGGACATAAGTAATATTTGAGGATCGGTTTGGGAATCAAGATCAAAGTTAGATTGAGAAAATTTAGTTGCATTATCACTAGAAAAAGTTAAAACATAGTCAAAATCATAATCATTATATTCATAATACCCCGGTGGGGTAAAAAGATAATCATACATGGTCAAGGGTTCGAGGATTTTCTTCCCCAAATTCAAGACAATGAATCTAACAGAAGCATCCCCTATCCTACCACTCACGTTATTGATCTTTACGACATCACTCTTCTTTTTATGTTCTAGTTGCGGCAATTTCTCTGACGAAATCTCCATCTTGTGCTGAGTAGGCTGTAGACTCTAAATGGCTGCTTGAGCTGATATAATTTAGATTTGATTTAGTATCTTCTTAGACAATTTGTTCCAAACTAAACTCCATCCATCTTTTTCTAATTACAGCTTTATTGGAGTGATTGTCTAGGCCAAAATCATATTTTAAATATTCTTTTGGAATTATTATATTCCCTTCCTTAAGATTTTTCTTGAGCCAATCCTTGAAAATGAAACATTCCTCTATAGTTTGTTCAAGAATCCTATGGTATGGATAAAGATTGGGCTAACCCTTCTTGTCAACTTCCTCAGGTTTCCTTGGATCTGACAATCTAAACTCAAACTTCTCATTAGACTTCTGAACATTTTGTGTACAGTTTCATCTTTGAAGGAATATACTACTTTCTTTCGTTCCAAAAGAGCCAGACCCTTTATATTCTCTGTTTGATATAATCCTCCTTGATGCGAGTGTTGGCTAGACTTGCCATATTGTTGTGTTCCTTGTTGAGCATGCTATGATGACGGCTGAGAACCTTGACGAGAATGTTCTGCCTGTATCTTCATTGGTTTCTTTCCCTTATCAACTGTTGCCACTATCCCAGACTTCTTCTCAAATATTCAGTTTGTTCTAGTATTTTCTTATTTCTCCTAAGAATTCGTGTGTTTAACCTCTTCTTGTACATTACTAGCATTACGGAGTAGCTTCTCAAAGGCTTGATGATGACTCCCTTAAGCATGAAAGCTATTGGCCCATGGATGCTTTTGAGTAGAATCTCAACTGCATGATGTTCCCGTAGCTGAGGTTAACACTTCATGCTAAGGTTTGTCCACCTCAAGATATAATCTACTAGAGTCTTGTTAGGCTTTTGCCTCTCTACTACGAGATCTCTAGTAGAAGCCTGATGTTGTGCTCTGCAAATCTCTTTACAAACGGTTGTTCTAACTCATTGAATGTCTTCACTAATCCATTGGGCAACTCAGCATACCAATCAAACATTATTCTTGATAGGCTCTTGATAAAGTAACGGAAAAGTAAGGCTTCGTTACCTCTAGTGTTGCCATAAATGGCTCAAAAATGTGTTATGTGTTGTCTAGGATTTCCAGTCATGTCAAATATCTTAAGGTTTGGTGACACAAAACCCTTAATGTAGGGTACGACATCGAACTCCTCCAGGTAGGTTCTACCCTTTAAAATTAATGCACCACCCTTAGATTGGGCTAAGCCCTCCTGAACTTGTTTTACCATCTATTTAAATTCTTTTTTTGGTATGAAGCTTGATGGAGAATCCTTCTTCTATTGATCATCTATGTTAGTCAAGGAAACTTCCCTCCATTAATCGGTGATATGTACAATCTCTGGCTGATTAACTTCTGGAGAAGCTAATTGTTGTGCTTGAGACTCTCCATGAACTGTAGCCATGGCAGCCATGGAAGTGGCCATCTCTTCCATCATTTTCTCCATTTGACTAATTTGCTCTTCCTTTAGTAGAACAGTCCTACGCAGATCATCTCGCACAAATGCAGCGGCTCTGGTTTCAATGACATGAATAACCATGAAGTCTTCATCAAGATAGTCATTAAATTCAAAATCTTCACCATCATCATCAACAGAAACCCCATGTTCTTGGGCTAACTCAGAAATCTTGACCCTGAGCTTCTCTAACTTTTCTTTGATTATTGATTCTTGTATCATCTTGAGATCTAAGGGATTCTGTTGAACTTCCTCCACTTGTTCATCCAACTCAGTAGCAATTGCAGTGACGATGTCAGATACTTCGAACCCTTTGCTTCATTCCATGATTCTGCCCTACTGGCTCGCTGAACCATATTAGTACGGCAACCTTAGGTACCCATACCTTTTTCTTCAACAGTAATGTTTGAGATGGGCTTTCTTAGTAGAGGCATTAGCATGTCAGAGAGAGGAATGCTCCCCATGGTGCAAACCAGATACAGTACTGGGTAACTTCTTCATCTTTTCCATTGGAACCTTAGAAACACTTATGACTGTTAACTAGTAGAACTCTTAGACCTAGACGTGACCTAACTGATCGACGGTATGTAGGCCTTAGAGCAGTGATGGTAGATTTGGTAGTAATGATGGTAGCATCAATTCTGCTTCCCAAGCGGAACCTGATGGGGATGTGAGCATGCAAAGTTTCAGTTGATCTTTGAGATTGTCAGGCAGATCTAACAACTCTTAGAATTTCTTTCTTCATGCGAGGGGAAACTACACATCCCATTCATTTAAGTAATTCACCGACTGAATAACCCTCTTTTGTAGCTAGTTTCTAGAATATTGTACTGACTTGGGTAATAAGAGTGGGCTTCTCCCTCTCCCCACTATATTCATGAGGTGACGGTAAAGAAGCAGGAATCTTCTAAATACTTTCATACTCATTTATGTCCATTAGAGGATGGAACCTACTCCCTCATAGAAGCGGATAAGTCTCTAGCAATCCTAGTTTCTCCTGGTGAGGAATTTCATCAACAAACATTTCTTCAGAAATCTAGGCTTTAGCAGCCCTCTGGACCATTCAGTTGTGGTTTCTTCTTTGTGACCGAGTTAATGGTGCAGTTCTTGAACTCAATCCAATTACAAAAAGCTGATGGCAGGATGGTGAATCTTTTGGTTCCATCTTCAACGATCATGACCTCTTTTCCCTTAGCGGAAAAGGGAACAACAGGCTTAGCAGGTGTTGTGGTGGTAGTAGTATTTATCATCTTATAAGAAGGGAAATCTTGAGAACAGTTCAGGTTGAAGTCAGCCGACGGCTCCTGAACTTCTGGAGTGATAATTTCATTATTACAAAAGGAGCTTTTCCGAGCGCGACTTCAAGTTCATTGAATCTGGCTCTAAACTTGATGGTGGGGGTGATATTGCGGGCATCGCGGCACATTGGCAGGTTGCACGAGAAAGTGAGAGTAGGGAATGCAATTGTAGTAGCTTCAAAAAGAAATCCCTGGGGTTAGTTATTTCGTCATTGCCTTGTAATTCTAGTGCGAGCACTAAAAATTAACAAAGGTCGATCTGTACACTAGGCAGGTCTTTATTTTAATTTTAGTTTGTGACAAATATTTTAGAATTTAGTAAAAGTAACTTTGAAAATAGGAGAATTTAATTAATTATATAAAGAAGGTTCAACGAGCGAGCGCAACACAACACAATTTGATTTAATTTGCAAAATAACAAACTAAACTCGAAAGGGAACAGTAAAGAACGTAAAGTTTAAGACCCAGTGTGGGACCAACATCACAACGCATATCACCTGGGCAGAATTAGTCTACCAACACACCTATTCTGGGCCCGACCCGATTGAATGTCCTAATGAACTCCTGAACCTCTCTATTTAAAGGTGGTTGAACATACGATCCTGAAGTCCAAAAGAGTTGACTGTACTTACCCAAGAGAGAAATGGGTGAAGTATGTCAATGAAAGAAGGGTAATCTGATCCATAAGGGACATGGACACATTAACGATATATAAAGACAATAATCCCTGGTTTAAATGGAGAGAGAAACTAATCCTCGGTGGAGTCACCATAAGGTGTCGGCATAATTTTAGTGGAAGTTTTGTGGAAGCTGTAGGTCACTGGAATTGGAATCTCGCCACCTGCTTTGGAGGGACACTTAATTTATATCTATATATAATTAGTTTAGAAAAATATAAAATCAAACTGATCACATATCTTTTATAGTTTAAAATCAAAAAGCACTACACCTGAAGCTATGTTTTTATCTCATGGCTTGACGGTGAGGCTCAATAAAAAAAACTAAGAAATGTATGACATTCATTTGGTCTGCGAAACCATTTTATTATAACCTGAAAAGTTTCTCTATTTAATATGAAAAATTAAACAGGGCTTATTTTAAGCTGGGTTCTTGAAAGTTTCCTATAAAGGCAAGCCCTTATAGTTAATTACATCTTAGATAAACGAAGTTACCTAAGAAAACTCTCGATAAAAATCAGAGGATATTATCTTCAAGGAGTTCAAATGATAGGACTTTTCAAAGATATCAGACAAGTAGGTGTGGAAGGGGAATGGCTCAAATTTTGAACATTTTATGGAATCCAAAGGAAGAGAAACTAAGGGAAGTCACAGACCTTAAGAAAAACCTCAGTGACTTCGCAAGCTATCATATGGTTTGGTTTCAATTTAGACGATAAATATTTGAAAGTTTCATCTTGTCAGTTTTATTAATTATGACTTATATTCTTGTGAAACGATCACACAAATATCCTGGAAGATGTGAGGATTTAGGTCGTGACGAGCAACAACCTCAGAATCCTAAAACAGGTTAGGGCTTATATTGTATAGAAGAGCCATACAAAAGCCAAAAGATAAGTTGAGGATTTATGTCACACTAGGTGGACAACCTCAAAATCCTATGGCTCGGTTGTTTAATTCTAAGGAGCGATTTAGCTGATGTAGACATGTTTTACTATTGAAGATGGCCATGCCGCCCGCAATGCTAACTCTAAGCTCCTCGTCATGGCGAGTTTAAGTTTTCTATTGTTTCAGGTCATGATGTCAAATCAAGTGTTTATTAAGGTTATTTTCATTTAAATATTATGAGGAATGTTAAAGTAGATTAAAGTGACACTGGTTAGGATCCTGCGGTTCCCTCGTTCTAACATCACTATTTTTCTTCAGATTCACTTAGTTAAAATGAATTTACTAAACTCAACTTAATGAGTTCCATACTTTCATTTACTCAGTTCCATGCTTTATGATTTGCCTTATATTTTGACTATTGTGGAGGTGAATTTTATCTTGTTTAATTTTTTTAGGGTGACCTTAAGCATGCAAGAAAGAAATAAGAGGTACAAAAAGGTAAATGCAATAACTTAAAGGCATACATGTTGATTCTTCCCACTCCTCCACCTGAAAGGTTAGCTTTGACAATATTTATATAATTTTGCAAGGAATTCAAATTGCAGGAGTAGACGAAGGTATAGTTACCAAACCCCAAGTTATGACTTTATTCAGTCTCGGAAGATCTTAGTGGATGATTTTAGAACAAAATATAGTAAGTTCATTTTTCCCTTTAAAATATTTAAGAGATTTCAAAGTGCTCGGCCCTGAATTACTTTGATGATTTCTTGAAATATTTCAAGTTTGTTTTGAAATTATCATATCATTTTATTAATCATCCAAGGTTAATCTAAGGTAATCCCATTGCGCTAGGAAACTTGTTGCTTTATTTATCCCAAGGGTAGGACACTCAATTAATCAATTGATATTTCATTTAAGAGTTATGTGGATGGGTACCCCTAAGGCAGATCTGAGTCATTAAAGGTTTTGGTACCCACAATTAAAATTGGGCTTGTAGTGTAAAAATGTGTTAATCATCAACCATAATATCTTCTAAATCCAATCAAATAAGTTTAAATGCCAAGCCTAGGTCACTACCAAGCCCTGAACAATCATGATAGGGGAAATGTTAACTAGCAAATTTTTTTATTTAAATGACATGCATTCTTATTGAAAGATCACATTGTCATCAATTATGGGCTTAAAAATATTGAAATATTATCTTCCTAACTCAAACCCATCACTTGAGAATAGTTTAAATTTGATTGTCTTCCAAGTCATGATATTTAAGGAAATTACAATTTTCTTCTTATTATAGAAAAGGTGGAAAGTGAGTTCCTACCTTTTAATCCCATTGTATTTCAATCACCCAAACATGTTCATTCGGATCAAAATCACCCATTTTCCCTTTCTTAATCCAAAATTTTGATTAAGGCACCAAAATCTAAAGTTACCCCTTTGCCTTTGGGGCTCCTCACCTCATAACTCGTTAATCAAAATTCAAACGACTTTAAGAATTTTTAGAGTGTCACATACATGGATAAATTAAAACATCAAAGGAGAAAAATGTAGATTTTCAAAATTTAATTTAATTTAAATGATTATTTAAATTTAAAAAGTATTATTTTCAAAATTGATTTACTTGACTATCCAAAATAAAGTTTTTATTCATGAGAAAATTATTAGAGGTCCCCTTAGGTCAGAGAAACACATAGACAAAATTTCATGATTTTTTTTAAATTAAATGTGTATCATTATTATTTGATTATGAATGAATTTTAATGATTTAATTAAATGTAAAATAATGTTTTAATTACCAAAATTATCTTTATATTTTATTAAACCTCTATGAGGGCAGAGAGCTCAGAGAAAAAAGTTTTGTATTTTAATGATTTCTTAATTTATTTGTTATAATTATTTTAATGGGAAAAATAAGAAAAATTCATTTTTAAGCTCTTAAAGATTTATTTTTAACTTAGAAAAATTAGGAAAAATATCCCAATGAGTTCTAAGTGATCTGGGAACATTTAGGCATAATTTGAACTATTTTTGTATTTTTTGGATTATTAATTATTTTTATTATTTTAAACTCAAAATAAAGCTAAAAAATCATGTTTTTTTTTCAAAAATAAATTTTATTTTTCCTAAGTGCCCCAGATCACAAGGAACTCAAAAAAACACTTTTCATAATTTTCCCAAGTATATTTGATTTAATATAATTATATTTGTACAGAAATACAAGGTTTCTTAGAAAATCAACTTTAGTGTTTGCTCAAACTTAATCAAATAATTTTTGAATTTTTACTGTAGGTAAACATGATTTTTACTTACAGTGTGGAATTGATTTTGTTAATTTTTTATTAGTACTTAATTTACATAAATTAAAGCAAGATATATGCATTTAATTAACTATAGAAATGTAGAAAATAATTCAAATCATCATGACATTTTTCCTAAGTTTTTCTGACCATAGGAAACCTACTAAAATTATTCCCATAATTTTCTAAATGGTATTTTAATTTATACAATTAAAATAAGTCAAAATAGTCATCCTAACTTTAAAATTAAGGTTAAAAGCAAAGAGATGTCCTCTGATCTTGAAAAAATTGGAGAAAATCTTCTCTGTCATAAGGAATGAACCTTATTAATTTCAATTCATGGTGAGCAATGTTTGATCATAATGAGTTAAAATACTCCAAAGAGTTTTTGATTCATTAAAAATCAGAGAGTCCACAAAAAATTTTTCTTTTTAGTTCACATTATTATCCTCCCTTCACTGAGCAAGAGGGTATTTTTAATATATTTTTATGGTCTTTTAAGAGAAATATATGGATTTTTAAAGTTCAGGCATTTAAATAAATCTTAAAAAAATCCATATTTTTCTACTTAAACACGCTGCGCCACCTCATGCTCCTCTACGTCAAACTTTACACACGGCGCTCCATTATTCGATGCTGCCAACCACCTGAGCTGCCACATGACCGCCTTTCCATTTCAAACATTTGTCCGACTTGATCTCCTCTGTCCATTGAATAAACGCGCGATAAGATGGCTCTCCTTCATCGTCCCAAAGTGACCTAACCCTTGAGCCGTTCACACTAAAACCTTAAGATCTCGAGCTACACTCAACCAAATCACATGGGGTTTTTTCCAAAACCTTCATCTACTCAAGACGAGCATATTTATATGGCTTATATAGTATGAAATATAGTACATACATATGGAGAATCAAAATAGGATCAGATTAAGTTTGAGGTTCAATACCTTTGTCTAAGAGGGGAAGCCTCAATCAAATAGTTGTGGCAGCTTTGATTGGGTCCAACAAACCGCCAGATAAATTCCTAGGCCTCGGTGAATTGTTTAGATATGATTTTGATTGAAATTGATTTCAGGTGTTGGCCTAGAGCTATGTTAGAGATTGCTTACGATGGGGCTTTTGTGGGGAATCAACTCCTCTCACTATGGAGATGATGTGTGCACAGTGAATTAGAGTTTGATGGAGTGTGGAACTGTGGGGAAATTTTTCCTTATTTTTGCTGAATTTTGAACTCAAAATTGAGCTCTCACAGAGGAATCTAGAGGGGGAAAATGGTAGGATTGAGCTTAGGAGTTCTTGGAGAGTGTTTGAAAGTAATTGGATAGAGTCTGCCAAAGGAAATTGGCTTACCTTATGTTTTAACCATGGAGGAGGGGTTTAAATAAAATGGCTTAGGGTGGCTGTGAAGGCCAATTAGTGGGTCCAAAACAATGCTTATGTGGAGGGTTTAAAAGTGCCAAAGCCAATTAGAATTAACCAGATGATATGGGTGAGTTTAGGTTTGGATGGAGGCATGAGACTCTCGGTTTTGGTATTTTTCGGCAACTAGGGTGGCTAGACAGAGCAAGGGATGTGGTCAGGCAGCCAGGTGAGCCAGAGGGAGGTTTAATTATGTTTAACCCCTAATGGTTTGGTATGATGGAAATGATTTCTTGGTTTAGGCCCAAAAAAGGATAAAATCCCATAAATCAAGGGGCCATTAGTCCATGGCTTCCATAGGGTGGGCTTGGTGGGTCTATCTTGGCTACTAGGATCCATTTGGTGGTTGTGGTGTCAATACTTTGGTCACTTTGGCATGGCTTAGTCAATTTTGGAGCATGGGTTCACTTTGGGTTAAATTTTCTTGAAGTTGAGTTTGGGTTAGGCTAGCCATGACATTGATCATAATTTATTTATTAATTTTGTGTGGATGATTGTCATGAGTGGTTTATAAAAGATTTGAAGTAATTTTGAATTTATTTGGAGGTTCAATTTGAGGGATTTTGGGCACTTGATCAATTTGGAAATGTTGGGTTAGACTTGGGTTTATGTTGGGCTAGAGTTGGGTTAAGTCCAAATTGAGAGTTCAAAAAGGTCTATGGGAATGTCATGAAGAGTTCTCAACATTAATTGGGTACCAATTTTGGGATTAGGGCATCTAATTTGGTGGAATTTGGGCACATGGCTAAATTAGGGTAAATTTAGGAATTTTGGATTTGGGTTAAAATTGAGTAAAATTGAAGCTTGATCAAGGTCAATTGAGGGTTCAATTTGGTGTGTGAAGAAGTTTTAAAGATTTTATGATGCATAATTATGGAAATTGGAAAGATTTGGTGGTTCAATTGAGTGAGATTTTAGTTTTAGGCCAAATTAGGGCTTTTTTTATTTGGGTTAAAATTGGACTCGAATGTAGGTCAATTGGACTTGGATTTGGTTTGAATTCAGTTTGATCATGATGAATTTGAATTTATAATTGAAATTGGGGGGAAATTGGGGTCAAATTGATGAACATTTACGGTGAATTTAGGGAAATTGGGCCTTTAACGACAATTTAGGGCTTTTGGTCAAAGTTGGTCAAATTGATCAAATTAGGTTCAATTAAAGAGTATAAATTGGTTTTATGGACATTTAAGATGATTTTGAGGGTTTTGGAACAATTTGGGCCACCGAGGGTATTTTTGAAATTTTGGCAAAATGAGTGGTATTTTGGTAATTTTGGCAATTATGGGAAGTTTTGGGCAATTTGGGTAGTTTCAAATGGTTTGAGATGATTTTTTGACAAACTTAGGTAGTTTGGGTAATTTTGGGAATTTTGGTCAAATTTGGGGTTTGGGGGTATTTTGGTAAGTTGGGTAGATTTGGGGGTAAAAGGCTAAGTTTGTTATTTTGGTGAAAGTGGGGTGCCAACCACCCTATTTGAGCCATGGACCAATTGAATCTCCATTTGAGTCCTCTATGTATTGGTCTTATTTAAACCCTAGCCCAGGGCTAGTGGGTTTAGGGGACCATTTACATGAACTTCCCAAAAGATTAAGGGATAAAAGTCAACAAGCTTGGGTTTAGGGTTGTGAGTGAAAGTGAGTGAAAGTAAGTGTAAGTGTATGAAATAGTTCTAGACCAACACCCAGGGCCAACCCTAAGGCCATGCAGTCCTATGGGAACTCCCTTTGAGCTCCCCCATATTGACCCCCCTACCAAGTGCTAGAGGTCAGGACCATTATGTGGAACTTCAAGTTGAGCTGAGAAGAGTTTAGAATTTCTGATGGTGAGGGTTCCTTTTCTAGTCCTCTAGGAATAGTCAACAGGAAAGTCCTATGGATAGACCCTAAGCTACTAAAGAGGAAACTAGACCTCAACCAAAAGTGAGGTCAACAACCCAACATTACAATCACTTTAAAAACTAGCATGTGACCATCAAAATATGGTTTTAATTTGTGCCCATTAACTTTAAATATCCTTCTAGTCTTGGGATCTTCAATATTAACAGCTCCATAGAGGTAGACTTTTACAATTTTGAATGGCTTTTTCCACCTAGACTTCAGTTTTCAGGAAATAATTTCATTCTTGTAATGTATAATAAAACTTCATGTCCAGGCAAAAATTCATTTTTTATTATCTCTCAATCATGTCATTCTTTCATTCTTTCTTTATAAATCCTAGCATTATCATAAGATTCAGTCCTAATTTCTTCAAGCTCATTCAATTGCAATAATGTTTTCTCGCCATCATCTTTTAAATTGAAATTGAACTCTTTAATAGCTCAGTAGTCTTTAAGCTCCAATTATACTGGTAAGTGACAAGTCTTCCAAAAATTAATCTATACATGAACATTCCTATTTCTTTATTATAAGAGGTCATGTATGCCCATAATACAGTATATAATCTAGCATACTAATCCATTTTATTAGAATTCACATTTTTTTTCAAAATTCTTTTAATCTCACGATTAGATACTTCTGCAAAACCACTAGTATGGGGATAATAAGCAGTTGCAATTTTATGCATTATATTATATTTTTCCACCAACCTTGCAATTGTTGCATTCCTAAAATGAGATCATCCATTGATAATGATTACTCTCAATATTTCATATCTTGTAAAAGTATTTTTAATTAAAAATTTTGAAACACTCTGAGCATCACATCGATGTAAAGCGATTGCTTCAATCCATTTTGAAACATAATCTACAACAATTAATATATACGCATATTCAAATGAAGGTCTAAATGGTCCCAGAACATCCAATCCCCATGCAAAAAAAATTTCAAATTTCAAATTAAAATTTAGAGGCATTTCATTTCTTTTTGAAATATTACCTACTCTTTGACATTGATCACATGTTTTTATATATATGCTAACATCTCTAAATAGAACATGTTAATAAAATTCAGATTGCAAAATTCTCTGAACAGTTCTATCATTCCCAAAATGACCTCCAAATTCAGAATCATGAAATTTGTGGATAATTTCATAAATTTCTTTATAAGGCACACATCGTCTCATTATCTTTGCATTGTTTGTACAAATATGGTTCATCCCAAAAATAAGATTTTGCATCATGAATGATTTTTTTTCATGTTGTTTTGCTAGTCCATATGCTAGAATACCACTAACAATATAATTCACAATATCAGCATATCATGGTATTTCTCATCCTTTTACAACATAAAGTAGTTCATTAGGAAAATTTTTATTAATTTCTTTTTCCAAATCAAGTGTTTCTTCCTGTTCTAGCCTAGATAGATTATCAGCAATTTGAGTATCAGTCTCTTTCTTATCGACTACTACAAAATCAAAATTTTGCATCAAAAGTACCCTTCTAATTAATTTTGGTTTCACATCTTTCTTTCGCATTAAATATTTAATAACCAAGTGGTCAGTATGCACTACACATTTAGCTTCAATTAGATATGAGCTAAACTTATCAAAAGCATAAAAATGGCTAATAACTCTCTTTCAATAATGCTGTAATTAATTTGAGCATCATAAAGAGTCTTACTAACATAGCAAATAACTTTAAAAATCTTCTCATATCTCTTCCCTAAAACAACTCCAATTGCATAATCACTAGCATCACACATTAATTCAAAAGGTTTCTCTCAATCAGATGAAACAAATATAGGAGCAATGATCAATTTTTCCTTTAAAGTTTCAAAGGGGTTAAGGCAATCTTGGTTAAAGTCAAATTTTGTATCTTTTTCCAGAAGTTGGCACAAAGGCTTAGTAATTTTTGAAAAATATTTAATATATTTCCTGTAAAATACAGCATGTCCTAAAAGCTCCTAACTCCACTTATAATAGTAGATGGAGGTAAGTTTGATAAAACCTGAGTTTTTGTAGGGTCTACTTCCATGTCATTTTCTGAAATTATATGCCCACGCACAATTGCTCCTAAAACCATAAATTGACATTTTTTCCCAATTTAATACGAGATTAGTCTTTTCAAATTATTCAAGAACTTTCTCTGAATGATTTAGACATGTTTCTAATGAAGTTCCAAATACACAAAAATCATTCATAAAGACTTGAATCCCTTTTACATCACTGAAAATTGACATCATACATCGTTCAAATGTTGCAGATGTATTACATAATCCAAAGGGCATTCGCTGAAAAGCAAAAGTTCCATAAGGACTAATAAATATTATTTTCTCTTGATCCTCTAGAGTAATATGTATTTGATGATAACTGGTATATCCATCTAGAAAACAGAAATATTTGTGCCCAATCAACATATCCAACATTTGGTTTAAAAAATGAAATGGAAAATGATCCTTCAAGATGAGAAAATTTAAGTTTATATAATTTATGCAGATCCGCCATCTAGTGACTTGTGATGTTGGTATTAATTCATCATTCTCATTTGTCACTACATTCATACATCTTATCTTTAGAACACAGAGAATTGGACTCACACAAGCATTATCTGAAATATGATATATTATTCCAGCACTAACCATTTTAAAATCTCTTTTTTGACAAACTTATTTCATCATATGATTCAATCTCCTTTGAGGATCAACTTTTGGTTCATGTTGATCATCCAATTAATTTTTATGCATACAAATTGAAGGAATAATTCTTTTAATATCAGCTCATGTCCATCTAAAGGCTTTTTTATATTTTTTCAAAGTTTCCAAAAACTATTATTCTTGCATATCAGTTAGTTTTGAGGATACTATAACAGGTAATGTAAATAAATCTCCTAAGAATGCATACTTTAAATGTGTAGGAAGAGCTTTCAGTTCTAGTTCAGGAGGTTTTTCAATAGATGAAATCAAATTCTTGTTACTTTCGATCTAACATTTCAAAATTTTCTTGTAAATAATTCAAATTTTCATTACTCACTTTCGTATATTCATCTTGAATTTTATCCTCATCTTCATATTCCACATATTATTTTTTAAACTCCTTTTTGAATGTATTCTTGAAATATTTATGGCTTAAATATTTATTGATATTCATTTTTAAGCATTCAATATCTTGCACTTTTGCAGGGTATCTCATTGATTTTGCAATATTAAATGTAACTTGTTGATCACTAACTCTAATAGTTAGTTCTCCTTTCTGCACATCTATCCAAGCTCTTCCAGTGGTAAGGAATGATCTTCTTAAAATGATAGAAATTTATTTATCTTCCTCCATATCTATCACAATAAAATCCATACGAAAGATAGATTTATCAACTTTTACCAAAACATCTTCTTTAACTCCTTTAGGATATGAAATCGAATGATCAGCTAACTGAAAAGTTACAGTTGTAGATGAAATATCTCCTAAACCCAACCTTTTAAAAACTGATAATGACATAAAATTAATACTAACTCCTAAATCACATAAAGCTTTTCCAAAAAATATTTCGACAATAGCATAAGGAATAGTAAAACTTCCATGATCTTTGAGTTTTTCAGGAAGCTTTTCTGAATTGTAGCACTGCACCCCTCAATGAGTGAAACTGCCTCATTATCTACAAATTTTCTTTTTCTAATCAATTATATCCTTCATGAACTTCACATAGCTTGGCATTTGTTTAAAAAATCAAAAAATGGAATGTTTATCATTAATTTCTTCCATATTTCTAAAAATTCTGAAAATTGGTTATCTTTGTTTTTCTACTTCAATCTTTGAGGAAATGGAGGTGGTGGTCTTTCTACTATAATGTTCATTGGTTTAATAGAACATTCTGACTCAAAATGAAAATCTTCACCATATTTTTCATTTTTCACCTCATCTTTTTCAACTTCTACTTACACTTATTTTTGAACTCTAGTTTTCAATTCTTCTCCACTTCTCAATTGAAAAGCCTTAGTTTTCTCTTTATTCTGATCTTTGGATTTACTTCAACATTACTAAGCAACGTTCCTGGAAGTTTATTACTAAGTGCAGTAGCAATACATCCTAATTGATTTTTCATGTTTCTAATTGTAGCTCCTTGACTTTGTAATTGTCTTCCCATTTACAATATCAATTCTTCCATTGACAACTTTTTCACCTTAATCTACAAATTATTAAAACTTGGAGGGTAATAATGTTTATAAGTTGGATTTCCGTGATTGTTGGAGTTCCTCAATGAGTTTGCAGCATTGTTTCCCCATTGCAGATATGCAGCATTAGAGTTATTGTTACTCCAACAAAAAATTGGATGATTCTTCCAACCAAGATTATAATAATTGACATAAGGATTATTAGAATGATTATTTATTGCATTTAAGGTCTCATGAGAAGATTGAGATTTTATCATTGATCCCAATGAGTTTTCCTTAAGCACAAGTGATTTCTAAGAATAATTCATTCCATATTGATCTATCTTCTTTAATATAGCAGCTATTAAAGTAGCTAACATAGATATTGCATCAGAATCATGAATACTAACTATCTTTTTTGGATTTACCCTTTCAGAGGGCCATTGAAAATTATTAGTAGTCATCTCTTCAATTAAAGAATTTGCTTCATCGATTGGTTTTGACATTAATGATCCATCAGCAACAGCGTCAATTATCGATCTAAGAGATCCAGCCAATCTATTATAAAAATTTTGAATTATAACCAATCTGGTAATGAATGATGTAGACACTTTCTAAGGAGATCTTTAGATCTTTCCCAGGCTTCATAAATTGATTCCCCTTCATACTGAAAAAGAAGATGTAATATCATTTCTAAGCTTAGCAGTTTTTTAAGGTGGGAAATATTTAGATTAAAATTTTTTTGATAAGTCTCCCCAAGTTCTGATAGATCCAGGTGCTAACGATTTTAACCATATCTTAGCTTTATCCCTTAGTGAAAAAGAAAAAAATTTAAGTCTAATGACTTCATTTGACACTCTATCATATTTAAAAATAGCACATAATTCTAGAAAACTAGCAAGGTGTAAGTTAGAAGCTTCAATTAATGTTCCTCCAAAATGATTATTTTGTACCATTTGGATAATAGTATGTTTAAGCTTAAATTAATTGTCCACCACAGCAGGGTTTTGTATACCCAAATGAATTTCATCTGTTGTAGGATTAGCATAATCTCTTAAAGGTTTCTTATAATGTTCATTTTCATTTCCAGCATTACTTGAGTTGCAAGCCATTTTGCTAAGATGATCTATCTCTTTTTGTTATTTTCAAATTTTTCTAATAGTTATTTCTAACTCCAAATCATAAGGTACCATATCTTCAGATCTTACACTATGCATAAACAAACACAATAAATAATTAAAATAAGCAAACACACTAAAAAATGAAAATATTCAAATTAAACTACAAACACTTTTTT
>NEWO01000515.1:66764-155802 GCA_003013225.1 Phalaenopsis aphrodite | reverse complement strand
ACATCCAACAAAATATATTTCCTTATTTATTTGTACTCAACATTATGGATGACATCCTCTCCCATTGAATAAAATTTGATTCTCCCCATGTTAGAAATTATAGCCCTTTCAAAACATCTATTTATCAACACATTTTAACATTTAAATTGGTCAGATCAAAGAGTAAATGAAGATCAGAGTTCAAATCATCATAAATTATTGACATTTAAAACCGTATAAAACAAAATCAATTCTTCAAAAAATCCTATCTCAAAGTAGAGAGATGGAAGAAAAGACTACTAGGAATTCATGAGAAGGATACAACAAAACACAAATTTCTTATATAAAAATAAGTTTACAAAACAATGAAATAAAAGAGCACAACTTATCTCACAATCCTTCCTAAGCAAATCACTAAAAGTTCTTTTCAAGCATTTACACTCCTTATAAGCACTCTCAATTCTCTCTTAGAAAAGAAATAAAAAAGAAATCTCTTACCTTCCCTCTCCTCTTATAATCCTTGAAGAAAATCTTCAATCCCTTGACTCTCTCTCTCTCTCTTGCCTTCTTAGAAAATCTCTCGCACACCTCCTCTAAAACACTTTTTTTCAAGCCCTAAACTTTCTTCTCTTTTATTAGAGGCTTCCTCTCTCCAAAAAGAATTCAAAATTCCCTCCAAAATTCTTTTTAAAAGTCAACCATTTTGAATTCAAAATACATGTTTATTGATCCAAGAGGCATATCCCTTCATAAAAGAACTTTTCAAAGTTTCTAGATGCATTGAATCAATCCATGGGGTGTTTAAAACAAGTTTCCCTTTCGAAATTTGTGCAAAAATTGCTTGAACCGCCTTAATCCACAAAAAGTCATCTCTGGTGCTTCAGGCGCCAACTCTCTGTCAAATGGTGCTTCAGACACCAGTTCAGGCACTTCAGGTGCCAGCTCTCTGTAAAGTGGTGCTTTAGGAACCAGTTCTAGGGCTTTAGGTGCCAGAATCTCAAAATTTGTTTTTTTTTTGCTCCAAATTTCGTCCTTTTTGCTACTTTTGCTCTAAATGCATAAAATTGATATACCTGCAACAAAAACATTAAAATACCCTTCTTTAAAGCTCAATATCACCAAAAATAAAAATAAAATGTATACTTAAAATAACATATTATTTTTGTGTATCAATCATCCACACCAAAATGCTTCAATCTCACTTGATACTCAACCAAATCACCACAGTTTGTTCCTATAGCTTCATATAATCAAGACGAACACATTCATACAGCTAGATACATATGAAATGAAACTTTCCTTCACAATTAATGAAATCGAAGATGTTTTTAGGGGTTTCAGATTATACCTTGGCTCAAGAGGTGAGGCCTCGATTAGGTGTTTGTGCAAGCTTCTTTGTGGTCCAATAAACCTTCTCAAAGTGTGAGTTTTCTCTGATATATGGTCTAAGAATTATTTTGATCGAAGGGTGGTGCGACCTTGGTCTGAGGTGGGTTAGAGGGCTCAATAGATTGGAATTTTCAGTGGGGAACTTCCTCATTATGTTTGAGGAAGCTTAGGAATGGTTTAATTTGAGCTTTTATGGAGTATGATGGAGTGAAAAAAAGCATGGATTTGGGTGATCAAATTGAGCTTGGATAGTGGACTTCAGTGCTTGGAAATGGTGGGATTGAACTCAAGAAGGCTGGAGGAAGCTCTGTGAGCAATTTGGAAGGCTCTCCCTAAGCAATTGACATCACTCTCTCCATGGTTTTGAGAGGGGCTCAATTTATATTCATGGAATTAAGGCTGAATTGGCCAAGCCAAGGGGTGGAGAAGGAAGCTTAAGTGGAAGGCTAAACGGTGCAATTCACCAATGGGGGTGAGCCACATTGGATAGGTAGAAATTTGGGTTTGAACCAAAAAGGGGCTTCTTGATTTTAGTTTTTTCAGCCACTAAGCCTACCAGCCTGGCTAGGGGAGGTCGCTAGCTGGCTCAGGGAAGGTCGGGGACGTTTTAAGGGTGATTAGTTTCAAGGTTTGATGACTGATAGCATGGGATAGAGAGCTTAGCCAAATTAGGTTAAGTGGCTCCTTAATCAAATGGACCCTTGGTTAATGTCTTGAAAATTGGGTTTGACTGATTTGATTAGCATCCAAGGAGGCTAAACATGGTAGGAAAGGATTAGGCTTGGTTGATGCAAAATATTTAAGTTGATTTGGGGCTTAGATTCAAATTAAGGTTTAGGCCAAAAATTGAATTTGTGCATCGCTTGGACTAAGTTTAAAAATTATTTGAAGGGTCCAAATGTTCCATGGGGATGTCATGAAGTGTTTAGGAGATAAAATTGGGGTGATTAAATTGATCTCAAGGCTTAATTGAATGGAATTTTGAAGTTAGGTCCATTTAGGGCATTTAATTTGAACTTGGTTTTAAGCTAGACAAGATTTTGGATCTAGATCAATTAAGGGTTCAAATTGATCTAAGGGAATGCCATGAAGACTTTATAATCCAAAATTGCAGGAATTTCATAGGTTAGAGAGTTCAATTTGATGGGATTTTGGCTTATAGTCAAATTGGGGGTTTAAATTTTGCTTGGAATTTGATTTTGAAAGTAGATTTAATTTGGCTTGAATTTGGGTTCAATTAGTTTTATACTTGATGAAATTGAGTTTAGATTTGAAATTAGGAAATTTGAAACCAATTTTGTGAAAATTGGGGATGATTAGGAGACTTTAGGCATTTAGGGACAAAATTGGGATTTTTGTCAAAATTGGTCAATTTGGTCAAATTGGGTCCAATGTTTGGCTAGGATTTGTTTTAACGATTTTTGGAATGATTTTTGGTGGTTTTGAGAATTTTTGAGCCATGAGGGATATTTTGGTAATTTTTACAATTGTAGGGGTACTTTGGGAATTTTGAAAATTTTACGGTGTTTTGGGCAATTTGGGTGATTTGAAATGGTTTGAAATAATTTGTGGACAAAGTTTGAGGATTTTGGAAATTTTTTAAAATTTAGGTTTTCAAGTGCAATTTGGTAATTTTGGGAAAGTTGGGGGCAAAAGGCCAAATTTAGGAATTTGGGTAGGACGGGGTCAATTGAAGATTATAATCATAAAACTACCCTTATGGTGTCATGAGACCAAAGTAATCCTTATTTTACATCCTCCATGTGTCGGTCTTACCCTAGCCTAGACCTAAGGGTTTGGGGGGACCATCCACATGAGTTTCCGAAAGAGTGGGGAAGTAGGCTAAGCTTGCTTGGTTAAGGGTTTTAGGTTATGAGTGAAGGTGAGGGGTTTAAGTAAATGTGTGCAAGATTAACCAAGACCACACCACCCAGGGTTAAACCCTAAGGCCAAAAAATCCTATGTGGACTCTTCTTGAGCTCCCCCATGTTAGCTTCACCTATTAAGGGCTAGATGTTAGAACCAACATTTGGAACTTTAAGAGAGTAAAGAAGCAATTGGAATTTCTAATTGTGAGCGTTCCCTTACTAGTCCTTTATGAATAGTCAATAGAAAAGTCTTATGGCTAGACCCTAGGCTTCTAAGGAAGAAAATCTAGACCTCAACAAAAAGTGAGGTCAACATTTTCCTTTCAGTCTAAGCGATACTTTTCTATCACACAATAAACCTGAAGCATTCCTCTACTTCAACCAACCAAGATAAATTCTACTAATAACATCTTCATCAATATCACCATCAATTTGAACAATAGCCCCCAAATATCTAAAGCATTCACACCTTTTAATAATTTGATCATCCATAGTTATAAACTGTGTCACTAGAGCAACTACTACTAAGATTACATTCCATGCATTCAATTTTAATTCTACTCAAATGAAGTCCTTTAGACTCAAAAATAGACCTCCATAATTCAAGTTTTTTTTAGTTTTTTCTCTAGTCTTATCCACAAGAAGGTCATCAGAGAAAAGCATACACCAAAATAATCCTTCTGTTAAGGTACAATAAAAGATAAGGACTTAAAGCCAATCCCTAATGTAATCCAACTGAAATAGGAAAATATTTTATCAATCCTCCTATTCAAACACAAGTAATAGCTCTAGTATACATATCTTTAATGACTTGAATATAACTCATATCAACACCTCTCTTTTCTAAACTCTCTAAAGGATATCTCTTGTAACCTTATCGTAAGCTTTTTCTATATCAATAAAAATCATATGTAGATACTCCTTATTCTCTCTGAACTTCTCCATCAAACCTCTCGATAAATGTATAGGTTCAATATTAGATTTTCCCGACATAAATCCAAATTGATTATGAGAAATCTTTGCAATACGTCTTAACCTATTTTTAGTTACCCTCTCCCATAATTTTAAATTATGACACATCAACTAAATTTCTCTATAATTTGCACACTCTTTTGCATTCTGATGTCCGATTGCAGTTACTCAATAATTTTAATTCAGAAATATGGCCAAAAGCTTGACCCATTCATATTTTTAGGGGGCAGTGTGCAAAATTAAATATTATATTAAGTTGATAAATTAGTTTACACATTAGGGGTACTACGCAAGTATACATATCATTTCAAGTAATATAGGGCTCTAATAAGGTTATATATATCGATCCCACAAGGATAGACAAAACTCTTATAGGAGTACTTTAGTAAAACTGTCTTTAAATTGTAGTTAACTTATATAAGAAATGATAAAAAAGTTTTTATGTATTGTCTATTCTTACAGAATTAAAAGGAATGATACGTATGCTAAGAAAATACAGTATGTAAATGCAAGATATTGTAAAAAGGCTAAAATGTAAAGTTACCACTGAACAATTCTAAACCAACAATGCATAGAAGAGTTTAAATTTGTATAAAACATCTTTCTCCTTGTAATGAGTTTATAATCCATGTAGGAATAAAATAATTTTAAATATAATTATTGTTTTGTGTCATATAGGAGCATACCTATTATTTATCCTCTCTTGAGTGCATAAAGAATATTAGTTAATCCAGAGTTTAGTCCCTAAACCATGGTTAGGCTGGGAAGATACTAGCTCTCACTCTAGAGTTACCCCTCACCTGAAGGCTAACATCTCGCTTTAGTTTCCTAACATCTGGACTGAATTGGAGATTTTAGTCTGTCACTCTAAAACCTCAAAAGGATTCATGTCATGATTTTTTCGATAAGTTTTACGCTGGCTGTCGACTACCTAACGCAACCCTCCACTTTTCGCATCCGGGCTTGGGACCGGCAACGACAGTGTTGACACTAAATAGGACGCAATGGAGAAAAAAGATTCATATGGCCGACCCCACGTAGTGGGATTAAGGCTTTGTTGTTGTTGTTGTTGTACTCTAAAACCTCAAATTTTATGCCTATCAAAACTTATTTCTATATTTTTTTGCACTTAATCCCATGTACTACATTCTCATCCACGAAACTAAATGTGATTCTTAATTTGTTGTGGAAGCATAGCCTTTGTTGGGTCATTATTTTTCACAATAGATTTTAACTAATCATATGGCTAGATTAATAAGTAGATTAAGCAAAGAGTTTGAATCATCACATTTTATGGAATTGAAAGCACTTCTACTTAATTTCATTCCTACACATATTTATTTCTTATTGTAGGGAGAAAGACAAAGGAAACTACTCAGATCTCATGGGGAAGAAACAACAACTCATGGATTTTTAGATAAAAATAAGTTTACAAAATAAGACTAAGTAAAATAAACAAAGTGCACAACTTATCCTAAACACCTTCTCAAGAAATCCTCCAAGTTCCTTTGAATCACTCACTCTCCTTACAATTGCACTCAAATCTCACTTAGAACTGTAGTGAAGAAGATCTCTTGCTTCTCCTCTTCTCCTCCAAATCTAAGCAAGCCTCCAAGACTTTCCCCTTTCTAAGGAGACTCCCCTTCTCTCCAAAATAACTCTCCTTTCTCTCCAAAAGAACCCCTCTTTGAATCTCCAGAAGTCTCTTTAAATAGAGCTCTCAAAATCTCTAAGAGTTTCTTCAAACACCCCTATAAAATTTGACCACATTCATTGAATTTCTAAACAACCGCCTTTGGCGCCTAGGGGACAGGATCTCTGTTTTTTGGCACCTATGCACCAGATATTGACGCCTAGGCATCGATAAACATTGGTTGCTTTACTTCTTTTGACTCCAATTTGCTCTATTTTTTTCCATTTTCTCCATTTAGTGTACCTACAACCAAAAATATCAAATGTAAATTTCATTAATGCTTGATATTATTAGAAATATAAATTAAATGTACAAATAAAAGTAACATATTTTATGAATGCGACATTCCCTTTATTCTTAAAAATGGGGACCAAAATACTCTTCTTCTACTCCTTATGCATCTTTTTAATTTTTAATTTAACATCTTTGAGTTTAGTAAGTCAAGAAACTCTCAAATCTCTTAAATATTTTCACACTTCAATTGGGATATCATCAGGTCCTACCAATTTTCCACCTTTGATTTTCTTTAATGCCCCCCTCAACTTCTTTTTATTAATGTGGTGGTAAATATGAGACATTTTATTATTATTAACGATATTGAGATCACTGAGGTCAATTATATTTTTAGAAACTTCATTAAAAAATTTATCAAAATAACTCACCCACTAATGTTGAATATCTTTTTCTATGAAAGGCAACACACTTAAATATTTTTTTCTAAGAAAAGAACATATAATAATAATAATAATAATTTGCTTAGAAAAATATTTTTTTATCAATATTTTATTAAAAATGTTATTACTAATATTCATAAAATAATATTTAAGAAATTTTATTTTCAAGTTTTAGATAAAAATATAATTTTTAATCTAAATGTGATGTTATTTCAAGAAAAAAATATTGTATGAATTTTATTAATCACAAAATAGATATAATTTTTTTAATACTAGAAATTAAATTGATTAATTTTATAGTAATCATTTTTATTAAATGTAATTGGTTATATCATTATATAAATAAATATATCAAATTTAATAATTTATGAGTTACACGAGTAACATTTCTGGCTCTAACTAAAAAAAGTTTTTCCATGCTTGCATTACTTTTAGTCCCACATCTCAAAGATGCATACACTAATTGATATTTAAAGGAGAAGGTGTAGAAAGTACAGCAAATTGTAATAATTCTGAACAATTAAACACCTTTCTAAGACAGGTGTATAACACAGAAAAAAGTTTATGTGAGATATGGGTTTTCCTGTCCGATTTTTAAAGCCTTGGTTTCCTTGCCTATTTTTTGTATACCTCTTCTTAGTTGTTTTACTTTTTTGGTAGGTCTTTTTGTTGTTTTGATTTATTTTTATTTATTTTAGAGTTTATCTTTCTTTCATTTCAGTTGAATGTGTGTATTTATTTATGGCTTGTTTTTGTGGTTGCTTACTTATTCCTTTTCTTCTTTATTGTTGTTGCTGGATCTCTTTTTTTTATTTAGTTTTTAAATATTGGTGGTTTTTATTTGTTTTCATTTTTTTATATATTTTCTATTCTTATTCTTTTCATTATGCTTATATTGGTTTTGAGCTTTAATGATTTCAAGTTTTATTAAAATTCAATCATATTTGTGAATATTTATAATCTTTTGATTTTAAATATTCATGATTTCTATTTGAAAATTTAATGAATGTTGTAGGTAAGTTCTGAGTTTTATTTTTGGTTTTTGAGAATCTTTTTTTTGTTTCTAGTAATGTTTTTGTTGGTTTACTGTTTGATTTCTATTTCTTGGTGTTGTGCTCTTTTTTTTTTCCTTTTATTGTTAGTTTACTATCTTAGTTTCATTGTATTATTTTTTTTTTCTCATTTCTACATCATTCTGCTCTTCTTAGTAGTTTTTATTTTGGAGATATGTATTAACTGAATATGCAAACTTTCTCATCTTTGATGAATAGATTGCATTATTACTACTTTTCAACATTTTTCCTAACAATTTTCTAGCCCGGTTGAAGTTGCTATTTTATGAAGTTGATAGTTTTAGTTTCATCTTTTTGTTTTGTTTGGTTCTCCTTGGCTTAGTTGTGGTTTATGCTATTTTTATTGTTTGCTTCTATATTGTTACGTTAGATTTTGAGTTGTTTTCTTGTATTTTACCTTTACAAAAAAAACAACGATGAATGATTGTTACCACACATGCGAAGTAACAATTTCACTCTTCCGATAGAGAAAATTTTTCATAAGTGGTTTAGTCACAGCTTTATGTGGGGACTTCCAATAAAATGCTACCAAGTGGAGGTTATTATCGGGTTATTGACATGAAACTACGAAGGATATTAGAAGGGTTATTGCGGGGTTAATGCAGAAGGTTAATGAAATGGAACAGTAAAGGTTATTGGAGTGGAACCGTGAAGCTTATTGGGGGTTATTATGGAGTTATTGAGGAGTTCATGTGACATTATTAGAGTTAATGCCCTAATAACCTATTAATAACCCCCCAATAAATCTCGTAAATAACCTCTGCAGTTCCACTTCAATAAACTCTGTGGTTTCACTTGTAGTTTTTTTTAGGTATGGAGTACGCTCTTACTTAGGGTATGTTTGGGGTAACTGCAGATTATTTATAATCTATTGATAAGCATATTATCCTGAATATCTGATAATCTGCAAAGTATCAGGATAAGCTAGTTTGTTGTTTTGGGGAGCTTGTTCAGAGCAACTTATTTGCAGTTGTTGTTGGATAAATGACCATTCTAGCCCTTATTTAGTGATGTTGTTTGCAACATAACTGTATGGGCAAAATAATAGATAAAACAGAAGTCACACACCATTACTGATCAATTCAAAAGAATGACATAACATGCTCAAAATCTCGTCAGTATCAAAAGAAATAAAATAAAGAGAAATATAATTACAACTACAATTAAAAATATTAAAATGTTTAATTTAAAATTCTGGCGACATCTGTCCTCAGCTGCACTATCCTCCTGAGAAACCATCGTACCCCAATCACTGTTGGCAGTGGAATATGTCAGAATGTCAATTCAACAGAAGAAACTATATCGCGTTGAAATGCCCATGTGACAACCATAGAACTGTCTCTCACTGTTGTGAGGCTGATGTGACGTAAGGGAGTCAATATTCCGTAATAACACAACACAACTTGGGAGGTGCCTGAAATCCTAGAGTTCATGTTGCTATAGAGAGAAAAAAACAAAAAATCATGTATCACATTAGAAAATTAAATTAATTTCTATTTCACGACAAAAGAACCAAATTAAATGAAAATCATTTTGAACTAAAAAGCATAAAAAAATATGGTATGCGGTCTCAGACAAGTAACTACACCAACCCACGCATTTGTCACTACAAGAAGACAGTGGACATCCAAAAATATGAGTTCTTGGTTGCCTTTCACCCAAAGGGACGAATGTTCTGGGATACATGTGCCTATTACCAAAAAAACCATCCAATAAATCCTCATATACCATTGCACTGAAATTAAGAGAGGACCTAGGTTGCCTTCTTTAGGATTTCACATGCAATACCAGTAGGATATGATCATCCTGTGATAGATGTGCATATCACCAAAAAAGACCATCCACATAAATCCTCATAATCTGATACACCAAAAATAAGTGAGGATATTGGTTATCTTTGTTATAAATACACATGCATCACTAGATAACAACAATGAACCGACCATCTAAAAGAACTCAAAAGGCCATATTTTTTATTATTCATCACTAACACACACACCCATAAAAAAAACAAATTTCAAACACGTCATTCTTATATACTCTAAAGTATAAATGAAATAAATGAAATTCATAATAAAATCATAAAATCAAAATTCACAATATAACAGAATACATACAAATAAAAACCTATAATCTAATAAATAAAGAAGGGTGAGTGAATCTGCAGCCACAGGTAGCATCTGTGATAGTGACCACCACAATATGCACCTATTTGGGAAATGGATACAATGACATATCACGTAGGATGACTCATTTCTTCTTCCAAACCCCAAATGTTCTTCAATAACTCTGAGTAAGGAGTGATGTTTGTTAAATATTTCTTTTCTTCTATGAACGGTGTCACTTGCTCTCTCAAAATCAGAAATTTGATATTTGGTGTATGGATAGTGCTTCAGGTAGCCTCTCTGCATTAGATATCTAACATCAACCAAATAATATTTCTCTGTTTTGAAAAACACTATTCATTACAAATAATAAATTCAAGTAATAGTTTTACATAGCTAAACAAACCTAAATGTGAGTGAGGGAAACATTTTGTTATATTCCTAATTCTATAGAAAAAAGAGGACTGTCATGTTCACTCTCTTCCTATCCCGCCATTACAAATGTGAAGTATTAGTTGAAATCACATACTGTCATGAAATTTTGGGTATTTAATCCACTCCAACCAATATACGCAAACTTTTTGATGCTGGGTAGTAGGGCATCAACGTGTGTATCGTCGATTGCCCCAATGCAGTTCTGTTTTGCTTTGTTAGAAACTCATTACATTATGAAGTAAACGTAATGCACTAATAAAACTTACCTTGAAATATGGCATGTAACGGAGATCATTGGAAATTTATTCAGGATTAGTAGTGAAGGATGGATCCTCTGGCTTAATGATTTGTGATGCTAAGCTAACAAGTGCTTGTACACCTTTGAAGAATTATCGGTTAATTTTTTTTGAAGAATGTTGAAATCGCTTCATAGCTCCTCTAAAAGACTAAATTCTGTGATAGATTGTATAATGTTATATCCAACACCTCCCTAGTTGTCATTCTAGAAGAACCTTGGGGGTCATGGTTAAGACATAATTCGTGAAGAGATCCATAAAAATGGGTGTATTTTTTCAAAAAATATTGTTGAACCTTATCAAATGTCTAGAAAGCATCTCACCCGCCCATTTATTCCCAGAAAAGGAGGACGTCATGTGTGGTATTTGACCAGTGGTAGAGCGGCAGTGCTCCAACAATAATATCTCAATACCTGCAACAACTCATGTCATTTTTTTATGTCATTTATGTTGTCGATCCATCCTAAAGGAAAAAGTTATTAGGATAAAATAAATTGTGGAGAAGTAGTAGCAGCAAAATGAAATAATTAAAATATCAAGGACTACAAAGCACATAAATGAATTATATATATTTATTCATGAGAATAAATAAAATTTTTGAAATGTAAATACAAAAAAAAACCTAGTGACATCAACATATAAAACAGACTCATTCTTCCACCAAAACACGTAAAAATTCAATGCACATTTTGGGTCGCAGAGCCATGAATATATGCATACAGGTAGGTTCCTCAAGTTTTTTTGTGCATTTTGCATGAAAGAGCATATTAGCAACTACTTTTGGAAGAGCATCCAAAGCTCCAATACAATCAATGATGCTGATGCAAGGTAGAGCAGCAGGTGGGGGAGCAACAAAAGCATCAATCAGTTTATCAAATGAGCTTTTCACAAAACATGTCCTTATCTTTCCTCCAATCAAGCCTAGGCCTCTTTGACAGGGAACTGGTCTCTTCCATCTCCCTCTGGTTAATACTAGGCCCTTCCTCATCAGTTGTAACTTGCTCAAGTGGCAAGTCATCTGGTATGCCTCCAAACCCCAACTCACTTGGGTTGAAAGCACGCATTCCCGTTGCGACAACCCCTTAAACATTATGTATATTTTATCTTTGAACTCCAACTCAATTTCACACTGCTTATATTTTTTTGTTGCCGACATTGCTTGTAACATTGTATGGGAGGAGGGGGGTTTAAAGGGCTTATTAGTTAAACAAAAAAATTATGAGAATAAACCAAATGAGAATACAATTATTACCTCTAATTTTTTAATCAACCATTCATCTATAGAATTGATTTTTCAATTAATGGGATCTCAAGCCAACCCAGTGGATCCACGTTTCAGCTCCTTCCAAAATTTTCACTCTTTCTTCAATTGACCCCATTTGTTTTTAAATTTTAGCCTATCATAATCCCTTCCCATCAATTCTTTGAACCTCCTCACATTATTTTGTCAACCTTCCTTGTTAAAATATGTAGTTTGCCTATCTTTGAGCTCAATTTCTTTAATACAGAGATTGCAAAAAATATTCTTAAATTTCTTATCCCACATGGCTAACGGACCCCATTCATTCATCTTAACCATGTTGGGACTAAATGAAGAATTTGTAGTTAAACAAATTAACTTAACATATAATATCGTGTTAAACCATTGTACAATGAGAAAAAAATAATTATAATCAAAAAGAAAAAAATTAGAGAAGACTGAAAAAAAAAAATTTGAAAACATCTCCCTCATGTATGCCTCAATATTTGCCTCAATATATATCTCAATATATGCCTCAACATATGTCTCAACATAGGCCTTATGTATGGTTAAGGCTTCAACATATGTCTCATACATGCCTAATATATGGATAAAGCCTCATATTTGTCATTTATATGCTTCATTTATGTAGAAAGTCTCATATATGCATAAGAAAGTCTCATATATGCATAAGCAAGCCAAATAGTGAAATGACATTGGAGTTTGAAGGAAAACTTTAAACTAATAATCATAACTTTCAAACGCTGCATATGAGATCTAGCATATTCAAATGAATATAATCATGAAGGAAAGGGTGAAATAAACATGAGAATATAAAAGAGCGGAATAATTACAAAAGTTATACACATTTGGCTTAGAACACCATCATTATTAGACTTTCCCAACTACTTGGTTTTCAACGATTTGGCACCTAAAAGTACAACTTTTTTCAACTTCCCTCGTGTTATGAAAGGCATCAAAACAATAGATTCAAACCTCACTTGGAAGATTAAAAAGAGTTAAAGTGCCAACATCATGAGCATTGCACCTCTACAAGAAAAAAAATTACAGGAAAATAATGAAATCTAATTATAACTAACAAATCTCATATTTGGCACATAATTGTGCTTCCTTTTTTTATTATTTTGATGCCACCAAAGGGATCAAAACAATATTTTCCAAATAGCCCTATTAGAAATAAAAAGAGAAAGATATCAAAACCATCAACAATTCAAAATAACATCTTAATGAGAAGAAGGATAGGACAACATAAGGAAAGATGTGATCATCATATTTATCTCTATAAATCATTTCTGTTTTGCGTCCAAAGGGCAATTATGTTTGACAATATTTTCTAAAACATGAGTGATACTATCATATAGACAAGGGAGTAAATGAGTTGTTGTTGCAAAGTGACAACTAACTTTTTTACAGGCCCTCCTTAATTTAAATATGATTTAAAATTTCAAAGTTTCCTCCATCAACGGTATAAAAAAATAAAAAAAAAATTTCTTAGTTCCAACTTTAAATAAAGAAAGCATCCTGTGAATTATAAATAATGCCTGATTTTTTGATATTACATGTTAATTGTTTGAAAATATAGGTTCTAAGTAAGAAAAATCATTTTATCACTTATGAAGAAAGTAACACAACACTAGAAAGAACAATAGTAAACAATAAACTATACTGAAATGAATGAACATTACCTATTTGGCTATCAAACAGTACTGTTACTTGATAGAGGACAACAACTTAGAAGAGTTTGGCTTTATGGAGACCAATGATCACCAATGAATCAGAATTGTGCATGGGCATGACATTAAAAATTACAATTGTAAAAATTGTTTGCCACGATGGTCCTAATAAATTGTCCATCCAAAGAAAACATGCTAGCCTCAACATTCCAAAATACTAAAATATAACTAGTGGCTTGTATTTTGTCTTGTATTAAACCCGTGTATGTTAGTTTGCTTTCCAGTTAAACATCTATAGCTTGTTGTCAATCCCCCTAACCCCTGGACCGACATTGCCTTACTTCATCTCTTTATAGTTAATTTTAGATATTCCAAACATCAACCACATTGAAAAAGTAATTGCAAAGCTTTTACAACAAAGTTATTGTTTTAAGAAGAACATCATCATCTCATTTTAATGACTTCATATTATCATTAGGAATTGGCTTCACCATATGTATATGAGTACTACAAGAATTGCATTTTTGTCTCATATTCTAGTTAAGAAGTTTTTGGAAGAATTGCATTCTTGTCTCATAATAGCTAACATTGATTATAAATGGCATGAACCACAGCTAAACAAAAGAACATAATAAATCTCCCTTGTTTAGAAGTCTCACAAGTATGCAAATTAAAGATCTCATGATATAATTCACAAAGCATGATAGCGAGAAATGTAAAAACCAATGTTTAGGTGTTAGCTATGTGAATACATAAGAATTGTATGGTAAGTATTATACCAGCATTTTAAAAAATTAGCTCAATACCTTCACATGCCATAAAAATATATATCACTATTGTAACTGGTATTGTCTATATATATATCTATAAAAATTATGAAATATACTAATATATATCTATATAAATTATAAAAATAAAATAGAAATTGCTCTAAGAGAGTGCACTTTAATTTCTAGAAATCTAATGAAGAGTCCTTCCTTTTTCTTACCAAATTTAAAGATGGGACAGAGGAGAAGGAACAAAAGTTTTAACCTTTTAGCAAGCATAATCTCATGCATAGGTGATCTCAATTTTGTGAAATTAAGGCCAATAAATTCCGAGCAACTTATTTTCTAAGGAATTACTGTGCACCGGGAATACGATTTCACAAATTATAATATTTAACTCCCACACATTTAGACAAGATAATTAACCATTTATTAAGATGAACCATATCATCACTATCAGAGAGGAGTTGAGTAACAAACAAACGATGGAAACCCTAGCTCCAGACTATTAATGCCCTTTTTGCACAGAATGGTGCAACTAGGCGAAAGTGAGGGTTGCATTGAAAACATCCCTCATATGAGTGCGAAGTGAGCTTTAGGAGAAGGAAGGAGGAATGAGCAGCGAGGGACGAAACAATGAGGAATGAGCGACCAGGGACGAAATTATGAGGATCGAGCGATGAGAAGGAAGATGCTGTGTCGATCCCGCGAAGGTGAAAGAACAGACAGAGAGTAAACCTGAGATCAGCGAGGACAAGGGAGAACAAAGAAGGGCACGTAAGGAAAATTCCATCCGAACGCGAGAAGGAAGATGCAGGATAAGGGGTCGATCCCACGTCCCCGTCCATTAAAGAATTCCAAAACAATGTTTTGATGCATCTCCAACGATCTGTTTGGGGCAGCTTATTTGTGGGGGTGGCATTTACAAAACGTCGCCGAACCGTTTGTTTTTCACGTTCGAATAACTTATCTCAAAATAGTGTTTTGGGATCTTTAATAGACGCAGACACGAGATCGACCCCGCGTCTTGCACCTTCATTTGGCATTCTAGTAAAACTTCCTCCTGTGCCCTTTGCTCTCCACCTATCCTTCGCTTCAGCTAGGAGTAAGGAAGTAGCGACCGCAAGCAACCCTTCACATGCATTGTCTACCTCCGACGAGGGCGAGCTTTGGGTCTGAGAAGAAGCTTCGGGCTGTGGGGAAGGAAGGAGCTCGATTTCTGTGAGAAAAGCCTTCGGGTAGGAGCTCGGGGAGAGGAGAGGACATCTGCGTCGAGGGTGTTCGCCCGTGAGGAGCGTCAGCGAGGCATCAACGGTTAGAAGAAGGGCGCGACCGAGCGACAGCTGTTTCGCGAAGGCTAGAGCACAAAGCAAGGAGGGTTTGACCGAAGGAGAGGGATCACAGGTTTTGTAGCAATCCATATTCCAATTGGATTTTCAATCCGAGAATGCAGATTCTGTAGGATTGATTGGTTATTTTTATTCTTTGGCAGGATTTAGGTTAAATTATACTGAAATCCTCCTACCAAACAACCCCTTTGATTGTTTGAATGCTGATGGAATAACTTGAATCCACATAGAAACTTGTTCTCATTAATTGTCCTGAAATTTGTTAATTTATTTTTATTAGAAATAATTCTTGTAAAAAATGGCTCAATAATTAGTTTAGGGTTTGGTTGATGGGCAATGACTACTTAGATGATTAAAAAAATGATCATATAAGTGAGGTGTTTACTGGTTAAAGTTAGGATATTTGGTCAATCTTTAATGCATTTATCTGGTTTAGAAATAGGGGCAAAATGATCATTTATGCAGAATCAGCTGCTTTCCAAATGCACAAACCAAACAACCAGACTATCAGGATCAGCTGCAGATACACAGCTTGTTGGGATAAACTGCTTATCACCTGTAGTTGCCTCAAACAGACACCAGGACACATAATGTGATTTTCAAATGGTAACGTGATTTTCAAATGGTGGGCTGCCGCACACTAACAAGTTTGAGGGAGAAAATTTTGCGTACGTAAGACGTACACAGCGCTGCGTACGTCAGGGAGGTTATTTAGAAGGTATTGGGGGATGATATGTGTGTTATACCCCCTGTAACCTCCATGTAATCTACCTGTAACCTACCTGCACCTTTTAGTAAGTTTCGCACTTCTGTTTTCATATATTTGTAGCTTACAAGTAGGTTACATGGAGGTAACATGCAATACCCTCCATATATCCTACCGAAATAACCTGTTGTTAGTATGTTAGACGTACACAAATATTTCTCGTTGTTTTGCTCCAAGTTATGGCTTGGGATAAACTGCTTATCACCTGTAGTTGCCTCAAACAGACACCAGGACACATAATGTGATTTTCAAATGGTAACGTGATTTTCAAATGGTGGGNTTGAAAACATCTCCCTCATGTATGCCTCAATATTTGCCTCAATATATATCTCAATATATGCCTCAACATATGTCTCAACATAGGCCTTATGTATGGTTAAGGCTTCAACATATGTCTCATACATGCCTAATATATGGATAAAGCCTCATATTTGTCATTTATATGCTTCATTTATGTAGAAAGTCTCATATATGCATAAGAAAGTCTCATATATGCATAAGCAAGCCAAATAGTGAAATGACATTGGAGTTTGAAGGAAAACTTTAAACTAATAATCATAACTTTCAAACGCTGCATATGAGATCTAGCATATTCAAATGAATATAATCATGAAGGAAAGGGTGAAATAAACATGAGAATATAAAAGAGCAAAATAATTACAAAAGTTATACACATTTGGCTTAGAACACCATCATTATTAGACTTTCCCAACTACTTGGTTTTCAACGATTTGGCACCTAAAAGTACAACTTTTTTCAACTTCCCTCGTGTTATGAAAGGCATCAAAACAATAGATTCAAACCTCACTTGGAAGATTAAAAAGAGTTAAAGTGCCAACATCATGAGCATTGCACCTCTACAAGAAAAAAAATTACAGGAAAATAATGAAATCTAATTATAACTAACAAATCTCATATTTGGCACATAACTGTGCTTCCTTTTTTTATTATTTTGATGCCACCAAAGGGATCAAAACAATATTTTCCAAATAGCCCTATTAGAAATAAAAAGAGAAAGATATCAAAACCATCAACAATTCAAAATAACATCTTAATGAGAAGAAGGATAGGACAACATAAGGAAAGATGTGATCATCATATTTATCTCTATAAATCATTTCTGTTTTGCGTCCAAAGGGCAATTATGTTTGACAATATTTTCTAAAACATGAGTGATACTATCATATAGACAAGGGAGTAAATGAGTTGTTGTTGCAAAGTGACAACTAACTTTTTTACAGGCCCTCCTTAATTTAAATATGATTTAAAATTTCAAAGTTTCCTCCATCAACGGTATAAAAAAATAAAAAAAAAATTTCTTAGTTCCAACTTTAAATAAAGAAAGCATCCTGTGAATTATAAATAATGCCTGATTTTTTGATATTACATGTTAATTGTTTGAAAATATAGGTTCTAAGTAAGAAAAATCATTTTATCACTTATGAAGAAAGTAACACAACACTAGAAAGAACAATAGTAAACAATAAACTATACTGAAATGAATGAACATTACCTATTTGGCTATCAAACAGTACTGTTACTTGATAGAGGACAACAACTTAGAAGAGTTTGGCTTTATGGAGACCAATGATCACCAATGAATCAGAATTGTGCATGGGCATGACATTAAAAATTACAATTGTAAAAATTGTTTGCCACGATGGTCCTAATAAATTGTCCATCCAAAGAAAACATGCTAGCCTCAACATTCCAAAATACTAAAATATAACTAGTGGCTTGTATTTTGTCTTGTATTAAACCCGTGTATGTTAGTTTGCTTTCCAGTTAAACATCTATAGCTTGTTGTCAATCCCCCTAACCCCTGGACCGACATTGCCTTACTTCATCTCTTTATAGTTAATTTTAGATATTCCAAACATCAACCACATTGAAAAAGTAATTGCAAAGCTTTTACAACAAAGTTATTGTTTTAAGAAGAACATCATCATCTCATTTTAATGACTTCATATTATCATTAGGAATTGGCTTCACCATATGTATATGAGTACTACAAGAATTGCATTTTTGTCTCATATTCTAGTTAAGAAGTTTTTGGAAGAATTGCATTCTTGTCTCATAATAGCTAACATTGATTATAAATGGCATGAACCACAGCTAAACAAAAGAACATAATAAATCTCCCTTGTTTAGAAGTCTCACAAGTATGCAAATTAAAGATCTCATGATATAATTCACAAAGCATGATAGCGAGAAATGTAAAAACCAATGTTTAGGTGTTAGCTATGTGAATACATAAGAATTGTATGGTAAGTATTATACCAGCATTTTAAAAAATTAGCTCAATACCTTCACATGCCATAAAAATATATATCACTATTGTAACTGGTATTGTCTATATATATATCTATAAAAATTATGAAATATACTAATATATATCTATATAAATTATAAAAATAAAATAGAAATTGCTCTAAGAGAGTGCACTTTAATTTCTAGAAATCTAATGAAGAGTCCTTCCTTTTTCTTACCAAATTTAAAGATGGGACAGAGGAGAAGGAACAAAAGTTTTAACCTTTTAGCAAGCATAATCTCATGCATAGGTGATCTCAATTTTGTGAAATTAAGGCCAATAAATTCCGAGCAACTTATTTTCTAAGGAATTACTGTGCACCGGGAATACGATTTCACAAATTATAATATTTAACTCCCACACATTTAGACAAGATAATTAACCATTTATTAAGATGAACCATATCATCACTATCAGAGAGGAGTTGAGTAACAAACAAACGATGGAAACCCTAGCTCCAGACTATTAATGCCCTTTTTGCACAGAATGGTGCAACTAGGCGAAAGTGAGGGTTGCATTGAAAACATCCCTCATATGAGTGCGAAGTGAGCTTTAGGAGAAGGAAGGAGGAATGAGCAGCGAGGGACGAAACAATGAGGAATGAGCGACCAGGGACGAAATTATGAGGATCGAGCGATGAGAAGGAAGATGCTGTGTCGATCCCGCGAAGGTGAAAGAACAGACAGAGAGTAAACCTGAGATCAGCGAGGACAAGGGAGAACAAAGAAGGGCACGGAAGGAAAATTCCATCCGAACGCGAGAAGGAAGATGCAAGATAAGGGGTCGATCCCACGTCCCCGTCCATTAAAGAATTCCAAAACAATGTTTTGATGCATCTCCAACGATCTGTTTGGGGCAGCTTATTTGTGGGGGTGGCATTTACAAAACGTCGCCGAACCGTTTGTTTTTCACGTTCGAATAACTTATCTCAAAATAGTGTTTTGGGATCTTTAATAGACGCAGACACGAGATCGACCCCGCGTCTTGCACCTTCATTTGGCATTCTAGTAAAACTTCCTCCTGTGCCCTTTGCTCTCCACCTATCCTTCGCTTCAGCTAGGAGTAAGGAAGTAGCGACCGCAAGCAACCCTTCACATGCATTGTCTACCTCCGACGAGGGCGAACTTTGGGTCTGAGAAGAAGCTTCGGGCTGTGAGGAAGGAAGGAGCTCGATTTCTGTGAGAAAAGCCTTCGGGTAGGAGCTCGGGGAGAGGAGAGGACATCTGCGTCGAGGGTGTTCGCCCGTGAGGAGCGTCAGCGAGGCATCAACGGTTAGAAGAAGGGCGCGACCGAGCGACAGCTGTTTCGCGAAGGCTAGAGCACAAAGAAAGGAGGGTTTGACCGAAGGAGAGGGATCACAGGTTTTGTAGCAATCCATATTCCAATTGGATTTTCAATCCGAGAATGCAGATTCTGTAGGATTGATTGGTTATTTTTATTCTTTGGCAGGATTTAGGTTAAATTATACTGAAATTCTCCTACCAAACAACCCCTTTGATTGTTTGAATGCTGATGGAATAACTTGAATCCAGATAGAAACTTGTTCTCATTAATTGTCCTGAAATTTGTTAATTTATTTTTATTAGAAATAATTCTTGTAAAAAATGGCTCAATAATTAGTTTAGGGTTTGGTTGATGGGCAATGACTACTTAGATGATTAAAAAAATGATCATATAAGTGAGGTGTTTACTGGTTAAAGTTAGGATATTTGGTCAATCTTTAATGCATTTACCTGGTTTAGAAATAGGGGCAAAATGATCATTTATGCAGAATCAGCTGCTTTCCAAATGCACAAACCAAACAACCAGACTATCAGGATCAACTGCAGATACACAGCTTGTTGGGATAAACTGCTTATCACCTGTAGTTGCCCCAAACAGACACCAAGACACATAATGTGATTTTCAAATGGTAACGTGATTTTCAAATGGTGGGCTGCCGCACACTAACAAGTTTGAGGGAGAAAATTTTGCGTACGTAAGACGTACACAGCGCTGCGTACGTCAGGGAGGTTATTTAGAAGGTATTGGGGGATGATATGTGTGTTATACCCCCTGTAACCTCCCTGTAACCTACCTGTAACCTACCTGCACCTTTTAGTAAGTTTCGCACTTCTGTTTTCATATATTTGTAGCTTACAAGTAGGTTACATGGAGGTAACATGAGATATAACACAAATATGAACCCCCAATACCCTGTGAATAATCTCCTTGTGCTCAATTTTTCTCCCTTAGAGGTGCATAAATACCTCATGAAAAAATTTCTTCTTCCGATAAGGGGGAAAAATTGCGTATATAAGACGTACGCAGCGCTGTGTATGTTTTGAAGGTTATACAGAGGGTATAAGGGGTTATATCCTCGTTATGCATTATTGTAACTTTTATGCAACCTTCTGTAACCTATCAGTAATGTACAAATAAGTTCTTATAATAAGTGGAGAACTTATTTGTATGTTATAGACACATTACATGAGGTTTCATGAAAACTACAAAGAGTTATAATATAACTCTGTTATGCGTGTTATGCCTGTTACCTTCAAAACGCACGCACGCAAATTTTTTCCCTCATAAGGGCATGTAGCTCATTTGCCGTGCTTACCTCCCATGGCGTCGATATGTGGCATCCACTCCCATTACTCTGCCGTCAAAATCCGGAGACTCCCTCTCGCAAATCTGTTTTCCCGGCGAGACCCCTCTTTCCTTCCGATCGCGTCGGCTGGCCGTCCCATCCAGTCGGCCCAAACCGTCGCTAGGGATATTCCGGCAGCTCGATCTTCAGTCTCCAATTGCCCAGAGTGGAAGACCGCCTCCATTGAGAAGGATCCTGTTAGCCTTTGGCATCGGTATGTGGATTGGCTTTATGAGCATAAGGAGCTTGGGATTTACCTTGATGTGAGCCGGATTGGCTTCACGAATGAGTTCTTTGAGACAATGGAACCTAGGATGCAGAGAGCATTCATGGCAATGCAGGATCTTGAGAAGGGCGTCATTGCAAATCCAGACGAGGGCAGGATGGTGGGGCACTACTGGTTGAGAAATGCGGCTCTAGCTCCCAATTCATCCTTGAGGTCGCAGATTGAGAAGACTCTGAACGCTATATGCGAGTTTGCAGACAAGATTATCAGTACTAAGGTGCGGCTGCACTTTCACTTCCTAATATTTTTTGTATTTAGAAAAATGCTTCAAGGGATTTTCATGGATAACTGAGGATTCTGGACCAACTTTTATGGTATTTACCTTTATATATTAATTTGCATCTTGTAGATTGTGTTCTAGCTGGACTTTGAAGCGCTTTGCATATGATTATCTAGTTATTAGTTAAATCATAAGAGCTAACTTAGTAAATCAGGAAATCTCGGATCTTGGCATCCTTTGCGCTGTTTATTTTTTTAGCTAACCTGCAGTTAATAAAAAGAAATGAGTTGTTCACATTAGTTCAAAGAGAAGGATGGAAGTTGGGTCAGGGGCACTACAAGTTCAAATTTGTACTTCCCTCTTTCCATCACCACCACTTATTTATTTAAACCATGTTGAGCACCATTTTCAAGAATTAAAAAAATATTTGACCACTGCTCAACTGTTAGCTATTCTATCAGGTACAAAAGGGTTCCAAATTTATAGTGACGCATCATTGTGAGGCTTGCGTTGTATTCTAATGCAAAATAAAAATGTAATAGCATATGCATCCGAACAGTTAGTCACATGAGAGGAATTATTATATGCATGATCTGTAGTTAGCTACTATAGTATTTGCTCTCAAGATTTGGTGACATTACTTGTATGGTGTGAAATATGAGATATTCACAAATCATCAGAATTTGAAGTCCATATTCACACAAAAATAGTTAAAGTTAAAGCGGCAAAGATAGCTACAGCTAATCAAATACTATGATCTGTATACAATATTATCTTAGCCGAGCAAATGTAATTAGCGATGCTTTGAGTTGTAAATCCACAGGTTGTGCAACTTGGAGTATTACTCAGGAGTTGGAATTGATTAACGAAATTGATGCATTGCAGTTGGAAGTCAGAAATCCAGGTGATATGGGGTATTTGCATCGGTTGATCATGCAACCAACTCTGATGGATAAAATCAAGTCTGCTAAGTTAACTGTGGATATTTGAAACTACTTAAAACAACTTCAATAAGGAAAGAAGCCAGATATAACTATTGATTAAGATGGTATAATCAGAAACAAGTTACAATTATGAGTACCTGTTAATTTTGATTTGAAAAAAGAAATCTACATGAAGATGCTAATTCAGGCTATATAATTCATCCACATAACACTAAAATATACAATGATTTGAAATTGATAATCTGGTGGTCAGTTACAAAGAAGGATATTGCTGAATATGTCTAAATGCCAAACTTGTCAGACTGTTCATTAGAGACCCAACGGATTACTACAATCATTGCCTATACCTAAATGGAAATGGGAAGAATTTACTATGGCTTAATATGAGATTTCTTCGATCTCGGTAGGTTCAAAACAATATATGGTTATTATTGTCAGGTTAGCAAAGTTAGCTCATTTCTTGTCAATCAGAAATACATATTCAGTTGACAAGCTGACCATATTACATCTCAAAAAAATTATCAGATTGCGCAAAATTTCAAAAGCTATCATCTCTGAAAGAGATGGAAGATTAACGTATAGGTTGTGGAAAAACATCCAACAAAGCTTGGGTATACATTTGCATTTAGCATACCTTTTCATCCACAAATCAAGAATTAAAAAGGAAAATTAATGTGAAGGCTCGTTGAGGTTGTGTCCTTGATTTTAGAGGCGGTTGAGAAGATCACATTCCAATTATCGAGTTCATCTGCAATAATAGCTATCAGTTTAATATCAAAATGACTTCTTATGAAGCATTATATGATATAAATGCAGAGCTACATTAAGTTGAGTGGAAGTGGATGAATGTTAAATATTGGTTCTTGAATTAGATGATGAACGCACATAGGAAATTAGGTTAATCAGAGACAGATGGAAAGCTGCTCAGGATTGACAACATAAATATTATGACCTAAAACACAAAGCAGTAAAATTCAAAATTATTAACACTGTCATTGCCAGTACTAAACTCGGGTGTGAAAAGTAGAGGATTATGTTAGGTAGTCGACAACCAACGTAAAACTTATTGAAAAATTCATGACTTGAATCCATTTGATCATTATGTAAGTGCTAGAGCGTCCCCTGGAAGTGAAACATTTTATGGTTTGAATACGGTTAAAAGTGTGCAAGGTCGCTACACCGGTGCCCGGGTGTAGTGTCAAATAAACAAGAGTTCCCACATTATAGACGAATGCAGGTAAAGAAGTTAGTCCATGAAACCAATATTAGGATATGATCTTGAAATATAACACTCTTACTGTTTATTAATGGAATTAGTTGATATTATGATTCATAGAAAGATACATATCTTATGTGTTCGAGAAACTAATTGGGTTGGAGAAAAGTTTAAGGAGATTGATAAATTATGTTTTAAACTTTGACAATCAGATAAGAGCCGCACTAGAAATGGGGTAGATGTAATTATAGATAATAGTTTGAAATATAATGTTATAAAAATTAATAGAGTTTGAGATAGAATTATAGCCCTTAAGATTATTGTTGATACTAAGATTTTTAATATTATAAGTGCTTATGCTTGTCAAGTAGGTTTAGATATAAGTTCTAAAGATAAATTTTTGAATGAATTAGAAAACTTAATACAAATGATACCTCTTGAAGAAAAATTTTTATTAAAGGAGATTCAAATGACATGTCGGTAGAGTGGTAGAAGATTTTAAAAGTATTCATGGTGGCTCCGGTTTTGGAGTGTTTAATGAAGAAGGTAGAGCTATATTAGATTTTGCTTCAACCTATGATTTTGTTATTGCTAATACTTTATTCAAGAAAAGAGATGAACATGTTATTACTTATAAGAATAAAGCTAATAAAACACAAATTGATTATTTTCTTATGAGAATAAGAGATCGTCGAGAATATAAAGATTGCAAGGTCATTCTAAGTGAGGGTAAGTACTCAACATCGATTATCTGTTCTAAATTTTAAAATGAAGAGTTGTAAAAAAAAGAATACTGTGAATCATTGTTGTAGAATTAGATGGGGGTACCTGAAAGACAAATAAATTTATTTTTTTGTGTAAAATTCACGATTTCAAAATTTAGGATGTTCATAAAGAAGCAAATTTTATGTGGGATAAAGTAACAAAAACTATTAAACAAGTGACAAAATTTGTACTTGAAGAATCAAAATAAAATATTTCTATTAATAAAAATAGTTGGTGGTGGAATAATAATGAGCAAGAAAAGATAAAATATAAAAAAATATGTTATAAAAATTAGTTTAAATGTAAAAACTTAGAGAATTGAAAAAAATATCAAACTGGCCGTAGAGAGTATAAGATAACAATCTCTGACATTAAAAATTCTGCTTTTATTGATCTTTATAATATATTAAATAATAAGGTGAAAAATATATGTATAAACTAGCTAAACAAATATAAAAGAAAAGTAAAAATTTAACTCAAGTAAAGTGTATTAAAGATGGAAATCAAAAAGTGCTTTTCTTGAAAAAAGAAATTCAAAATAGGTGGATGAGTTATTTTGATAAATTTTTTAATGAAGTTTCGGAAAATAAAATCAACCTTAGTGATCTTAATATCGTTAATAATAATAAAATGTTTCATTTTTATCATCGCATTAGTAGAAAAAAGTTGAGAAGGCTTTAAAGGAAACCAAGGGTGGAAAGCCTTTAGGATCTGATGATATCCCTATTGAGGTGTGGAAATATTTAGGAGATTTAGGATTTTCTTTGCTTACTAAACTCTTTAATATTATTTTAAATACTAAAAAGATGCTTGAGGAGTGGAGGAAGAGTGTTTTGATTCCCATTTTTAAGAATAAAGGGGTGCACAAGAGTTTGTCAATTATAGAGGAATTAAGTTGATGTGTCATACTTTAAAATTATAAAAGAGAGTAATTGAACATAGGTTAAGACTTATTACATAGATTTCTAATAGTCAATTTGGATTTATGCCGAGCAGGTCTACTATGGAAGCTATACGTTTATTGAGAGGTTTGATGGAGAAGTTCAAAGATAATAAGGAGGATCTACATATGATTTTTATTGATTTAGAAAAAAACTTATGATAAGATTTCAGGAGATATCCTTTGGAGAGTTCTTGAGAAGAAAGGTGTTGATATGACTTTTATTCAAGTCATTAAAGATATGTATACAAGAACTGTTGTGTTCGAACAGAAGGAGGATTGACCAAATATTTTCCTATTTCTGTTGGTTTACATCAGGGATCGACTTTAAGCTCATATCTTTTTGCTTTAGTTATGAATGGTCTAACTGTACACTTACAAGAGGATGTACCTTGGTGTATGCTTTTTGTTGACGATATCCTTCTCGTGGATAAGACGAGAGAAAAAACTTAGGAAAAACTTGAATTATGGAGGTCTGCCTTGGAGTCTAAAGGGCTTCATTTGAGTAGAACTAAAACTGAATATATAGAATGTAATTTTAATAGTAGTAGATATAGTGATAGAAATGTAACTATGGGTGATCAAATTATTAAAAAGTGTGAACACTTTAGATATCTCAGGTCTATTCTTCAAGTGTGGGGAAGTTATTAGTAGAATTCAAGTTGGTTGGTTGAAGTCGAGGAATGCTTTGGGTCTATTGTGTGATAGAAATGTACTACTTAAAGTGAAAGGAGAATTTTGTAAGATGATGGTGAGACCTACAATGCTCTATGGTGCTGAATGTTGACATTTAAAAGAGAAGCATAAAGCTAAGGGTTGCCTAGATGAGAATGACTAGGTGGATGAGTGGCTTTACACTTACAGACAAAACGCGAAATGAATATATCCTTGATAGGGTTGGTGTAGCTCCAGTTACAGACAAAATTAGAGAGTCGTCTTAGATGGTTTGGTCACATTAAACGTCGACCGTCTGATTATCTGATTAGAAGAGTAGATGCTTTAGATTTTATTTATGTCAAGAAAGACATTGTTAGACCTAGAACAACTTGGGTATATTGTATAAAAATTATCTTAATTTATTAAAATTAAATGAAAATGTGACACCAAGTAGGACGCAATGGAGAAAAAGTATTCATGTAGCGGACCCCACTTAGTGGGTGTTGACCTCACTTTTGGCTGAGGTCTAGTCTTTCCTTTTTAGTAGCCTAGGGTCTAGCCATAAGACTTTCCTGTTAACCATTCTTAGAGGACTTGAAAAAGAATTTTCATCATTAGAAACTCTCAACCAATCTTTGCTCAACTTGAAGTTCCACATATTAGTCCTAATCTCTAGCACTTAGTAGGTGGGGTCAATATGAGGGAGTTCAAGGGACATCCCCATAGGACTGTTTGGCCTTAGGATTGACCCTGGGTGTTAATCTGGAGCTAGTTCACTCACTTTCACACACTTTCACTCACTCACAACCCTAAACCCAACCCTTATTGACCATGATCCCTTGATCTTTTGGGAGACTTATGTAGATGGTTCTCTAGATTCACTAGCCCTAGGCTGGGGTTTAGCTAACGCCAGTGCATAGAGGACCCAAATGGGGATTCCATTGGTCCATGACTTATATAGAGTGGTTGGCACCCCAATTTCACCAAAATACCTAACTTAGTCTTTTGCCTCTTAAATCTACCCAATTTACCAAAATTTCCCTAAATCCTAAATTTTACCAAAATTCTCAATTTCACCCAAAATACTTAAATTTGTTAAAAAAACATTTCAAACCATTTGAAACCACCCAAATTGCGCAAAACCTCTCAAAGTTTTCAATTTTACCAAAATACCCCCAAATTTGCCAAAATTACAAAAATATCCTTGGTACCCCAAACTTTCCCAAAACCTCCAAAATCACTTCAAATATCCCCAAAGTCAATTTGGACTGTTCAATTGAACCCAATTTGACTAATTTGATTAACTTTGACCAAAAACCCCAAATTGTCTTTAAAGGCCGAATTATCTCAATTTACCCCAAATGTCCACCAATTTGATCCCATTCTTCTCCAATTTCAATTCTAAATTCAAATTCATCATGATCAAACTCAATTCAAACTAAATCCAAATCCAATTGACCCACATTTGAGTCCAATTACCCAAATCAAAAAGCCCCAGTTTGACCTAAAACCAAAATCCCACTTAATTGCACCCCCAAATCCTTCCAATTGCCCCAATTATGCATCATAAACTCTTTGAAACACCTCCACACACCAAATTGAACCCTCAATTGGTTTTGGTCAAGTTTCAATTGCACCCAATTCCAACCCAAATCTAAAATCCCCCAAATTTGCCCCAATTTAGCCATGTGCCCAAATTTCACCAAATTGAATTCCCTAAGCCTAAAATTGACACCCAATTAATGTTGAAAACTCTTCATCACATTCCCCTAAACCTTTTTAAACCATCAATTTGGACTTAATCCAACTCTAGCCTAATCCAAACTCAACTTCAAGACAATTTAACCCAAATTGAACCCATGCACCAAAATTGACTTAGCTATATCAAAGTGACCAAATTAATGTCACCACAACCACCATTTAGACTCTATTGACCAGCCTAAACCCACCTAAATCACCTAGGTGAACTATGGACCAATGGTCCCTTGATTTAAGGGATCTTAACCATATTTAGTTTTATTTTGAAAATACTTTGCCATCATCACTTGCCATTGGGAGTAAATCATAATTACCCCCCCTGACCTCCTTGAGTCAAGAAGGGACCATACCCTGGCCAGCCACCACCTTAGCCGCTGGAAACAGTCACCCTAAGGGAGCCCCAAATGACCAAAACTCAAAATTAAACCCCTATGAGTTGGCTAATTCCCATTGGCCACTTGAGCTTTTCTTCCCTCCACATCAGCAAGCTTTTGCCCCCATCAAACCCCCCTGAGCTCCACCAGGCAACCATGACTTTAATTGACCCCTTCACGGCCAAAGAGAAGAGGGCTTGAAACCTTGGGGAAACTCTGCTAAAATCTCACTAGAGCTTCTTCAAACCTTCCTAAGTTCAATCCTCCTGCTCTCAGCCACTCACAACCACTCCATAAGTCCAATTCTTCATTGAAATTTGACCTAGAACCAGGACAGATTTCTCCACACCTCTACAATCTACCAAATTTCAATTAACTGTGCACACACCATCCTCACAGTGAGAGGAGTTGATTCCCTACGAAAGCCCCATCCTAAACAGACTCTAACATAGCCCTAAACAACCTTTAACATAGCTCTAGACAAACATCTGAAATTGAGCTTGATCGAAACCATACCTAGACAATTCACCAGGGCCTAAGACTTTATCTGAAGGTTCGTTTGACCTAATCGAAGCTACCACAACCATCTAATTGAGACCTCCCATCTCAGACAAAGGTATTGAACCTCAACCCTAAGCCGAGCTTGGTTTGATTCTCTATGTGTAATGGCTTGATCAACTATATAGATATGTTAGTCTTGAGTAGATGAAGGTTTAAACCCCATGCAGTTTGGTTGAGTCTAGACAAAGATCTTAAGGTTTTGGTGTGAACGATTCTCGGGTTAGGTCATTTGGGGACGATAACGAGGAGTCGTCCGATCGTGCGTTTATTTGATGGACGAAGGAGATTAATCCGAACCAACTCTTGGTGCAAAAAAGCGGGCGGCATGGCTGTTGAGGTGGATGTCGACGTCAAATGGCGGAGCGCCGCGTGTGAGTTTGGAGCCGGCATATGATGAGTTGGCGCCGCGTGTTTAAATAGAAAAATATGGATTATTTGAATTAAAGTAAATGCTTGAACATCAGAAATCCATATCTTTCTCTAGAAAAATCATAAAAATAAAAGAAAAATACTCTATTGCTCAGGAAACAGAGGGGAATAATGTGGAATAAAAAAATTATTTGTTGACTCTCTGATTTTTAATAAATTAAATACTCTCTAGAGTATTTTAATTCATTATGATCAAGCAATGCTCATCATGGCTTGAGATTTTTAGGGTTTGTTCCTTATGACAAAGGGGATGTTCTTGAATTTTTTTAAGGTAAGAAAGTACCTCTATGCTTCTAACCCTAATTTTCAAGCTATAGGAACTATTTTGACTTATTTTAATTATATAAATTAAATTATTACTTGGAAAATTATGAAGATAATTTTAGTAGGTTTCTTGTGGTCAGAGAAACTTAGGAAAAATTAAATGATTTGAATCAATTTGTACATTTCTATTATTAATTAAATGCATATATCTTGTTTTAATTTATGTAAATTACATATTAAAAAAAATCGACAAAATCAATTCCACATTGTATATAAAAATCATGTTTATCCATTGTTAAAATCTAAAAAGTATTTGACTTAGTTTGAGCATTAAAGTTGATTTTCTATTAAATATTATATTTTTGTATAAAAATAATTATAATAAATTAAATACACTTGAGAAAATTATGAAAGATGGTTTTCTGAGTTCCTTGTGTTAGGAGCGCTTAGAAAAAATAAAAGTTTTTTTTGAGAAAATATATGATTTTTGAGGTTTATTTTGAATTTAAAATAATTAAAAATTCCAAGAAAACAAAAAATATTTTAAAATGTGTTTAATGGTTTCTTAATCCCTTGGGACTCATTAAAACATTTTTCCTAATTTTTTCAAGTTAAAAAATAAATTTTAAAAGCTTAAAAATGAATTTTCCTTATTTTCCCCAATAAAATAATCATAGTAAATAAATTAAAAATCATAAAGATACAAAATTTGATTCTCTGAGTTTTTTTAACTCAGAGAAGTTTAATAAAATATAAAAATAATTTTTGTAACTAAAACATTATTTTTCATTTAATTAAATCATTGAAATTTGTTAATAATTAAATAATAAAAAAAAATTAATTCAAAAAAAATTATGAAATTTTGTTTAAGTATTTATCTGACCTAAGGGGACCCCTAATGATTTTCTCATGAATAAAAAACTTTATTTTGGATAAATTAAATAAATTAAATAAATTAAATAAATTAAATAAATTAAATAAATTAAATAAATTAAATTTGGAAAATATTATTTTCTGGTTTTAAATAATTACTTAAATTAAATTAAATTTTGAAATCCCACATTAGTTTCCTCTAATTATGAGCACCACAATCTTTTATGACTTAAACCTGCCTTAAGGGCACTCACCCACATAACTCTTTAATGAACATCAATTGATGAATTGAGTGTCTTAGTCTTGGGATAAACACAACATCAAGTTTCCCTGAGCAATGGGATAACCCTAGCTTAACTTTGGGTGATTAATAGAACGATATGATAAGTTCTAAATGAACTCGAAATAATTCAAGTAATTCTCGAAGTAGTTCAGGGTTATGCTTCGAGCATTTTGAAATCTTTTGAATATTTCGAAGGGCAAATCGAACTTGTCATATTTTGTTCTAAAATCACCTACTAAGATTTTCAGAGGCTCAATAGAGTCATACTTTGGGGTTTGATAGCTATACCTTCATCTACTTCTGCAATTTAAATTCTTTGCAAGATTATATATATATGTTGCCAAAGCTAACTTTTCAGGTGGAGGAACGAGAAAAATTTATAGGTATGTTTTTAAATTATTAAATTTACCTTTCTGTACTTGTCTCATGTCACCCTGTATGTCAAAACCAAAATTGTTAGGATCGCCGCAAAACCAAAACTGTTAGGATAGCCGCAAAACCAAAGCCAAAATTTAAAAATTAAACAAAATAAAATGCACTGCCACAACATTCAAAATATAATACAGCTCAATATTTAATCACAAAAAACACAACAAAAATTACAACTAAATTAAAACGTCTCTATCGGTTGATCGGGAATCCCTCGGAGGAGGTAACCTACGGTTGCTAACAAGATTTCCCACGATCTAAATGAAAGTACGAAATTCATTGAGTTGAGTTTAGTAAATTCATTTGGACTAAGTGAATCCGAAAGAAAATAGTGGTGTCCGAACGAGGGAACCGTAAAATCCTAACCAGTATCGCTCTAATCAGCTTTAACATCCCATAATACTTAAATAATTATAACCATAGGAAACATTTGATTTGACATCAGAACTTGACACATTAGAAAACTTAAACTCGCTACGACGAGGAGCTTAAAACTAGCATTGTGGGCAGCACAACAATCTTCAACAGCAAAACCTGTCTACATCAGCTAAACTTTTCTTTCGTTAGAATTAAACAACAAACTATAAGACTTCAACGTTGTCTGCCTTGTGTGACATAAATTTTCAACGTTTTAGGATTCCGAGGTTGTTGTTCGTAACGACCTAACCCTCACATCTTTCAGACTGTTTGTGTGATTGTTTCACACGAATATAAATCCTAAATTAATAAAATCAACATGATGAAACATCTAAATAATTTTCTTCTTGAAATTAAAGCCAAACGGTAGAATAGTTTGGGAAGTCCCTGAGGTTCTCCTCAGGATCCGTGACATCCCTTAGTCCTTCTTCCTTTGGATCCAGAATAAATGTTTCAAATTTGAGTCATTCCTCATTCACACCTCTTTGTCCGATATCGTTGAAAAGTCCTTTTCTTTTGAACTCCTTGAAAATAATATCTCCTGATTTTTATCGAAAGTTTTCTTATGCGACTCCAGTTATCTAAGATGTAATTAACTATAGGGGCTTGCCCGTATAAGAAGCTTTTTTGAACTCAACTTAATATAAACCCTATTTAATTTTTCATATTAAATAGGGAACTTGTTGACTTATAAATAAAATGGTTTTCGCTGACCAAACGGATGGCATATAATTTTTAGTTTATTTAATCGAGTCTTACCAGTAAGTAGTGTGTTTATCCTTCGGGATAGATATATTGCTTGCGGTATTTGACTCGTTTATTTAAACTCTGGGAATATGAGATCGGTTCGGTCTTGTATTTTCAAAATTTAAAACATTATCTTCCAAATTATATATATATTAAATTAAATAAAAACGAGTGTTGGGATATCCATTCTAGGAGCCGACGACTCAACAACTTCTCAACTTTTTAGTGCTGACAGTAGGACAAAAGTTTTGTTGTTGTGTTTCTAGACATTAGACCAATGAAAGTTACATCTAGATTTAGTCAGTGAAGTAAGTTGAGTCCTATTTACATTGGGCCTTTTGAAATTATAGAAATTATCGATCACGTTTCTTACAGACGTTTCTTACAGATTAGCATTACCTGCTGATATGTCAGATATTCATTATGTGTTTCATATTTTGATGTCGAGAAAATGAGTTTTAAATTCAAATAAGAGGATTTCATATTAACACATCAAAGTATTGATAAATCTAACTTATATTAAATAACTTGAAAATATTTTAGAAATTGATGTTAATAAGTTGAAGTACAGACAAATTACTTTTCTCTAGATAAAATGGAAGCACATACTAGAAAAGTAGCCACATAGGAAAAATAAGAATAAATGCTATTGAAATACACCATTCTACTCAAGTGAAGCTAGAAATTTTGAGGATAAATTATTTATAGGGGGTTGTAACGCCCAAAATTTTAGAAAGCATTTAAACTTTTGACGACTATAAAATTAACCCAAAGTCCACATTTCCTGAAATTTAATTGAAGCAATTTTATAGAATTCATAAGTTGAATTGATCAATTTGATATATAAAATTTTGATTAGAATGTGAGTAAAATTATTAATTTATATGTTTAATTAAACTTAATTTACTTCAGCTAATCTCTCCCTAATTTCACATTCTCACCGTTCCTAACCGACCCCTTCGCACTTTTCTCGTAATGTAGTGGATAAATTTGATCAAATACCTATGATTTTGTGGGATTATGTTGAATGCCACATTTCTATTACATTCTCCACTCTCCCGTTTTCCGTTTCTCTCGGTTGAAGTACCCCTAATCGCGACATTGTAGCACAAGCGGGATTAAACATCAATTGTGCTATTTAGGGTCCCTAGGAGCTTTCTTTTAGTAGAACATTTCTTTCCTTACAACTTCATTTTGATGTATGCCACGAATAGGTGCATTCTCTGTTTCCATTAACTATAGCGGAGACGAAGTTTCGTTGGAGACTACGAAATTGACTTGTGGGCTTCCTTAAGGGCCATTAGTTGGAAATGAGCAGAGATAAGGGAGGAATAATGTGATAGGAGGAAGAGGGAGGAAGAATAGATCATCTCGGAGAAGAGCTGGTTACGCAAAGAAGCCCGTTTGAGGTAAAAAGTTATAAATGAGTTACTTTTGAGGTTAAATCGTAATGTGAGCCAAGATTTCATGAAATCCTAAGATGTTTATGAGTTTCTGGTTGTTTATGCTAGGCGTGAGCTTGAGGTGAGCTTAGGGATACTCGTTGTGGGGTTGCTCTATCAATTCATGTAAAATAATATTATGTTAAATTAAAAAAATAACTCTCTGTAGGTCAATGTGAGAATGTATTTAACACAATTGCATGTTGAATTTTCTCCATATTGTGGATGAATATCTGCATAAATTGTATGAAGCAAAATCATTGTCACTTAAGAAACATGATTTTATTATGTTATCAATCTGATGAACATGCTTATGAAATTATTGCTTCCAGATATTCATTACTATGATTCATTCATATGCTATATGAATGCTATGTTGAATGCTCGTTATAGGAATTATGCTTTAAGAAATGTATCAAGTGATATTACAGGTAAGTTATGACATACATGCAAGTACGGATGATAGAGAATGATGAGGTTTCTGACTTATTGTATTCAGATGATGACGAAACTTTTGGAGCGACAGAAAGTAGGGAACCATTGGTACTGGGGGGCTATTAATATTGTTGTTGGGAGACCTAATTTTATAAATTGTTAAGGTAGATTTCAGGCTGAGTGATGACCCAATGACATGACATGAGAATAGTTGAGGCCTATAAAATTATAAGTGATATTCCTATAATTATATTGATGAATATTTTTATATACATATGATTACACATAAATAGATGAAAACATATTTTACACAACAGTCACACTTTTTTGCATTTAATGTTCTTTTTTCATGTTTTATACGTTTATAATATATTGTACCATATGTTGTTAATGTGTACATTACATATGAGCATGCATGTTGTTTCTTTTTCGTGTATAAAATGTTATTTTAAACTTGATTATTTAGTTAAGTTTATTTTCGCTCACTCTACGTTACTTTCAGGATGAGGTAATGAGCATCAGAGTAAGTAGTCAGATGTGACTTGTATAACTTTTGTATTTCATAGTTTTGGGAGCTGTTTGTGATAACTAGTTTTGAGAAATTAAGTAAAAATTTTCTATGAATTAAAATATATCCTAAATGTCGTATCCCTCATATTTAACCCGAATCAATTTTATAAAATTATACACTTCAATACAATCAATTCGATATAATCACTCAATGTTGATACTTTCAAGATGAGATAAGAAGCATCAGAACGAGTAGCCAGGTGTGACTTGTACAAATTTTACATTTCATAGTTTTGGAGCTGTTTGTAATAGCCAGATCTAAGAAATTAGGTAAAAATTTTTGACAAATTAAAATATATCATAAATGTCGCATCCCTCATATTTCATCTGAATCAATTTTTTAAAATTTTACACTTCAATATGATTAATTCAATATAAACCGCTATATATAAATTATGAATGGATTGAGAAATATAAAAATTAGAAGTTATAAGTTTAATTAATTTAATTAAACCTAATTATTCCTTAATTCTCATACCCCCTTACTTTTCCCATCTGGCTGTCACGATATTTACCTCCGGGATGCATCGAATTGGCAATCTTCAATCCAAAACCTTTGCATTTCTTCCTTCCCCTACTCTCGATTGCATCACACGAAGCCCCTCGCTTCCGATTTCCTCTTCCTTCAAGCTCCAGCATTTGGGTCCCTTTAGCAGGCACAAAAAAAGTGGTCTTAGGGAGCCGCAACTAGTGACAACGACTTCCGGAGAGATTTTTGTAGTGCGAAACTCATTTTAACAATATTCTAGACATTAATTTCTTTTTCACACTCCCATTTTAAAATTTGACATTAATTTCTTTTTCACACTCCCATTTTAAAATTTGCCACAAATTGTGCATCTTTTCCGTTGTTTCAGGAAAGTCTCATTTATGTCATCTAATAAATCCAAGGTGTTTTCCTACTCTAACATGGAAAAATAATTAATTATCTTATTTTCAGTGCCCTTCTTATCCATAATTTATATATCAAACGCATACGAAAGATCTATCTAATTGAATGAGGTTTAGCATCCATTATAGCTACAGGATATTTGATAACAGAATAATCGGTTTGGGCTTTAACTTTAGTGCCTATCATGTAGGATTTAAAATTTTAAAAAAATAAATACTAGAGCTATAGAGCTAATAGGTATTTCTCAATGGTAGTCTAATTCACTTGTGCTTCATTCAAACTTAAACACGCATAGTATATCACAAGAGAAATTTTATTTTTACATTGTTCTAGCACTGCTCCGACAACATAGTCACTAAAATCTCATGCATGATTAAATGGAAGTTCCGAGTCTAGTGTAATAATCAGAGGTGCAGTGACTAACTTATCTTTTAAAAATTCAAAGGCTGCTAGTCATGTTTCATTAAAATTTAAAGTCACATCCCTTAATTAATGACAAATGTTTGAATATCTTAGAGAAGTTCTTAATATATTTGCGTTGTCACATGAAAAATTTTATTTCGACGTTGTCCTAGCATTGTTTCTACAATGTGGTTACTAGTATTACACATAAGGTTAAATGAAAGTTTCCAATTCGATGTAACAATAACATTTGCAATTACTAATTTTAGTGTAGTCACTAGCATGCCATATAAGTTTAAAATTTCCGTGTATCACATAAAAAATTTTATTTCTTTGTTATCCTTGCACTTCTTCTACAACGTAGTCACTAACATTATACATAACTTTCGATGGAAGTTCCAAGTCCTGTGTAACAATCACAGGTGCAATGACAGATTTTTGTATTAAAATTTCAAAGGCTGCCAGACATCTCATCAAAAATAAAAGGCATGTCCTTTAAGAAGTGAAACAATTGTTTGGATATCTTAGGGAAGTCCTTAACATATTTTCCAGAATCCTGTATGTCCTAAAAACTAATAATCCCTCAAACAGGTTGAGATAGTTTTTCTATAACTTGAATTTTTTGCATCGTCTACCTCCATCCCCTTTCTCAGATAATGTATACCCTAAAACAATCTCCTCAATCACTATGAAATGACATTTCTCCCAATTAAGCACTAGGTTAGTTTTTTCACATCTTAGTAAAACTTTTGACAGATATTCAAGACATGAATCTAAGGATATGCCAAATACGAAAAAGTCATTCATAAACACCCCAATCACCTTTTCTATCAATTCTGAAAAGATGGACATCTATGAGAGAGATATAGATCTATGAATCGATAGAGACTATTCTCAATCCGAATATGTATGTCCTTATGAGCCACTACGCCGATCTTTTCTTATATGTTTTGGTCACGTCTGTTTCCGCTCCAAAGAGGACGGTTTGGATTTTTCAATACGATGTCGTGAGGGATGTGACCTATGTGAGGTTCATAAGATACCACAGCTTTTAGTGTTTTATGATTGACCTCCGAATAATGAGTAGGGAGTTCTATCCTTTTTATTCTGATCTTCCTAGTCAAAGGGGATCCGGAGCAATATGTCAAATTACTATATAAAGAAGATTTGTAAACAAAAGGACTGATTGTTCGAGTAGGAAGATTTCGGTTTTTCTCGTTTCTTCTCTTCGATAAGAAGAAAGATTGGTAATGAACAAATTTCTCTTCATTCTATTGTGCTCAGTGAAGGAGCTGCGGGTTACACAGGCTAAAGGCATCCTCTTAACATTAAATGTTTCTATGGGCTAGTGAAAGTTGTTTTATCTAGATCCTCTGCTGCTATAGGAATTTGATGGTACCTGAATAACCATCTAAGAAGCAAAAATAAGGGTGTTATGCAAGTATATTAAGCATTTGGTCAAGGAATGAAGATGGAAAGTGGTCATTCCTCGTTGCTTTGTTCAACTTATAGCCTATGCAAATTCTCTAACATGTGACACTCCTGGTAGTTATAAGTTCATTCTTTTCATTTTTCACTGTAGTCACACATCTTTTTTTGGGTACTCAATATATTGGGCTAACTAAAACACTATTGGAAACATAGTAGATAATTCCTACGCTAATCAATTCAAAATTTCCTTTTTTACTACCTCTTTCATCACTGGGTTTAACCTCATATGAGATCAATTTTTGGTTTATGGTATTCTGCCATTAATATTTCATGCATGCATAAGAAGGGCTTGTACCATTTATATTTGTTATATTCCACCAAAAAATTTTTCTAAAAGTTCCTAGCACGCACCTTAATTTTGGCTCTTGCAATTCAGTTAATTCAGAAGAAATAATGACAGATAAAGTAAAAGATTCTCCTAAGAATACAAAGCTTCAAATATTTTGCGAGAACCTTATGCTCTAATTCAGAGCCTCAACTATAGATGATACTAATGATTTAGCGTTAGCCGAGGTGCCCAGAATCTTAAATTGATCCCTAATCACTCTAGGGATTTCTTCTAGCAGTAGAGCATATTCTTTCTTAGGGTCATTACTATCATTCTCAAATAAATCTTGCTCTATTAGGTCCATCTTAGTAGTATCTTCAAATTGGCTCTTGATCAACCATCCACCAAGTCTAACCTATAACTTGAATCATCACTTAGAGTCATTGGGATAATTGATTTCAACTCATTAAAAGTCATTTCCTAATCATTTAACCTCATGGTCTAACTCTTCATTTTGAACATGAATCATAGCTCTTTTTGTGGTTAAAAATAGTCTATCTAATGATAGTAGGAATTTCCTTTTCTTCTTTTATATTTAAAATAATGGAATCAACAAAGAAGGTAAATTTTATTTACCTTAAAAAGTACATCCTCTATCACCCGTAGGATAAATAAGAGATTGATCAACTAACTACAAAGTAATTGTGGTAGACTGGACTTCTCCTAGTCTTAGTTTTTTAGAAATAGATAGAGACATGAGGTTGATACAAACCCCTAAGTCACATAGAGCCTTCCCAAAGAATCTTTCTCCTGTAACACAAGTGTTAGTGAAGCTAGCGGAGTCTTTATGTTTTTGAGGAAGTTTTTTTGAAGGATTACACTACAATCCTCACTCAGAGCATAGTCTCAAAGAAAGAAAGGTTGCATGAGGAGGAAAATCGAGGATATATATTCCTGCAAGACCAAATTACAGTCAGAGCACCACGTTATCCTTGAGCGATGGTTACCATCTCTGACAAGTTACAACTAGAGCACCTTCTTGCTTTCAGATAAAACTCTAGAAAGGGAACACTGTAAGCTGATGGCTGTCATGAACAGAAACATACACCAAAAGCTGACCCTAAAATAACATAAAACACACACACACACACACACATATATATATATATGTATGTATGTATATATGTATGTACATATATATATATATATATATGTACATACATATATACATACATACATATATACATACATATATATATATATATATATATATATATATATGTATGTATGTACATACATATGGTAAAGAGGAGGTGCCCCCACCTAATAGGCAGCAACCCCAAACAGTCAGATAGACAAGTCGATTAGTGGAAGATCCTAAATCGTGGAAGTACCTAAACTGCCCAGGCAATCTCGAGGTTTATTTTCCCGCGGCAGAAGCATCTCAATTTTGTGTCAGTCTCCCGATGTTGGGAGAGCTTCGACCTCACTCGTCGAACTTTTGTCCTCACGTTGAAGATGGCAGAGTTACTATAACCTCTGAGGGTTGAAGGATCTTCAGTTGCGTTAATATGAGCACTTGGATTCCATTGCTAGTTGCATTGGTTTCCAAAATACCTGAGGAGCTTTTCCTGTTTTCAAGAAACAACCCATTATGATCCATTCTTCAAGGAGTATGCTACTGAACGGAACTGGGCCTGCGTGTCACGTATATACTGTTGAATGCTCCTAAAGTATCCCAGGTTAACTTGATTTAATGTGTTGGCAGTCATAATCTCCCCGAACATTGACTACTCTGGAGGTAAGTTGTCAATCAGAATGTTTTAAAACTCTCATTGTATGGGCTGCCTTGCTGTAACCGACTTTTCTGTCTCACGGTTTTTTGCCATTGATACATCTAAATTATATAGTCTTTATATACACATTTTTATACATATTTTTTGAGATATTGTGTTTTAATGTAAAATATTTGTGCATTTTTCTTTCAGGTATAATCAAATGGATGAAAAATGGTGAAATGAGTGAAAAAAGATCAAATATATAGCAAAAATGAAGAAGGTGTGCAAAAGAACTGTCACGCTTAAGCGCCCAGAACTGGCGCTTAAGCGTCAGTAAAGCCGAGAATGTTGCACCTAAGCACCAAGTACCTCACGCTCCAGAAGTCATTACTTGATGATTCAATGAATTTGGACGAATTTTTTAAGATGTGTTTGAAACAATCCTTGGTGAAAACGTGGGAAATAATTAATGGACGCAAAAATATATTCAATTGACTTTTGAAAAGAGGCAACTCTTGAAAGATTCATTGAATGTGGACACATTTTGAAGAGATACCAAGACACCTTTTGGAAATTTGTAAAAGAAGACTTGGATTGGATTGATGAACACTCTCACACAAGCTGCCGCCCCCTTCTAGACACCGCTAACGCCTTTCTCTCTTATATTAATTAGGATGCTTTTATAGAGAAGAAAAAAAGAGAAGTTGTAGTGTGTGAGTAGAGAGTATTGTAAGAGAATGAAGAGGAGATTCAAAGGAACTTCAAGAGTTTGGTGGAGAGGATTTGAGATAAGTTTTTATCTTTTTGACTATATTTAGTTTTAATTTAGACTTCTTATTTGTTTGCATGATTTCTACTTTCAAACTCAAGTGTGGTTGTGTTTTCTCTATGAATTTTGAGTAGTTTTCTTTATCTTCTTTCTTAAAATGATAAATAATTAAGTATTAGATGAAAGTTGTGTGAAATAATAGTCTTTAATGTTGGAATAAGTTGTGATGTATTTAAACTTTGTACTTCATTTACTTCTTAATTTGACTAATTATGATGCTAATTTTTGTTGTGAGAACATGTAAGATCCGAGATGGTATTGTCTCAATCAACTAACAGTTAGAGTCACATGAGATTATATATATGAGAATGTAATTAATATGATTGAGTGCAAATAAATAAAGAAATAAATTTTGAAGAGTGTAGAATTAGAGGACTTTATATTGGCAGGCTAAAGCTTCCAATTTGGTTTATAATTTTAGGTTTTGATACGAGATGTTAGCCCTTAGGTGGAGGGAGAAGAGGGAACTCTAGAGTGAGAGCTAGTATCTTTCCTAACTAATCCGTCTTCAAGTCTATTCAAATTTTAAATTAGCCAACGTTCTTTATAGCATCACTAGTAAAGACAACAAATACTATTGCTCATATTTGACACAAACACAATTTGAATACTTTCACAATAGAATTCCTATATTTGTTATTGATTAATGATAAATAAAAATATATCTTATTTATATCGCGTTCATCTTACAAATATCTAGTTAAATTTAGTTAGTTGTTACTTTACTTTTAGTTTTCAAAAATTACAAAAAGAATTAAACTTTCATTCGTATTATAACATCTATAGCTTGAGTAAAGATTATTTTGCAAAGTAGAATTTGCTATCTAATTTTTTTTTATTTTAGTTGCAGATTGTATTTTTTTTCTGTGGGTTCGATATTCGATGCTTAATCAAAAAGTCTTATATTACTTGATAACGATACGTATAATTGCGTAGTATTCCATATTTAAATACAATAATTGTATTCTTATTTGCTTCAAAGTCAAGTTTTTAACAACCGTTGTAAAGTAAGAAATATATGTAAAAAAGAAAGATTATAACTGCATACATCGTACTATCATATAAAATCGGGATGAAGTTTTTTACCGAAAAAATAAAAAAATTTGAAGAAATGTTTAGAAAGCAAATTTCTATTTTCAGAAAGTCTTATTTAAACTTTTAGATTTATTATAGGAATATTGTAGTATTCTTTTTATTTAAAGTTCTTGTTTGTGTGATTTTATTTTATGTTGTTTTGTAGTAATATATGTGTAGTTTAGTTTCTAAATGACTAGTGTCCTACGATTATGAATTGGAAACAACTATTAGAAAAATACAAAAAATAAAAAATTTAGAAAATAATAAAAAATTTAAAGAAATGACAAACCAAAATAATCAAAATATTAAAATTAATCAATAGTTTAGACTTTTAAGAGATTATGCCAACCCTACAATGGATGAACTTCATTATAGTATTCAAAAACTTGTTGTAGTGACCAATTCATTTCAACTTAAACCTGCTATTATCCAAATGATATCAAATAATCAGTTTTGAGGAGCACCAACTGAAGATCCAAATTTACATCTTGTCAATTTTCTAGAATTGTGTGTTATATTTAAATATGATGGTTATCAGATGATGCTATAAGACTTAGATTTTTTTCTTTCTCACTGAGGGATAAGTAGGGTCACATTCGTTAGCACTATCAGAACTTAGGTTGGTTTAGCATAGAAATTCCTTGTTAAATATTTTTCAACATAAAAAACTACAAAATGTAGAAATGATATTACATTTTTTTGTCAGTTTGAAAGAGAATCTATTTATAAAGCATGAGAACGATTAAAGAATTACTGAGAAAGTATCCACACCATGCTATATCAGAGTGGTTAATAATTCAAACTTTTTACAATGAATTAGCTAGATATCTTAGATCTATTATTGATGCCGCTGCTGGTGGTTCATTGATGTCAAAATCATTTAATGACGCTTATGTTTTAATTGAAGAAATGATTACTAATAATTTTCAATGGCATTCTGAGAGGGTAAATCCCAAGAAAATAGCCAATATTTATGAATTTGATGCTTTTGCAATATTAACAAATCAAGTTGCCATAATTTCAAAGAAGTTAGACCAATTTGGAATGAATTTTCCTCAACCAATTGTAATGATTGAAGAGAATTTATTAAGCCAAATGGTAGATTTTCAAACATCATTAGAAACTTTAAATGTCATAAACAACAGACAGAGTAATCCATATTCAAATTATTATAACTTAGGCTGGAAGAACCATCCTAATTTTAACTGAAACTATACTTTGGGTGGTAATAACCAACAATGAAGGAACAACCAAGTAAACTCATTGGAAAGCTGAAACAACCAAGGTAATAGTAATTATAGACTACTTATCCTTCAGGTTTTAACAGTAATCCACAATTCACGGAGAAAATCTGTCTATAGAAGTAGTGATACAAATGAGAAATCAGTTACGAAGTCAAGAAGCTACAATTAGAAATATTGAAAATCAATTAGGACAAATAGTAAATTCATTAATTAATAGATCTCAATGAATACTTCTTAGTAATACAGAGTAAATCCAAAAGACCAAAATAAAGAACAAGTGAAAGCCGTTCAGCTTAGAAGTGGAAGAAAGTTGGAAGATAAAATTCAAAAAAAGATTGAAGAAGAGAGAAAAAAATGAAGAGCCTGAAGAGGACGCTTTGAAAGGTTTAGAGAAACATATTTCTCCACTTAAAATTGACTGGGAAAAATCTCCACCTCAATTTTCTCAGAAACTTTGTCAACAAAAGTTGAATAAACAATTTTCAAACTTTCTGAAAATTTTTAAGAAGCTTACAATTAATATTCCATTTGCTGATGTCGTAGAACAAATGTCAAGCTATATGAAGTTTATGAAGAATATTCTTAATAGGAAAAAGAGTTTCGAAAATAAGAAAATTGTTGCACTTAGTGAAAAGTGCAGTGTTATAATTCAGTAAAAGCTTCCTGAAAAGCTTAAAAAACTTGGTAGCTTCACAATTTCATGTGCAATAGAAGATAGATTTTATGTGAGCTTTATGTGATTTAGGTGCAAACATTAAACTTATGTCATTATCAATATTTAAAAGATAAGGATTAAGCTAAATATTTTCTACTACTGTAACTTAGCAGTTAGCAGATCGTTCAATAACATATCCTAAGGGAGTTATAGAAGTTGTTTTAGTGAAAGTGGATCAATTTATCTTTCATGTTGATTTCATTGTGCTAGATGTGAAGGAAGATAAGGAGATACCTACTATTTTGGGGAGACCTTTCTTAGCTAGAGGAAGAGTAATGATAAATGTGCAGAAATAGAAATTAACTATGCGTGTTAATAATCACACATTTACTTTTAATATTTCTAAACCAATGAAGTATTCTGCAAAAGGTAAAGATGATAAATGTTACAGAATAGATATAATAAGATATCCGAGTGAATGTCATTTCAAAACAACTTGTGAAGAGAAATCTGAAATGAAAAAGTTTGAACACGAGCAAGAAGAGAAATTAGATCAATTTGAATATTTTTATAACGAAAGTTTGATATATGTTTGAGAAAGTTTTGAAGATTTGGACACAGCAGAAAAAAATAAATCTTTTCGTCCATCCGATTGAAAAACCTCCTGAACATTTAAAATGTCTTTTTAGGTGATTCCTCAACATTACCCGTTTTAATTTCCTCAAAATTAACTATAGAAGAAAGTTTAATGAAAACTATGAAGAATTATAAGAAAGTTGCTTATATTAAATGAATCAACCCATCATCTTATATGCATAGAATTTATATGGAAGAACTGCAAATCTAAGGCTGATCCTCATAGGAGATTGAATCTTGTTATGAAGAAGTTGTTAAAAAAGAAATTTTAAAGTGGTTATATGTTAGAATTATGTACCATATTTTAGATAGTGCATGAGTTAGTTCAGTTCACTGCGTTCCTAAGAAATGAGGAGTGACTGTGATTATGAATGACTATATTGAGTTAATACTAACAAGACAAGTCACAGGTAAAGAATGTGCATTGATTATAGAAAATTAAATCTCGTCACTAGGAAAGATCATTTTACACTACCCTCTTTAGATCAAATATTGTATAGACTAGCTGGGCATAAATACTTTTATTTTCTGGATGGATATATTGATCATCACCAAATACAAATAGCTCATGATGATCAAGAGATAACAACTTTACCAGTCCCTATGATATATTTGCTTTTAGAAGAATATCCATATAATGCTCCTACTACATTTCAAAGATGTATGATGTCTATTTGCTGTGATTTAATTAAAAAAGGAATTAAAGCTTTTATGGATGATTTTTCAGTGTTTGGAACTTCATTTGAATCATATTTAGAAATTTATCGAAAGTTCTTAAGCGCTGTGAAGAAACAAATTTAATACTTAATTGGGAAAAAGACCAATTTATTAACCTTGTTTAAGTAGAGTCAATTCTTTTTAAACTTTATTTTTTAATATATTTCTAAGTATTCTTCTAACTTATCCATCCAATTTAAAATACCAAAGCAACATCCTTCTCATCAATGTAGGAGTATAATTCTTAAAATCATAATTTCTATGTTAAAGTTGTTTAGAATCATTTTTATAATTTCTTTTTAATTAATTATTTTTATTTTATTTACTAACCCAAATATTATATCCTACATATAGGATATTGTGTTGTAATGTTAAGCTTTGATATTGACTCTATTGGAAGACATCTTATAATCTAGGGCTTTAACACATCCTATATGAGATGTGGAAAAATTATGCTATGAGCTTCACAAAATTCCGTCAGTAACTCCTAATTTTTAGCAATTGCTCACTACATTCAACGAAAACTAAGAATATGAAATAAATTTATTTAGATAAAAATCTGATGACCCTCTACTAAGAAAGCTATTGAAATTCTTTGAAACGTACTTGTTGAAACTAGATTGTATTGAATTTGATTAAAGTCAATTATACTTTTGAAATAATAATTAATTTTAGAACAGGGAAAATAATCCGTCAAAATTAAGCACAGTTATGTATGAGGAGATAACTCCTCTCTAAAACCTTAAAAGTCTCTTGATCAAAGAGTTGACTCTTAGAAGTAGAAGAAATAACACATCTAATTAGAATTTTATTCAACTATCAATTGATACTTCTTATACAAACCTAAGACCCCTACTTAAAAACTTTGGAATTCCCATTTCCTTCGGTCACAACAATAAACTCTAATAATGGAGGAAGGAATTCAACTTGAGTTCGATGGTGGCCGCATATCGAAGTTATGGAATATCTTGAGTAAGAACTAACAGGGGAAGGAAAATCTTTAGAGCTCAATGCAAATATTGCAAATGCTACTGCAAGAAGATCGTGGATGGATTTCATGAGAAATTCATAAGCCTCAATATGGTCGATTCTCAGCATCAAAATTTCTTGTAGGTTTCACTTGACAGATATTATATGGATGTCCATTATGTAGTGTGACTAAAGAAACTGGTTCAAGCATCAAATGTTTAGTCCACTTCAACATGATATTACTGTTCTTGCACACTATTTGAAGCCATTTCTTGTAATTTTTCTCCTTTTACTCAATTTATGAGTATGTTCGATAAAGTAAAAGATTTGACTGACTATGATATTGACTTAGGTGGTCAGATAATCTTTTGATCAATTTGGGTTTCAATTGCTGTTTATCATAAAGGGTAAGTAACCATATTGACTTTGCTATTACTTCAGCCAATCCTTTGGTATTTTGGGGCAGGCCTTAAATAACTATTAGATTGCCTCCATTGTCAATTCACAGAAATTGCCATGCTGTATATATGGGTAAGCCTGCACTCATTGACGCTTCCCATGTTCCACATTGGCCAGAGCCTTGTTCCGCTTTGAATTCGAGTTTTGTCCAAATTTCTGTTGATTACTTTATGAATATGCTTTTTAATTATTTCATTTGTGTGCGACATCAGAGTTAACTCATTGAATGTGTTTACTTTTCCACTTAATTATGTGATATCGATATTTGAAGTAGCAAGATTGTGTTGCTGCAAAACTTATCTCTGTAATATTGTTGGAATTTAGAATGTTTTTTTTAGAGTGGTTTTTGTACCTCTAACCTTTTCTCTAAAAACCAGATTAAGCCCCCATCATCTCCCCATGGGCGTTTTACCCAAGTTCTCTCTATTGGTATCGGAGGTTCTGCACTTGGTCCTCAGTTTGTTGCTGAAGCACTAGCCCCTGATAATCCACTTCTGAAGGTGAAATCTGTTTTTGTTAATCCCTGTTTCTTACTGGTTAGATTTGTTTCCATATTTCGTAGTTCTAATAATTTGACAATCTATGCAAATTTTTCTAGAGATGATCCTCTAAGCTATTGGCTTAAGCTTTCTAGAACTATATGGATATTTATAATCAACTATGCGAAGCATTCTTTGATAACTTAAACTTCCATTGACTGGTGGACAGAGAAGTGCTGCACACTGAAAAGCAAGATAAAAATTTCTTTGTATGTGGTGAAAAAAAACTTTTGTGCCATCTTCTTCTTAAATACATCACCTGAGGTGAGGCAGGGTAGAAAGATCATTTTTGCTCAATTTGATGAAAATTTTGATCTTTGCATTGCCCATTTTTACTACCTTTTCAGTTTTCATTTTTATTTTTGTTAATATCACTGAAGACATTGCATTTCCTTTTGCAGAGTTTTTCCTTCAAAGTAATATTTAAGAGAGTTTAGTTAGTGATTGGAACTTATGTGTACTTTTACCATCTTTTCAAAGCTGATTTGTAATCACGCGTATTTTTTTTTGTTCCTTGATGCTTTGAAAAATTATGAGCTTAGATGTAGAATTTCATGCATAATGCACGCCAATATTATCTAATTTTTTATGTAAAATGCTAATGTGCTATTTTTTCACCGCCCCATCATTTTTTCACTGCAACAGATAAGGTTTATTGACAATACAGATCCGGCTGGAATTGATCATCAAATTGCACAACTTGGAACAGAATTAGCATCTACTCTTGTAATTGTAACATCAAAGGTATAAATTGTTGCGCATCATCTTCAAATTCTTTCTTATAAATTTGAAACTTGATTAAATTACGTTTTTTCATTGCATCCAGAGTGGAGGCACTCCTGAAACTCGAAATGGTTTGTTAGAAGTGCAAAAGGCATTCCGAGATGCTGGGCTAGAATTTCCCAAACAGGTTTTGACCTCAGGTTTTTCTTTTTGCGTTTGTAACTTTTTTCTTTTAATTGTCTCATGGACTGCTTTCCTCATTAAACAGATGGAAAATCATTTGACCTCTTTGTTTTAGTCAATTTCACTTGGCAATTATTCCTATGATCTGGGTCAAGGTATTGTGAGATCTGAAAAAGCCCCCAACCCACTCTATTGTATTCGTGAGTTGGTACGTAAGTTGATTTTCTAAAGGATAAGTTAGGAAATTTAACCTTTTCTAGAGATTTATAAATAATTTATATTTTTAGTTTGAAACTTTCTATAGGTGCAAGCTCTCATAATTAATTATCCATCACAATTACAACAGGAAACTGCCGACACCATAAACCAAACCATCAACTTCTCTAAACCTATCATGAGATGTAACAAAGCCAAACTTGAGAACAAAATCATTGTCTAATGAAAGGCAACTCCTTAGAGTCTCCCAACAGTAGACGTTTTAATTGAGACTTTGATGAAACACCAACAAATATATGTTCCTCCATTTTACCTCTCCCAGCCAACCAATCCGATGGGGAGTTGCCTTCCCGCAGAATATGAGAACCGAATAGGAAGATTGAACTTATCGATTTGCTCTATGATTCTATTCCAAATACCCACAACTTTCCACTTGGGTCTGGAATTCATATCAAAATCCTTATAGAGATTTATAGAATTAGTCTCAATAATTAGATTTGAGAAATTAAAAGAGATAGTCATGTGTAAAGACAGTAAAAAAGCCCAGTATTCGGCCTCAAAAGGGGAGGAGGCAACAATCGGAGAAGCAAAGAAACACCGCCAATTCCCAAAGTGATCTCTAAAAACTCCATCAGCTCCAGCCGACTTGGAAGCCCAGCTTCCATGAATATTCACTTTGATCCACCCCATGGGAGGGGGTTGCCACTTAATAAGAGTGTGCCATCCTACCCACCCTAGGTTGGTGTAAATCATCATTCAATCCCAAAATACTGCAAGCCCATAATAAATAAGCAAGAATGTAAGAAACCATAGTAGTAGGACCCGGTCCCAAAATTTGATGCTTATGATCATTCCTTGCCACCCAAATAAACCAAATCACCAACTAAGGGAAACTATCCAATTTAGAATCCATCCTATCTGCAGTCCCTCCACTTAAGGAGGTAGCTTTTAATATCATCAATTTATATGAAAATGTTTTCCCAACGCATTCCAAATCTCTTTAGCATAAGAACAATGGAAAAAAAGATGCACCGCAGATTCCTCTTCAATTTTGCATAAATGACATTGCGAAGCAAATTCCAACCCTTTAAGTTTAAGGATATCATCAATAGCAAGCATGTTTAGAAAAAATCTCCATAGAAAAAAAAGAGATGGAGGGAGTAAGAAAAGTATTCCAAATGATATTCCCCCACCTCCACTTATCATGAATATAAAGTTTCGAAAAAAGCAATTTAGATGGAGAAATATTAGAGGTAGTTTTCCAAATAAGGGTGTCTTTCACGTTCTTCTTTATAGGGATCTTAGTGATTAGAGCAGTTTTATCCCCTACGAGAGACATTAATTTATTAACATCCCAATTACTGTCCAAACAGACATAAAAAATAATCATCTTATTGTTTTGCGGAGTGAGAATAGATAAATCCCTATCCCCCAATCCCTTAGAGCAGTTTTACCCCCTACGAGAGACATTAATTTATTAACATCCCAATTACTGTCCAACCAGACATCAGAAATAATCATCTTATTGTTTTGCGGAGTGAGAACAGATAAATCCCTATCCCCCAATCCCCAATCATCATACCAAAATGAAATATTTCCTTCACCTACATCCCAAAAAATGTATTTGTTCGCTACCTCTCTAGCTTTCAAAATAGCTTTCCAAATCTTAGAATCCGCCACTTTCCATTGAACGATAGCCGGATTAGAAATACCACAATATTTTTGATGAAGAAAGCTATCCCATAACAAAGTATTAGGACGAAATTTAAACCACATTTTACACATACTGATATCAGAAATTTGCTTCAAACTTTTAAAGCCAAGACCCCCGCTGAAATAGGCTTGGAAGCTTTAGAGAAGGTGGCCCATTGCTTTCTAGATTAGGTACCCGACCACAAAAATCTGTTAAATAATCTCTCCAACTGGATCTGAGTACTTTTCTTAAGATTCATAGTTTGAAGAGCATATAATGGGATAATCAGAACCAATGGCCACAAAAACCTAAATGCAAGAAACCTGATTAATCAATACGAAATTACACCACAAATCGTAATACTCAAAATATCAGCAGCAAGAAACTCTCCATACCTCAAAAATCTCCAAAACACAGGATTCGAACTTGTAAAAACCCAAAAAAATCGAAGGACCCTCGGTAGATGGGAAAAAATGGAAAAATGAAACGCAAGAGAGGATGTTGGAAAGATCTCACCAGCGGTTTGAAGAAGCCCCATCCTCAACGCCGGAAATTGCCCCAAAATTACCGCAAATCCCTAACCTTAACTGAGCTCCCATCGTTTTTTTATATATATTATGAAAACACAAAATTCATTGATAAAAAAGTGAGGATACAAAAGTTTTAGTGAGTGGGTACAAAGAGCCCACTCATAGGGATTACAAACATATTCCCCAAAAAATAAAACAAAAAGAAACAACTCCTAATCATGGTAGGTGGCTTTTACTGCTGCTTTGCTTATTTACAAGTACCTCTCATGGTGCATTTCGGTGTGCGAGGAGGCCCAGGGCTCCTTTGCTTTATTTGAGAGGTGTTTTGGGATGATTGTTATGATGGGTATGGAGTATGGGAGACACTGTTTTCAGTTTGCTTTGATGGGTTTCATGGGTGTTTGGAGACTGGATATTTTCAAAGGACAGTATCCTTTATTTTTGGAGACCCACGACTCCAATATTCTTTGCCACTATTATTTTTTGGGTGGGTTGTACTGACTCGGTTTGCTGGATTTTGGTGGTAGTTTTGTGGGGTGCTTGTCTTGCCTCGGGTTGTCGGGTTGTCTGTTTTTGTTGTTTGGATTTTTGGAGGAACTTGGACCACAGTGATCTTTCTTTCCATTTACACTAACCAATGCCTTCATGTTTCAGCCCTTTTGAGATGCAGATTTTTTAAGGTTGCTTCGCCGGGTCCCTGCCCTCGTGAAGATGCTCTTCGACTTACAAGTTTTCTTACCTTGTTGTTTTTCATATACATGTTCATTTTGGGTATACGTCATTTATTTGGGTATACGTTTTGGTTTGATACATGTATTTTTTGGGCTTATCTCTTTTTGGATTCGTTTTTTATCCTTTTTGGGTGGAGTTGTACTGAGGAAAACGGAACCCCTAGGTTGCTTTGTTTTTATTTTATAGAGGGGATCCTGGTTTTCTCAAAAATCTTTGTAATCGCATATTTTGAAATTAACACTTAAGGAGCCATAAGTTGCTCTTTCTATAAAAAAAAATGTATGTGTGTGTGTGAATTATGATCAGAAAGAACTTTATAAATTAGTTTGGATGAATTTTGAATGATGTGAAAAATGAGTTATATTTAAAATTAACGTTTTATTTGATTTAATCTAAATTGAGTATTACATACTCAAATTTGATAGTCAAACTAATTCAAAAAGTTTGATTTTGGTTACTAAAATTTTTTTAGGTCTCCATCTCTTTTAATTTTTTGTGAGGTCCCTAAATTTGAATCTTTGTTGAATCAGTAAGTTAAGAACTTTTTCTTAAACATCATCAACAACTTTAACATAGTAAGTTTTAAGAAATAAGTAACTGTGACTACTTTAGAAATTGATGCTTGTGATGTGGTGATTGAGTTCACCTTCTCGACCTAAGTCACTTGTGGCTACCTTAGTGAAATGCTTATTTAGATCTGCCCAAAATGGCGATTACTACTTTGTCCTTTCTCTATTCCTTGGCATTCTACTTGAATGAGCTAGGACGGTTTTGTTTAGCTTCTTAGCTTTGATAAGCTCTTCCACTAAATTTGTGAGGTGTTCGCAACTATTTGTTAAATAGAATAGTACTTTGATGTATCTCTCAGATAAGGGCTGGTTTCACAAGCGTTGTGTGCTTAAATTGTCTTTACTTTGATTGACTTCAACTTTCTAATTTAACTTCTTAACGGAGCTATAGTAGGGCAGTGCCGCGTAGGTGGGGGTTAATGGTGATTTTTTTGTTCTTTCGTCATCATGCCTTTTATATTGAACTCTTAATTGTATGTAATAGAAGAGTAGTCTCTCCCAATCTCATATGTCTTTGATGGCTACATGGATCTCCTCGAAATATCCAAGATTATTAAACCCATCAAAACTACATGGCCAACTTCAAGTAGACAGTTTCATCTCATTATTGTATTTTTCTATGTTTGCATGATTATTGATGAGCTTGAGCTACATGGTTAGGATCCATGCCTATTGCAGGAAGTTTGCATAACAAAAATGGCCTTCCTATTGATTCTAGGTCAGGGTGGCTTGAGCTATGCCTGTCTCTAGGTTCTTTATTTTAATCGCTTCTTTGGAATCTTGTGACGAAATTTCTCAGCGACTTGCTAGGCTTCTGCTTCACTTTTAGCAAGGCTTTCTAGTTTTTTTGTTGTTGTTGTTGTTGTGTGTGGTAAATTTGTTGTTGTGTGTGGTAAATTGGTTGGCAAGGATTATTTTAAAATTAACAAAAGGCATAATTACCCCCCGAGTGCCAAGTCGAGAAATCACTTGATGGTCGACTCTATAATAGTTAATGAAAAATAATTTCACTTCATTGCATTGCGAAGACAAAAATTCAAAGTAAAAAGGTGGATATGGTTAGTTCAACGTATGAACGAGTCCAAGTTGATGATCTTGAATTTGGTGGGCTGCTTGGGCTTGACAATCTTTTTGAAAAGGCAATCAATTGTCACATCTTTCTCTTCTTAATTCACCTTTCAAATGGAGAGGTGCGGACAAGAAGTTCTCTTATTTATAATTTAAAGATTAAGCTTTATCATCAATGGAGAGAAATGTCCATACTCCAAAATATTTTCATCTCATAGCAAAATAAGTGAAGTCCTCAGATGACTATACCCTTGGACTTGTTTTGGGTATCAATTCCAAAATACCACCAGTCTCTTCTATCCCAATTTTCTGTTATTACAAACTATTAGCGCCCGATATTTACGGAAGTTTCCTTGGTTGGTGCTTTTGTTGCTATCTTGGGGCTTTTTTCGCATAGCTCTATGCATCTCTTCTAATCTATCATAGAATTATGCTCATCGCACCATTTGGTATTGAATCTTGCTTTACTGTTCATTGATTACACTAGATCTCTATTTAGCTTGGAAAAAAGAGAGGAGAGGAGAAAAAAAAATAGAGAATGATAAGCTTTTTGGCATTACATGAAAAACTAAAGAATGTGCTACATATATCAATAAGTACAAAGCAAGGATAATTGATTACTCTTTATAAAATAAATGAGGCATGTAGCCTAAAAAGTTGCAGTAGTAATCCGCCAACCGGCGAGATAAAGTCGGTTATTTTATTGGAATTTGCTTAGTAGCTTCTGAACATGAATGACTATAGCTGAGTTAGTCTGTTTGGCGATTTTTCCATAGGCTCAGTGGCTGAGTTTTTTTTATCTTGACAGGTGCATCCACCTTGTTGCTAGCTTGTAAGTCTTCTTGAACCCTTCTTATGAGTTTTCCTTGAAGTCTTCTAGCTACTCTACCCATAGAGTATTTAGGTGCATAACCCATGGAGTATTTGGGCGCACAGTAGAGTTGGAGAAACATATGAAACTTGTGTAGCATATTGCAAGTGACTTTCTGGAATTGCCTTCTTTGAAGATATATGTGTAAGGATTTCAATAAAATATTTTATTGTGGATAAGCATATAAAAATATAAAGATAATTTATATAATCTAGAATGATAATAAACAACAAAATAATACCAAAATTTTAGTGATATTATATATGATTTGTACTATGAATATAGGAGTCATAGTTTTTTCAATATAGGTATAAGTTGGGAGATTTAAATAAGTTTGTGATCCGATCTGGGCTCAAAATCTGAACATTTTTTCATAAAAACTAGGGCAATCACAATATTTCTTCAATAAATCAAGCAACTCAACAAGAATATAAAGATAAAAACCCACAATTCGAGAGAGAGGCTATCTCTCGCAATTCCTACAATTTGAGAGGTGGGAAATCTCTCCCTAACCTAAGACTCGCAACTCATAAACCTAATCTAGAGATAACAAGCTTATTTATACCCAACAAGAACAATAATAAAAGATTAAATTACTTTTAGGCGTACAAAAGGCAAATTTGCCCTTAGGCTCCGTGCCAACGTAACAATACTACCCCCGAAAGACACATTGTCCTCAAGTTGGGAAAAAGTAAGTGTTCCTCCTTCGCCACAGTTGTCTGAATCTCTTCATTCCATGCCTCCTCTTCATACACTATGAGAATTTGTAATTTTCGATCATTGCAGTGGTCTTTTGGAGTAAACTTCTCATCAAACCAAAAACGTAATCCCATGCTCTCTTCTCCTAAATCTCTATCTCTGTAAGACACCGGACTGTTGCTCTTGGTTGTGGTTCATTATTCGTGTTCTGTGCAGTCTTCTTCAGGACTTTCACTGTTTGAGCTTTTGATATCGTCGTGGTTATAACAGTTTAGTACGGTGTTCACTTGTGTTGCTCCTGTTGGCCTTCTTCAGTTCATTCTTGTTCTTTATCGTCTGAGCTAGCTCCATCATCTCTCTCAATCCCCGCAGTCTGAATAGTCAAGTGATACCTATGTTGGGCATTAGGCCGTTGATGAAATTTCCCTCCAATCATGTTTCATAAATCCTCCTCAGTCGTCCCAATAATAACTCAAATCTCTCCCTTATTCCATGACAGTTCTCTCCTGAGTCAAGGCGTAGAATTGTTCATGTAGGTCTCTTTCTCGAGCTGCTAGGAAACATTCGAACAAACATTCCTTGAATTTCTCCCACGAATAAATCGGGTATCTAGCCTCTCTCAACTGAAACTAGGTTAAAGATTTCCCTTCCAAATATAACTATGTCGCCATGAGTTTCTCCTCTCCATCTAGCTCATTCATCGCAAAGTATCGCTCCGCCCGATACACCCACCCATGAGCGTCTTCCCCCTCAAAGATCGGTATATCCAACTTCCTAATTCTAACATGTCCACCCCAACTTCTTCCTCGGGTGTTTCCCTCATGTATCGAGGGGAAAACTCCCTTCTTTGGTCGTAGTCATATTCCTTCCTTGCTTCTATCATTTCTTCTTAGTGCCCTTCTATATCTTCTGCATAATCTCTTCTCCATGTTTCGGCCCAACTGCCATCATCAGAAATTTCTAATCCACCCCCAATCAGAATCATGAGAGGGGGTTTCATGATGAAAGATGTTTTCCTCTAGTTCTTCATATTCAATCTCTTTTCTTTTTGATTTAGCGATTGAATCTTCGATTAACCTTTGGGTAGGGTTTGCAAATTGAACCGCTGGAGGGGTCTTATCATCTCTTGAATTTCCCCCATGCTCTCGAATCGGTCCTCCATTCGGTTCTCCATGGAAGAAAATGTATCTTCTGTGACGACAAACCTTTCTTCCATCTCGAATTTAATTTGGTTGATCTCTTCATCTAATTTCTTCTTTAAATCATCTAATTTCTTAGCTACCATTACTCCCATGAAATTTTTCAATCACAAATGCAAAATTCTTGTACCCTAAAATTTTGTCGCTAGCTCGATTGGTTGATGCAAGTCGGTCATAATGTAGCGTCATGCGAGTTGGTTAGAAAGAAGCGTCGCGCGATTTATCACACCTCGTATGCCCCTATCCCGTCTGATTCCTCCAATAAAATTAGAAGACAGGCAATCAATTTGTTTTTGTTTATTTCAAAATTGACACCTACTTTTCCTGGGCTACTTTTGTTTATTATAGTTCTATAATGCACGATAAATTTTTGCTTTTGGATAAATTGCTGCTTATTGGAGGTCACATTAAAGACAACTGGTTTGTTGGGGGGGATTTCAATATGATTATGGCTCCCACTGAGAGAAAAGGGGGTCGATGTGTGGATCCCATGAATATCAACCGGTTTTGTGATAAAATTGAGGAGTCGGGCCTCTTTGATTTAGGCTACATGAGCACTTCTTTTACACGGTGGAGGGGTTCTCTTTTTCAACGCCTAGATCGTTTTTTGGGAAATCATTATTCCCTCAATTATTTTCACATTGCTAAAGTGAAACATTTAAGCTATGCTTGTTCGGATCACAATCCCATTCTTCTTTCTCTCGCCTTTACGATTAAACCTCTTTCGTATCGTTTTAAATTTCTTAATGTCTGGACTTCTCATGATACCTTTTTAAGTACTGTTAAGCAGGCTTGGACTATTAACAGAGTTGGTGATCCGTGGTACGTGCTTTGTCAACTTCATAAACAGGTTGCTGCTAAGCTGAGGGGGTGAAATTATGATACCTTTGGTAATGTGCATAATAAAGTCAAAGATGCTCAATTGATTAAAGTCAAAGATGCTCAATTGATTGTGGACACTCACCTACTAATGTTGCTGAGTTAGCCCAAGCTCATACCAATCTTCTGGAAGCTATTTTTTTGGAGGAAGATCTTTTACAACAAAAAGCTAATGATATCTACTTTAAGTGTGGAGATCAGAACACTAAATTTTTCCATGCCTCGATTAAGCATAAAAGAAATCTTAATACCATTTTGAATATTAAGACGACGGATGGGAGGACCCTTACTAACCTCTTGCGACTCAAATTCTCATTAACGCTGCATTCTGCGCACGCATCGCACCACGCACGATTTTGACATGAATTGACTTGCCCATTGTCCGCACGAACCCGAATGACAAAACAGACCACACCGTTGTATCCGAGATGTCGACTTTAGCTTGGAAGGATACCCATATTTTCATGATTCCGCGCGCAAGCAATTTGCATGAATATCGATGCATTTTTTTTAATTATCGGTGCACGGGTCCGGGCTTAACCAAGGTTCAACTAGGATTCTATTCGAGTTGGACTCGGACTGAATAAGGGCTAATCACCCCAGCTCACATATTTTCAAAATTCAAATTAACCATTTCATCTCACATTAATTGGGTTAAATTGAAATTTAACATTTGCTTAATGAGGATTCCCCTCATGGAAGGTGTTTAATTTGGTGCCTAATTCCTGTAATCGTGTCTATACCTCAATGGCTTGATCCCGCTTGCCTCTCAGCTACGATTCGGCCTTCGCTCCTCCTTCGCGTGACGCCTGCATCCCCACCTGCCCGAGACTCTCTCGATCCCACCTCATCCCTCTGCGCCAAAACCTTGGCTTGTTCTCCCCCTAGTGGGCGAACCGAAGCCGCTGCTCGTCTTTACAAACTGAAGCTGTTGCTCCTCGCTGAATCGAAGGCCGCACTCCCTCGATCCCACTCCTCTCTCCCGCTCTCCTCTGCGAGTCGACATTGCGAACTAGGGCTGTCAAAAAAGCTCGTTGTTCGCGAACAGTTTGTGTTCGGTTCGTCAATGAGTTTGTGTTCGATTTGCTCGATAAGTAAACGAGACGAACATAAATAAAATTTTTTTGTTAAGTTAATTAAACGAACCAAACACGAACAGTGATACGTTCGTTCGTGTTCGAATCGTTATTGTTCGAAATATAAAATAATTATATATATATATATAATTTATGATATTTTAAAAAATTAAATTTTATAAATTATAATATATAATAAAATAATAATACTAATATATTAATATACTATATTAGTAATATACTAACATAGATATTATATATTTATATAATATAAGTTATATAACTAATATAATATATTATTTATATATATTAATATTAGGGATGTGAAACTGGCTCGTCGTTCGCGAACAGCTCGTGTTCGGCTCGTTCGTTAAAAAACGAACACGAACAGTGATTTCACGAACAATTTCGAACACAAGCTTATTTCAAACAAACTAAATTTCAAACGAACCGAACATAAACCCAAGCTCTGTTCGGTTCGTTTACACCCCTATTGCGAACCGAGCTTCTCTCTCCCGCTTGTCGCAGCTCCCTTGATCGGCACCGAAGAAGCCCATTTCTCTCTTTCTCTCTCGATCGCAGCTTTAGCCGAAGCTCCCTGCCTCCTATCCGGCTGGCCTCCCTCTCCTCTCTGCGCCGAAGCCCGTTCCTGCTGGGCCTTCTCTCGCATGACTAGAAGTGTTCGTTCAGCGGCCCTAACCGAATTCCCTTGACATACAACAAACCTCCTTGCTGGATTCTCTCCCGGCCTCCACCAAAGAGCTTTTTTTTTATCGAATCGCAAAAAATGGTATAAGTTTCCTTTTGTTCGTCTTTGATGTGTGGATTATGTGATTTAAGATTGAATGCCTATTTGGTTTATTTCTGGATTCATGAAGGGTCTTAGCTCTTTTTTAGAGTTACTGTTTGGAGCCATAAGGATTTATATCCCTGACATATACTTAAAATTTTGTTAAGCATGTTTTGCCTAGGTTTCAGAAGAACTTATGTCAATTTAGAGTGCTTTATGATTGGTTGTTTCAGTAAGCTTAACATCTGTTGGATTTTTTTTAGTTATCTTGTTTGTTTTGATTTTTCATTGTTCTTTTAATTGCATTGGCCATGTCTAATTGTCTTTATCTTGGAATCATCTGATATGCTAGTGTTACAATGGTCTTGTGTGGGCATGAGGAAATGGAATCGTCCTTCATTAAATTCAAGATAATGTTTGATAGCTGTTAAAATAGTGAGCTTGCTTGCTTCAACTATGAATTATTGGATGTGAACTTTTTCCTAAGTGAGTCCTTACTATTATTCTAATATTCTTTATTGGAACTTGCTGATTTTTTTTTAGAAAGATTTACATACGCACCACATAATTCTCATAGATTTAGATTTCTAACACCTTAAGTTTTAATCCTTCTACATATACATCTTTGCGCACATGAGCTAGAAGTCATATTGATGTTGTTTTGACATGACACAAAAAATTTGAGTGGTATAAATGTAAGAATTGAAGTCTAGTTTTGAGATATGTTAACACATAGGAATTGTGGGGTATCCGTGCAAGTCTTTATTCGATTCTTCTTGGTCGGTTGCTCGGTATTATCGTTGTTTTGTAGAAGGATTGAGATGTCGTTCTAGCCTGTCATTCTTACTGTTTTGCCTCTATTTTTTTCACCATTTGGACACTATACATTGCTGGTTTCGGAGACTTTATATGCTACCCGGCTGTTGATTTATCTACTGTTTTTTGGGGGTTTTGTGCCCCATTTAAATGCTGATTTTGGGGGACTTTACTTGCTGTTTTAATATTGTTGGGAAGGTAATTAAATGATGTCTTGGTGACTGTTTTGGGCTAATTTTGCTGAAATCTTGGAGCCGGTAAACTCCTTTTTCTTAGGCTGATTACACACTGTTTGGGCATCATTTTGGGGTGCGTTGGTTGGCTGATTTGGAGAGGTTTGCACACTGTTTGGGGCGAGTTTAAGGGCTGTTTTGGGGTGTTTTGTGGGCTAGTTTTGGAGCAGCTTGGGAACCATCTTCTCACTGTTTTGGCACTGTTTTGTTGATCGATTTGGGGCAATTTAAATACAGTTTTGTGGTGCTTTTGTGGGCTGATCTTGGAGCCCTTAAACACTGATTTTGAAGCCTTTAACTTGTTTCGATGTACTTTCTTGGGTCCGTTTGGTAGCTTGTGTGTTGCACTTTTTTGAGTATATCTTGTGGCTTTTGGTTCTCATTTCTTTTTATGCTGAATTGAAGAACTTTCGGGTCGATCAACACTATCTTGGAATAGGTTTAAACACTCTTTTCAAAGGCCGATTTAATTAAAATTGTTGAAAGATTTTAAACGCTTTTAGGTTGATTCACTTGCTATTTCCCCTCATTGGCTTTGTTAGTTTTGGAAGTGGGTCGGCCTTCTTTTTTCATTTGTTTTGTTACTTTTGTTAAATGATTAAGTCAACATGGGAGTTTCTGATTTAATTATTTTGAAAACACTTAATTTAGGGTAAGACACCTTAAACCGCTTCACTTTAGTTCAGTTAGATTTACATTGCAGTCAATTCTTTATTTTGTTAGATAGAAAAGTTTTTTTTGATTGAAAAATTATAAAAGATGTGCATGCATGAAAAATATATGAGATGGATGATATTTAGATAGACATTACATATAAGCTACACATATAAGTAATGCATAGGAAGGATATGCATGATATAAGTGATATGCATCTGATAGATACATAAATAATTTAAAAAATATGCATGATAAATAGTTGCACAACAAAGAAGTGTGCATATTAGTAGATTGAATAGAAATGTTTTAGAATAATGTATGTATGAAGAATGAAATAGCTTATATATGAAAGCTTGTATGTGCATGTTCAGAGAATGATTTCACTCTCTAATGGTACAGGAAAGGGATGCCACGCTTAGAGTTTTTCTATCACTCCAAACAATTTTGATGGTTAGATCACTAATCTTTATCTCGAAGGGATAATATCGATCAGTGGCTAATTGACCAGCGCTTACCTCCCAGACAATTGTGATGCTTACATTGCCAACCACTGTGTCGATGAGATAAGATCAATCACGGGTAGGTAAGGGTCTTTCCACCTTAGACAATTGTGTTGTGTAGATCGCTAACCATCGTGTCGAGGGAGTCGATGGGGCAATATCAGCCAAGTGTGTGTTAGGTTGTTGATGATGATCCTTACTGAGACAGAAATTATTGTAAATAATATAAAGTAAAAGTAAAGATAAATGCATATAGAAAATTAGTGTATGTTTATTTAGAAAAATGTTATTGATACATTCATTAGTATAAATCATATTGCTTATAAAATTATGAGAGAATAGTATAATATAAGATTTCCTATATACTAACATACACATTATTTTCTTTCCTTGGATTATTGTTGTTTAGAAATCTGATTACTCCTGAATTATCTTTAGATAACTCCTTATGTTGCTTCAACGTTATTTTTAGGCTTTAAACATTTGTACAGAGAAATGTGCAAATTTCTACTTATTTATTTTAATTATTTTCTTTAGTGGCTCTTTCATGTATTGTTTGAATATTAAATTATTAGTGATAAAATTAGAATAATAGTGGATTGATTTTAACCGTTCGACCTTCTGTTTCCGTTTTGTTAACTCAAAGTGTTGGGTCGATCGTGACATGACTTAAATGGCTTGAGTGGTTGGGACAGAAAAAGGAAAGGTTGTGGACTGCAGGACAGTAAGAGGAGTGTTGTTTGGTGTGGGGGGGCAGCAAGTGGGGACTGCAGCTAGGCTGTTGGAGGTGGTTTCGACAAGTGGGACAGCAGTAAGGCCGTACAAGGAATGGTTTTGGGCGGCGAGAACAACAAAGGCATTGCAAGGGAAGTGTTGGAACAAAGGCTAGGCTGCAAGGTGTGGTTCAGGTGGCTGTACCAGCAGTGGACAAAAGGTAGAGAGGGAGAGAATGGATGAGCCGGGGTTGGATGGTCGGGAGCAGAGGTAAAAATAGTAGTTGCCCTGTTTCTAGGTACTACAACAAGGTGGGAGTGGCTGGAAGGGATTGTAGCATGTGGAGGAGGTGGCTGGCGACTGGAGTTGTAGGAAGGCGACATAAGTGTAGTCCGATGGTTCCAATAATGAGGAAAGGCAGCGACTGCAGCAAGGGGAGGGTTGCAGAGGATGGAAAATTGAAGATAAATGCCCACACAAGAACGAGCTATAGTCAGGGCACCACTCGACCTCAAGATAAAACATCACCATCTTAGATGAGCCATAGCCAGAGAACCACCCGTCGTTTGATATAACCCTAGAAGGGAGAGAGGATGCCGACAACTGTTCTGACAAAAAAAAATATGCCAAACCTCAAAATCTAAGCACATGAATTAAATATATATGCTCTAGGTAATTAGGTTTTGGCCCACTGTTTAAAAGAGGTACCAAATCCATGTGAGGAAGGCCAGTCAACCCTTGAAATCCTGGTATGAACCAATCCATGTTGCACAACTTTTACTATGTCCGATCTGGACACGGAAGCGGATGCCTGACTATAGTGAGGGTTACGAGACTGTGATGATAGTGTAGAAGGATCGCAGAAAGGGTCTCATGCAGGGAAGCTCGCGCGCTATCTCATAGGTTTGGGGGAGCTTCAACCTCATCTCTGTCGAAGCTTCTGCCTCCTCATAGTAGTTAGGTTGGTCCCATTTAAAGTAGCGGAAATGTTGCATGCTCTTGGGAAGTCAATTTTGTCGTCGTTGTCATTCCAAAGTACATTTTGATAGAATATGTTTCCTTCCTCTTTTAGCAAAATGTTACTTCGATAGGAATCGCTCTCATGGGCTCAGTTTGAACTATTTGTTTTTCTCTTTTATCAGTTGAAATCTAAACGTTTTCCTTTGTGTCCTCACCTTCTCTAGTGTTCTTGTATCATTAATCATTTCTTCAGTAGTTCCTTGCTCAGTGAAATATATCATCCCTTTGGTTGTGCAATCTACTTCAATATGTCCAAATCTGTGACACTTCAAAACTCTTTCTGGTGGGATTAGCTCTGGTTATGTTGGTTGGGTTCACCTGTTCTTTACTATGAATCAGTTTCTTTTCAGACACGGTCGGCTTGGATGTTCCCCTAAAAGTACTCTGTCTGGAAGATCATGGGGTTGAGCCCTATCTGTAAGATGTGGGCACCAAATGATGTGGTCTCTCTAATTTTGAAGCCAAGGTTTGAACGTCTAGCCTGTAGTGAGCTGGTAGGTACTGGTGATGCATCTTCTGCTTCATCATAGACCGAGTTGTCATATTACCCTTCCCTTCACGTTGTCGTAAAAGCTTGACTTCTCAAGTATTTTGGCTCAAATCTTCAGGGTAGAGGTTCTTGATCCTTGGAATCCGTGTGGTAGAAGAGATTTACTCCAATCCTTCGATCTAGGGTCTCATTTTCTCAATTTCATCGAGCATTGTAGTACTCAGTGGAGTTGTCACTATATCTCTTAGATGGTAAACTCGTGATCGACGTCCAATTATTGTGGCATGATTAAGGTTCTAGGTGTGGGTGGGTGAAACGAGGTGTGTAGGGTGATGTCGGGCGGGAAAAAAAAATGGTAGGGATAGGTTTGGGCAAGGTAGATGCAAGAAACCCTATGATAGGATTAGGACTAGGCTAGTTGTCATACCAAATGATACTGGAGTTAACCCAAATCTTAATACGAAAAGTAAATATTATTACTGAAAAGTAAATTGTCAGTTATAATCAAACACACTTGAAAGGGAAATGACTATAAACACAATACAAACTTACATTAGGGCTCAATCCATGGATGATGGAGGTAGGCTAGGTGATCGGGGAATGGCGGTAGGTGGCTGAAATGAGTCGTAGGTGGTTGGGACAGTAAAAGGTGGGGCTGGAATTGCGTTGGCAGCGATGCGGAAGGCTGTGACAGCGAAGGGTGGTGAAGGGGAGGGCTGTGGACTGCAGGACAGCAAAAGGAATGCTGTCCATGCGAGGGCAGCTAGCTGGGACTGCAGATAGGCTGCGGGAGGTAATTTTGGCAGCTGGGACAGCAGTAAGGAGGCATGGGAATGGTTTTGGGTGACGGGAACAAGGGCAGCACAGAGGAAGTGCTGGAACAGCGGCTAGGCTGCATTGGTGCGGTTCGGGTGGCTGGAATAGCGGTGGACAACAGGTGGAGAGGGAGAGGATGGCCGAGCCGGGGCTGGTTGGCCTGGAGCAGAGGTAGAAACATTTGCTGCACTGTTTTCTGGGGATGGCAGCAAGGTGGGGATGTCAGCAGGTGGAGGAGGTGCAGCTAGTGGCTATAGTTGTAGGAAGAGTGCTGTCCAATGGTTTCGGCAGAGATGAAAGGCGGCGGCGGCGGCGGCGGCGGCGGCCAGGGTAGGGTTGCGAAGAATGGAAAGTCGAAGATAAATACCTTCATGGCAACACTCGACCACTTGGAAGGAGATAACCATCTCAGACAAGCTACAAGCGGAGCACCACTTGCCGTTGGATACAGCCCTTGAAGGGAGAAAAAAGACCCCGACAGAAATCATATGTCAAAACTCAAAACCTAAACTCAAAAATCAAATATATAAGCCCTAAGTAATATAATTTGGGCTCACTGTTGATAGGAGGTACTAAATCCATGTAAGGAAGCTCGGCCAGCTCTAATTCTGGTATGAATCAGTTCAGTCCTGCTCAAGTTTCACTGTGCCCAATCCAGATGCGGAATCGGTCGCGGGACTATAGCAAGGGTTGCTATTTGTAGCGGCACTGTAACTGGATCGCGGAAAGGGTTATGCGGGGAAGCTCCTGCGTCACTGAATATGTTTATTATTTATCTTTCAGATTTGTTTGTGACACAAATTATGTTCATTATATTTTGATTTCCTTTTCTAGCTCATGGATGGAGATTTTTTTTTCTTTCTGTTTTTATCTCCATCATTTTAATTTGTGTAAATTTATATTTTTTTCTATTGCTTCTGTCTCTTGAATGTTAGCTTCTTTTGATAATCTTGTCTACTCGTCTCTTCCATCACAGTGTCTTTATCTCGAAAGAAGTAAACCTTACAACTGGCATACTATATATTCTCATTCAGGCTGTCGCTATTACCCAAGAAAATTCCTTATTAGATAATACTGCTAGAATTGAGGGATGGCTAGCTAGGTTTCCTATGTTTGATTGGGTGGGTGGTAGAACATCAGAAATGTCTGCAGTTGGTTTACTTCCAGCTGCACTACAGGTATGTATCTCTTATGCTTTTGAGCTGTCATTAGAAGCTATTTGATTCTAAAGTTTTGGCTTATTTTTGTCATATTCTCTTCTTAGGGTATTAACATCAGAGAAATGCTTGTCGGTGCATCGTTGATGGATGCAGCTAATCGCACGACTGTGGTATTGAAAAAACTTCTTGACCATAAACTTGATTTATTGTCATTATAATTTCTTTGTTAATTTTCTTTCTTATCCAGGTGAAGAATAATCCAGCAGCCTTGCTTGCTTTCTGTTGGTATTGGGCAACCAATGGAGTTGGTTCGAAGGTTTGCCCTTTCTCGTGTCCATTTGTTCTTTTGTTTTAATTAGCTTTGCATCATCCTGATATTTTTCATTTTTACTGGTTTATGCGTTGAACTTTCCAGGATATGGTTGTTCTTCCCTACAAGGATAGCTTACTTCTCTTTAGTCGATATTTGCAGCAACTAGTCATGGAATCACTTGGAAAAGAATTTGACCTTGATGGAAATCAGGTTTGTATCTGTTCCATTGGGAAAGGAATTTAGCTCCCATGTCTCCTAAAAAAGTAGTCTAATAATGGTGATGCAAGCCACTGTTGGAGCCGTGAGCTTATCGTTAGATTTGCTACAGCTTCAGTAGGCTACCTTTTTCTTTGCAATGGATATACCTATTGCATGGAGCTTTCTCAATGAAATGTCTGTGGAGGGATTGTTGTATTCTGTTTTTTAGGATTTGAACAGATTAATTTTGTGACCTTTTATTACAATAGTGGTTAGGTAATACAAAATTAAATTAAATTTTATCTTGATAATAGAACGTATGCCCTACTGAAGTAGTACAAAGAACACATAGTGTGAGATTGGATCAATCATAAGAGCCCAAAAGAATAGACTAATTGAAGCTAAGTAAAGACCTAAAACAAGAAACCAATTAAAGATTTTTAAATAAAGTTTGTAATTTAAAGTTTCGTGATTATTGTGAAAGACTCACATGTATAATTTTCATATTTAAGATATTGCCAAATTATTAAATTTCAAATTTTTAAGTTTCTAATATGAAATTTAAAATTTAAAATTTCCAAATTAGAATTTTTGGAGGGATTTTATGGTGAGAATGCTAAAATGTATTTAACTGTAAGTTGATGATTAAAAGTTTAATAAAAACTGATTTTCAAGTTTTTTATGAGGAGCCTTCTCTTTGAAGGAGGTAGTTAACACTTATCAAAAAGGTGCATAACTATATCTTTTCACCGCATCATGGCCGGCTTTAACTCCTTCCTCTCTTTTGTATTTTAAATTTTCTCTTTTAATTACTATTTAACTGTATAGAGAATAAAAAAATTTCGGAGACTTGATCGCTAGAAAAACTTTTTTGGTGACATTCTACAAAGGGGATTTTTTTTTAGTGGTCATTCTCTCCAAGGTTAGTTTGTTGACTCCACTTATCCTTCATCTTTAGTGAGTTATAGAATTTATGCTGTTTGTTTTTGTTGGTTGCTCTTATTGTGGCATTGTTCTTCCATTGTTCAAGTGTTTTATTTTAATTTTCCATAATTAAATCTTCATAATAAGCAATGAAAAACATTTTTTTTTTGCAGAACCTAGTCTTGTTTCGTAATTTATTTGGTTGATCAAAGCTCATTGAAAAATTGTAAAAGCTTTCAACTCTACACTAAAAAGTATAAAATTTAATTTTCTATTGTTTTAGGCCTGCTATCCATTTTTGTGCTATTAGCCAGTAAAAATGTCTCCTGATTTAATTTTTGTAAAAATACCGAAAAAAATTAAAAAAAAAACAATTAAGAAACTATCTAAACACTAGTAGACATGTTAAATCAGCATTTCACAGAGTTTCAAGTTTTAAGAATGTCTCTTTTCTTGACACTAAATTCCTAAAGTCAGAATTAGTATTTCTCTAGCTTTTGTCTGAGTGTTGGACAACCATTTTCTTTGCTCGTAATCTAATCAACTCCACCAAGGCCTATATATTTTTCCTAGCCCTCTTAGGAAGAGCAACAAACCCTACTTAACCGCAAGACACATCACCTACACCAATATATTATTTCCTAAGGCTTGTAAAAAAATATTGCGAATATCTTCTCCTTTCAAAGTAGTGTTTAGTCTTTTAAAATTTTTCCATGCTGTAATTCAATAATCGTGAGGTAAAGAAGGAAGGGATTAGCCTAATGGACCAAGTTAAATGTTAATGTAAGAAAGTGTTATGAGAATCCTTGACTAATGAAGCATATTTTCATGTCAGGTTAACCAAGGAATTACTGTATATGGAAACAAGGGAAGCACAGATCAGCATGCGTATGTTTTTTTTACTTCATGAAAGTTTTCTTCTAATATATTATTCAGGTGTTTATCTTGATTTGCTTTTGATTGGCAGTTACATTCAGCAACTTAGAGAAGGGGTGCATAATTTCTTTGTTACTTTCATTGAAGTCTTGCGAGATCGCCCCCCAGGTCATGACTGGGAGCTTGAACCAGGAGTAACATGCGGTGACTACCTATTTGGAATGCTTCAGGTATGCAATCTTTTTTGTTGTAGAGAGGACTTGCGTGATACTAAAATTTGGTAAATTAATGAACAATAATGGTAAGTAGAGAGATTTCAGAGAGGGACAAATTAGCAAGATAAAAAAATAAGGCGTTTTGAGAAGACATTTTGATAGGTTTCCTTTACATTATAAAGTTATCTTATGTTTTCCTAAAAATACGAGCCAATTACATGCATAGCACATTAAACTTGATAATTTACAAACTAATTTTCTATTACATCCACTTTTTAACTTGTCAACCAAATATCAAAATTCCATTCTCGATTTTTTTGCTTTTTATACATTTCTAGCAGTTTGATGGCGGCATGCACAAATATATGGGTTCATTAGTTCAATAATTGACACAGATACTTAATTTTCTAAATAGGGAAATTTTTTGAGTATTATATGTGATGCAGGGGATAGGGGATTGAATCAGTTCAACCCGGTTCAGCAGGAACCTCCCATCCTCTATCTTCCGTTAGGCGTGAATTATTTCTCCCCCTCCCTGTTTTCTTTTACCGCCTATCTCGCTTTTATTTATATGGTGTTTGTAGTGTTAGGGTTCACCTTATGTTATTTTTTTGTTTAAATTTGTGAGGACAGTCACAGGCATTTTGTTTTCCTCTCAAGGGTTGTATCCGACGGTTAGGGTGGTGCTCCAGTTAAAACCCTCTCCTAGGGTCATGATTATCTACAAAACCTTTCCCCACTTCTCTTCCCCTATTGGCCACCAATTCCCTGGACCCATTTCTATTCCGACAGCTCGCCGCCTCCCTGCCTCCCTTCCATATTCCCTGTTCCCAGCCAATTCCGTTACTCTACCTACCCCACCCCACATCTCCACTACCGCAAACACCAGAGTGGCCGCTGTTCTCCCTTCCAGCCAGCCTACAGCCTCCACAAGCAGGCCACTTCCTCCTTTCCTGTAAGCTTCCTCATCCAGCCAACCTCCAACCCCCATCTTGTATTACCTCCACAAGCACTGCTGGACTGCAGCACCTCTCTCCCCTCACATCCATTGCCGTGACCCCTCCCCGCTGCCATAACTCCCTGCCCTCTCCATTGCTGCTGGTTATACCCTTTCTCGACCATTGCCACAATCCTTTCATGGTCCTTCCTCCACAGGATACCTACTGCCACCTTCCACAACCCTCCCCAAACACTACGACAACACACCTCCTTCAGTGCGGCAGCTACTGCAGTCCTTCTCTCAGATCTAACTGCTGCCCTAGCCATAGTTGGAGTATATGTTTGTGTGTCCTTTATTGTCATTGCCTAGTGTCATCATGTTTGTTGTCGTTCTTTCCTATTTTCAAGAGGCATGGTTGTAACTGTTGAAATTCAACAATAATATTTTTGTTTTATTTGTGGTTTGGTTTAATTCGAGCATTATTTGGTATCAAAACTGGCCTAACCCTAGTCTTATTCTAGAATTTCCTAGCATCCATACCTACCTAATCCACCTCCTCCAAAATTTTTTCTTTCCTATTTTCAAACCTTAGCCACATTTTAACCTAACCCTAATTCTCCTTTGCTGATTTTCAAAATCAGCGACCACCCCATTATTTTTCCTACACCTTCCTTGAGTCTCCACCATCTCTTCTACCTCCCAATGCTAAACTCTGACCATGCTACCAAGGAGATACATGCCCGAGCCTACTCGGGAAGAGATACAGCGAGAGATCCACCAACTTTAGCTAAAGCTTGTGGACACTGAGGATGAAATCCAATGGGAGGTTACTCTCGATCGTGTTTTGGGAGAGTAGACAGTAAGAACAAGAGAATTTGAAGATGAAGCGGGAAACACAGTAGTAAGACTTACCAGCTTACTATAGATAGAGGGTGCAAACTCTAGCCTCGGAATTGGAGAGGCCACATCACTAAGCGTCCCCCACATCTTTTAGGCAAAGTTTAACCTCAGGATATTACAGCCAGAATACCCCTATGAATACACCCTAGACAACCGCGTTAGAGAAGAGAACAAATTAGATCAATTTGCATCCTAAAATCTATCATCACCAGGAAGTGTGCAAGTGGCACGGGTTTGGGCATGTTGAATTAGAATGCACAACTTGGGGAGAGATTTATTTTACCGAGTAGGGTGTTGTTGAAAAATTGGACAATGACACTGTTAATCTGGAAAGAGATGAAGACTTCAGAAATGATTCTCAATTTTCAGCCAATGAGGAAGAGACACCACCAGTTCCAGTTGTCCTTGAGGTAAAGATTCCACCTGAGATAATAGTAGTTATTCTAGAAGGTAGTGACTTTGATGTAATGAGTATTCATGCAGAGTATGAAGTTGTAGTGCGTCAAGCTACCGTTGTGCAGGCGATGAAAGGAACCTCAACAAGGCTGGCTTTGGATGTCAAAAAGGACCATGAGTTTGAGAAGTATATACTAGACACAAGTCCATGTCATGTAAAAGGATTTCAGAAATTGCAGATATATAGCTTGCCTTCTGAGTTGTCCATATGAAAAAAGGTCCAACTTGTCAGAGATGAGAAGATTTTGATTTACTTCTGAAAGACAATCTTGAGTTATTTGAGGATTAAAATCGGTTCAACTGTGCACCGCCTAATGGAGGATCAGACAAGATGGATGAACCACATTAGTAAGAAGGTTCCCAAGATCTTTGGGAGAAAGATTATTCTACCTTTGGATCCAAGTCCTTCCCGAAGAGAAGAAAACGTCTCTGATTAGTTGTTACTTGTCAAGGTGGCCCAACCTGCTAGAGGTGTTGTTCTAGAGTTGACCTCCCCTAACAGCCTTGTTTATCTGACACATCCAATCGAATATGAGGATTGAGAGAAGCATATTATACATTCACTTGTTCAGAATTTGGCTCGGAAGAAGCTACGTCGTGATATAACTCCGTCTCAGATTAGGCCAGAAGATGACAGATATCTATTATATCGAGATGTTCTTTGGAACGATTCCACTTGCGGAATTGACTTACCGAGAACTTACAAAATGATCAACCTGACTAGTAGGTGGAGACAATCTTTGACGAGTGAGGTCAAAGCTTCCCCCACCCCGGGAGATTGATACAGGGGCTTGGGGTAAATTGGTTCAACACGGTTCAACAGGAACCTACAGGGTGAAGGGGATGAACCGACCCCTCCTCTCTCTTCCATTACGCGGGAATTATTTCCCCCCTCCCTGTTTTTGTTTCTCGCCAATCCCGCTTCAATTTATTTGTTGTTTGTAGTTTTAGGGTTCAAGTTATGTTATTTTTTTTATTTCAGTTTGTGAGGAGAGCTGCATGCATCTTATTTTCCACTGAAGGGTTGTATCCGGCGGTTAGGATGGCGGTCCGGTTGTACCACTCTTCGAAAGTAGTGATTATCTACAAGTCCATCCCCCACTTCTCTTCCCCCCTAGCCACCAACTCCCTGCACCCATTTCTATTGCTATAGCTCGCCGCCTCCCTGCCTCCCTACCATATTCCCTTTTCCCAACTGATCCTGTTACCCTGTCTACCCCTCCCCACATCTCCACTACCTAACACCAGAGCGGTCGCTGTTCCCCCTTCCAGCCCTCCTGCAACCTCCACGAATAGGCCACTTCCTCCCGCCTTCCTGTAAGCTTCCTCACCCAGCCGTTTCCCTGTCTCCAACCCCCATCCCGTATTACCAGCAACCCCTAGCAGACCTGCTGAACCGCAACACCTCTCCTCCCCCTTCCAGATCCCCTCCCCACTGCCATAACTCTGTGTTCTCTCCTTTGCTACAGCATATAACTTCTCCCTACCATTGCTACAAGCCTCCCACAGTCCTTCCTCCCTAGGATAGCTGCCGCCACCTTCCACAACCCTCCAAACAATGCAGCAGTAGGCCTCCTTCAGTCCAGCATCTACGGCAGCCCTTCCCTCAATTCTAACTACTGCCCTAGCCCTAGTTGGAGTCTATGTTTGTGTGTTATTTGTTGTCATGGCCTAGTGTCATTATGTTTGTTGTCATTGTTTTCTGCTTTCAAGAGCCATGGCTGTAACCATTGAAATTCAAAAATAATATTTTTGCCTTGTTTGTGATTTGGGTTAACACCGGTATCAATATATTTATTTCCCACTAAAATTTAATATATTTTGATCCAGTTATCTTTAATGTGTTTTTACACTGTTGACCTCACTTTCGGTCGAGGTGTAATTTTTCTCTCCTTAGTAGTCTAGGATCTAGCCGTAGGACCTTTCTGTCGACTACTCCTAGAAAACTAGTGGAGCCCTCCCCGTTAGCAATTTTGGACTTCACTTCGCTCGACCTGATGTTCCATATAGTAGTCTTGACCGCTATTGCTTGGCAGGTAAGGCTACTCCGAAGGAACTCAGAGAGCATTCCTATAGGACTGACGACCTTAGGATTAACTCTACTCGTTGGTTTGGCGCCGCCTCGCTCTTTGCCGTCCTGTTTAATCGAATTCGAGCCAAAATTTTCATAGGATTCAGACCGCAGCGCGTTTTTAGCCCGATCGGCGATGAGGTTGCCCGGACGACTCCAGATAACGAAGCAGACTGCGCCGATGCGTCCGGAACGTCGATTTTGCTTAAGGGGGATTTTCATTTTGTTGCGACGGCGCATCCTGGGGAAAATACATATTTAAGTGTTTTATAATAATAAATAATATTTTATTATTATTATTATACTTAAGAATTCACAATAAAATCCCTAACATAAATCTATCTCCCCTCGCCTCATTTTTTCGCGTCCGTGGGCCTACCTCTGCCCTAGCGTGGCTCGTTCGATAGCCTGACCCGCTCCTTCGTGCCGTTTGGAGATTTCGTTCCTGCGTTTGCCTCTCACACACGCTTGCCTCTCGCAGTCGCCCATCCCATATCTTATCCTCTGCGGGTATCTTATCTTGTCTGTTCTCGATCCTCCCTGCCGCAGAGCGTGGTCTCTGCGAGGATCATATCCTTTATCTCTCTCAATCCTTCGAAGATCCGCATGCGATCCTCTAATCATTCGCTCTCCTTCTCTCGGGTCTATATGAAACTCTGTTTTGGAGCATAAAAAGAGGCCGAAAATCTTTCTGAGGGAGAAAACTGTTATTTTTCTTTCTCACTCACTTCTTTAGTCTTCTGGTGCTTGAATCGGTTTCCTCCTGCTGTTGGGAGAGGAAGTGAAGTTGTGGAGTGCTTTTCAGGTTTCTGTGTTACTTTCTCTTTGCTTCAAAGAGGTACCTTCTTCCCTCTCGCCTTGTGCGTTGTTTGTGTTCGGCCCTGCTCTTTACCGAGCCCCTGTGCTTTATTTGTGCTCGTCGTTGTTCTCTGTCGAGCCCTGTTAGCATGCTAGAATAGGGGGATTACTATTTGCCTCATTCTTAAACATATTCTAACTTACTCTTTATACATTTGTTATGTGCGAATGAGATTTAAAAGCTTGGGGGTGTGTATTTCCTTCTCTATCCCTTTCTCTGTGCTTTACTGGCTCTCGGTTTTAACCTTGCTGAGCTTTTGATGATGATTTCAGGGTATGGTTTAACACTCTAGTCGCCACTATGCTTGTATTTGGAAATGTTTATCACTTAGAGCATGTGAAAGATAAAAAAATATATATATGCATATATGCTAGAAGTTAGATTTGGCATGCTATTAGTCCTCTCTTTTACTTTGCTTACCTAAAGTGCTGAAGTCATGACATGCTTCCTATCTCCCAAGGCATACTTATGTTGGAAGTAATTAAGAGGGTGGTTTTGAAATAGTTGGCCCTTCTCATGCGCATATTAGTATGTGTACTGCGAAGCTTTCATACACTTTCATTCAAAGCATGTGGTAGTTCTATTTTGAGATGTCTTAAAAGCATGAGAATATTGTTCTAACTTTTGTTGCGGCTTAGTGTGGTGCTTGACTTGGTTTGGTCTTTAACTAATCTGAAATTTGATAAAAAAAACTTACTTAGCTCGGTTTTACCTTAAGATGGCTGGAATTTTAATTTTTGTTAAAGCTTGGGTTTTAATCTATGCTTGGACTCTGTTTTGGCTTTGAATGGCTCGATTTTAGCCTCTATTGGGGGTTCGGTTTTGCCTGATCCAGTCTTTGGTTTCTTTTTCTTTTTGCATACTTGTAAAGCTTATTTTGGCATGGGATCTGTATGTTGCTGGCTACTCCAAGTCCAATATATGTGAGTGTTTATCCCCATATGATTTAAAGTTGGTGCAAGCCGTGATTTTACTTGTTCTTGGCCCTACCTGAGAGTTTGGCTTGGCTTTGGCCCCTGGTTGGCTCGTTTTGGTTGGTGCTAGACCCGGTTTCAGCCATTTGCTGGTTGCGGTTTTTGGCCTTAGTCGAGGGGGCTCAGTTTGGCTCGTTTTAAACCCTTGGGCTTGGCTTGTTGGGGGGGTTGTCTTGTACTTCTCTTATTCCTACCCGTGAGCCTATTGAGGGGTTGCCTGGGACGATATGGCTCTTCCTGTTGAGTATGAATGGCTTGAATTTGATTGTTGAATTAAGTTTGTCATCCCAAAAATTATAATCACTTTAGTTATCCTTTTATGTATGTCAAGGGAGCATAGCAACCACCGGTGGTTCCTTTTGGTTGCTTTAGTCGTGAGCCTCACTTGTTCCTTGGGTTGCCTTTGGTCGTGGGCCTTAGCAGTTGTCCCTTGTTGCTTTTAGCTATGAGCCTTGATCCTTGGGTTGCCTTTGGTCGTGGGCCTTAGCAGCTGTCCCTTGTTGCCCTTAGTCGTGAGCTTTAATAGCTCTCCCTTTCCTTTTTGTTGCCTTGGCCGAGAGCCTTACCTGTTGTTCATCTCTTTTTATTGACGTCGGTCGTGAGCATTTATTTGAGCATTTATTTGGTTATATGGGAAGATTTTATGCTTATTTGATATATGAGGCTATTGATTAATTCAAAAGTTTGAAGATTCTGATTTATTACATGAGTTTAGGAGTACTGGTGGTGGTATTTTCCGTGTCATTTTTCTTTTGTGAAGTTTGGGAGATTTCTAAGTCTCATTTTGGAAAAACATTTAGTTGACTTGATTAATCCTACGTCATTGGGATTTGAAAAATTAGTGCAAAGTGGCCCTTTATGTTTGTTAGGAAAGACCTTGGACCCTACTTTTCCAGGTTTTTTCGATAGGAGTTTTGAGAACTGATCTATTCTCGTTTTCAGTGTTTTAGATGGATCAGTGTCTCCTCTCTCTCACCCTATTTTTGTTTTTTTCTTTCCTTGCTTCTTGGTTCGGTTTTTGAAGTTTATGTCCGACGCATAGGTGTTCACGTATAGCCTTTTGTTATACGTGAAACCATCAAGCAAGGTCGTAAGTAGTTTGTTTTGGGGTGTAGGGTGGTGATGATAAATGCACACGAAAGATAGAGCGGAAAGATATTCTATCCTTTAACATCAAGATCCAGGTATTTGATGAACAATATGATAACAATATCCTTCACCGACATAAGTCTAGCAGGAGTTGACTCGAACCTTCTCAGATAGTTGGCAGTCCCACGCCCGACAGCGTAATCGACTTGTGGACAATAAAAAATGTTAAAACTTATTTAAAAAAAATGGTAAAAATATATTTTTCGCTATAAAAAAATATAAAATTTTATATTCTCTTTTTTGGAGACCTATGTGCATGTCAAAAACATAAATTTTAAAAATACATTTTAAAATTAATTGTCCACTTGACGAATACCTGTTTAGACTTGGAAGTAGTCTTTTGGGTGAGGTTCAAAACACACTTCTAGACGGTGGCAGGTTCTATACATTTGGGTGACCGAGTAGCCTTCGTGGACCCTCGAGTACATATACATATATTTGAGTCTAGCCCTACACGAGTGCTTGCAATCCCCCTTGAATTTTTTTGTTTGCTTTATCGAAGCTTTGGACAGAGCACTCGTGCTTCTTTGCTTTCCTTTGAGATTTCTCCGAGATTTTTGAAGATTGTTACTTGATTCTTTTCTCGTTGATTTTCTCGAATTTTCGGTCATGACTCGTTGTTGCAACTCTTCTTCGGATTTCCTGGATGACGTTTCTTCCAAACTTCGCTTTTTGCAATACATTTTAGCTTGTTATATTTAAGAAATAGTGGATCTCACGGGCGTACAGGTTCGTTTTACATTTACAGAATGTTATGTTGTTCATGTTTATACCTGCTGCTGCCCTATACAGCATGTTATTCTATTTCTGTTTCTACCTGCTACTGTTCTTCTCGTAGAGCATGTTATACTATTCTTGTTTATAGCTGCTATTGTTCTGCATAGCATGTTATTCTATTCCCGTTTATACCTGCTACCGTTCTATATAACATGTTATATTGTTCCTTCTACTATACCTGCTACTGTCATGTATGGCGTGTATACTGTTTNCTAGCCCTACACGAGTGCTTGCAATCCCCCTTGAATTTTTTTATTTGCTTTATCGAAGCTTTGGGCAGAGCACTCGTGCTTCTTTGCTTTCCTTTGAGATTTCTCCGAGATTTTTGAAGATTGTTACTTGATTCTTTTCTCGTTGATTTTCTCGAGTTTTCGGTCATGACTCGTTGTTGCAACTCTTCTTCGGATTTCCTGGATGACGTTTCTTCCAAACTTCACTTTTTGCAATACATTTTAGCTTGTTATATTTAAGAAATAGTGGATCTCACGGGCGTACAAGTTCGTTTTACATTTACATAATGTTATGTTGTTCATGTTTATACTTGCTGCTGCCCTATACAGCATATTATTCTATTCCTGTTTCTACCTGCTACTGTCCTTCTCGTAGAGCATGTTATACTATTCTTGTTTATACCTGCTACTGTTCTGCATAGCATGTTATTCTATTCCCGTTTATACCTGCTACCGTTCTATATAACATGTTATACTGTTCCTTCTACTATACCTGCTACTGTCATGTATGGCGTGTATACTGTTTCTTTTATTATGTTTTCTACTATTTGTCCTGTACTGCACATTTTATATTGTATAGCCTTAAGCATGCTTTCTTTCCATATAGGATGTTTAGAGGACTATTACCATATGGTCATTTGATTTGACATCATAACTGGACACCTTAGAAAACTTAAACTCGTCACGACAAGGAGCTTGGAACTAGCGCGGTAGGCAACACGACCATCTTCAATAGCAGAACATGTCTTCCCCAGCTAAATCATTCCTTCCCTAGAAGTTAAAATAACAATCCATAGGATTTTGAGGTTGTTCGCCTACCGCAATATAATTCCTCAACATTTTCGTTAGGTATTCGTATGGCTCTGATGCACGATCTAAACCCTATCTCATTTTAAGATTCTGAGGTGGTCGTTCATTACGACCTAATTCTTCACATCTTTCAGGCTATTTGTGTCATTCCCTAGAAGTTAAAATAGCAATCCATAGGATTTCAAGGTTGTTCGTTTAGCGCAACATAATTCCTCAACATTTTCGTTAGGTATTCTTATGGCTCTGATGCACGATCTAAACCCTGACTCGTTTTAAGATTCTGAGGTGGTCGTTCATTACGACTTAATTCCTCACATCTTTCAGGTTATTTGTGTGATTATTTCACACGAATGTAAATCATAATTAAATAAAATTTGCAGGATAAAACACTTAAATATTTTTTTCCTCGAAAGTGAAGCCAAACCATAGGGTAGACTGGGAAGTCACCGAGGATCTTCTCTGGATTTGTGGCATCCCCTAGTTCTTCCTCCGGATTCTGTAATAGATGTTCTAAGTTTGAACTATTCCCTTTTGCACACCTATTTGTCTGATTTCGTTGAAAAGTCTTATCCTTTTGAAGTTGTTGAAGATAATTTTTCCTGATTTTTATCGAGAGTATTCTTAAGTGATTTCGGTAATTTAAGATGTAACTAACTATAGGGGCTTGCCCTTATAAGAAGTTTTTACGAACCCAACTTAAAATAAACCCTATTTAATTTTTCATATTAAATAGAAGAATTTGTTGGCAAGTAAAACGGTTTCGCAGACCAAACGGACGTCATATATATCTTAGTTTATTTGATCGAGCCTCATCCTCAAGTCTTGTGTTTATCCCTCGGGATAGATACAGAGTTTGAGGTAAATCGCTATTTCATTTAAAATATGAAAAATATGGGCTCAGTTTGATTTTCATATTTGATTTTAAACTTAAATCTGTATGTAAATTAAAACGTCATTCCGAAGCGGGCGACGGGATTTCGATTCCGGTGACTGATAGCTTCTTACGGGCAACTCCTCCCCCACCCCACTTTTCCTCGCCGACAGCTTCTGGCGACTCCGCTGGGGACTAGCTTTTCTCTCCATTTAACTCAGAGAATATTATCTTCATAGATTGGTAATATGTTCATGTTCCTCTTGGACCAAATTACCCTTCTTTCGTTGGTATATTTCACCCATTTCTTTCTTGGCGAAGCACGATCAACTTTTTTCGGACTTCAATACCATCTGTTCAATCACTTTGAACAGAGAGGTTCAGGAGGTCATTAAGTACTTTTGATCTTTTATGTGGGGTCAGACCCCCAATAGGTGTGTTGGTGGACTAGTTCCACTTGGGCATGGTGCGTTGTGAAATCGGTCCCGCACTGGGTCCTAAACTTTACTCTCCTTTTTGTGTCATTTCAAGTTTGATTTGCTATTTCGCAAGTTGAACCAAATTGTGTCGCGCTGCGCTCGCTTATTAATTTTCTTTATACTTTCAGACCATTTTTCACTAAAACCTTAAGATCTTCACCGATTAAATAAAATTTACCTGGTTTACAGATCTACCTCCGTCAATTGGTAGTGCTCGCACTATGATTACGAGCATCAACCAAATAACTAACTCTAGGGTATTCTCTTTTGAAGTTCTCGCGATGGCGTTCCCAACGCTCACTTTTTCCTGCAACATGCCAACGGATCGTAGCGCTCGTAACGTCGCTCCCACCATAAAGTTTGTGGCAGGATTCAAGAATCTCGAGGTCATCCTCGGAAAGCCCCGTTCATTGTAGTGAAGGTCGCCACCCCCGAAGTTCAAGAACCTTCTGCTGAGTTCAACCTGAATTGTCTACAGGATTTCCCTTCTTACAAGAAGGAAAAGGCTACTGCCACTTTGAAATCTACTAAGCCAGACTTTCCCGCTCCTGCTAAGGGAAAAGAGGTTATGATCGTCAATAGTCCAACTGAGGAGTTCATCGTCCCACCATCAGTGTTCGAAATTGGGTCGAGTTTGAAAGTTGCGCCGTTAACATAATCACAGAGGAGAAACCGTAGCCGAAAAGTTCGCAAGGCTGCTGAAGTTCAATCTCATGAAGATATGACTGTTAATGTAATTCCTGATCAGGAGGCATCAGGATTATTGGGTACCTCTCCGCTTCTGCGAGGGTGTAGGTTTCACCCCTTAGTAAATACCGATGGACATGAAAGTATCCGGAAGATAGCCACTGCTTTACCGTCACCTCATGGACATGGTGGAAAGAGGAAGAAGTCTACTCTCACAAGAGTCAGCACAGTGTTTCAGAAACTAGCCGCCAAAGAGGGTTGCTTAGTTAGCGAGTTGCTTAAACGGATGGGATGTGCAGTATCCCTTCGCATGAAGAAATAAATACTAAAGGATGTCAGATCTGCTGAAGGATTACCTCCTTGTATTCCCGTCAAGTTCTTCTTAGGAACAGAATTGACACTATCACCACCACTGGGCCCGCAGATTTTCGATCGGTTAAGTCACGACTGGGTCCGAGAGTCCCACTAGTTACCGTTCATAAAGATGTTCTTAAGATCTGAAAGGAAAGGATAAGCAGGTTGCCTAGTGCTGTAGCTGGTCTCCACCACAGGGAGCATGCCTTTCTTCGACGTGCCGATGTTTCTGTTGAGACGCCCCGTCTCAAAACATCACCATAAAGGAAAGAGGTTTGGATACCCATGGTTGTTGCACCAATACAAGCTAGTGAGCCTATGAGTCAGAATTGTAATATAAAACAGAGAGCTGAAGTACCCAGCATGATAACATCAACAACAGTTGAAGAAGGTGCATGGATAGAAGAGGTTCAATAGAAGCCTTCGAACCTCAAGGTGATACGAGGGGCAATAATTGAGAAAAATGTTGAAAGGCTCAGGGCCGAATTTCGGAACTAGCCCGAGGACGTGGAATTCCCGTTGATGATGAAGATAAAAACTCTGAAGAATACCTTGAAGAAGACTGTATAGATATTAATGTCATCGAAACCAGAATAGTTACATATGCGCGCGACGCTCAACCCCCTACTGAAGATAACGTCGTAGATGAGCTGCGTAGGACTCTCTTCCTGAGAGATGAAGAAATCAACCAAATGAAGAATAAAATGGAAGAAATGGCTGCTGCCATGACTGCTATGACCGCAGCACAGGGACAATCTCAACCACAAAAGTTAGCCTCTCCAGAAGTTAATCAACCAGAAATTATACAGATTGTAGATGAGAGGAGGGAAGTCGCCTCAGCTAACGGAGATGATCTACAAAAGAGGGATCCTACTCAAAGCATCATACCAGAAAAGGATTTTAAGAAAATGGTCGAGCAGGTTCGGGAGGCCTTAGTCCAATCTAAAGGTGGTGCATTGGTTTTAAAGGGTAGACCCTACTCGGAGGAATTCGATGTCGTACCCTACCCTAAGGGTTTTATGACACTGAACTTTAAGATATTCGACGGGATTGGAAACCCCAGACAACACATAGCACATTTCCGAGCTAGCTGTGGCAACACAGGAGGTAACGAGGCATTGCTTTACCGCCAATTTGTCAGGAGTTTATCAGGGATAGCTTTTGATTGGTATGCCGAATTACCTAATGGATCAGTGAAGACTTTCTTCGACTTGGAACACTTGTTCGTGAAGAGATTCGCCGGAACGCAGCACCATTTTTTTATAGGAGATCTCGTGATAGAGAAGCAAAGGCCTATCAAGACTCTAGTAGATTATATTTTGAGGTGGAAAAACCTTAGCATGAAATGTGAACCTCAGCTACAGGAACATCATGTGATTGAGATCTTACTCAAAAACATTCACGAGCCAATACTTTCATGCTTAAGGGACTCACCATCAAATCCTTCGAAAAGCTGCTCAGCAAAGCTAGCAATCTGCAAGAAGTCAAGCATATGGATTCTCATGAGAAGACAGAGAAGTCTAAGACAACCAGGATATTCGAAAAGAAATCCGGGGTAGTGGCAACTATTGACAAGGGAAAACAACCACTAAAGATATATGCAGAGGATTTCCGTCTGGATTCTCAGCCGCCATCACAACATACCAACAACAGCATACACAGCAGTATGGTCAACCCGCCCAACGACCACGTCAGGAAGGGTCATACCGAGCAGAGAATAAGCGAACATCTTTGGCAGAACGACAGAAAGTGGAATATTCCTTCAAAGACGAAGCAATACCCAAGATATTTAAGAGTCTAATGAAGATGTCTGAATTCAGATTACCAACTCCAAAGAGGCCAGAGGAGGTCAATAAGAAGGATCAACCCAATTATTGCCCGTATCACAGAATGCTCGGACACGCTATAGAGGATTGTTTTGTCTTCAAGGATTGGCTCAAGAGGAACCTTAAAGAAGAGAATATAACGATCTTGAAAGTGTATTTAGAACAACCTGAAAGAGGTTCTGTAAATATGATTTCAGCTGAGACAATCACTCCAATAGAGTCGTACTCAGAAAGAGATGACTGGACTACAGTTTGGAACAAGTCATTCAAAAAGATATTAAATCAGATTCAGATCACTTCAGTTCAGGCAAGCATTCAGAGTCTACAACCTGTTCAACCAGAGATAGAGATTTCTTCAGAGAAATTACTACAACCTAAGAAGAGAGAAAAGAGCGACATCACGTAGACTGACTGCACGGGGGGTAGGATAGGGGCTGCCTCTGCTAGATTAGTTGTCTCGGATTCAGGGGAGAAAATCCTCGAACCCTTGACCATGTATGATTATCTTTTTGCTCCTCCGGGGTATTATGAATATAGTGATGATGATTTCGACTACGTTTTAACTGTTTCTGGTAATAGCGTAGCTGATTTTGGTCACTCTAGTTTCGATCTCGATTCTCAAACCGATCCTCAAATCGTACTTGAGTCTGATAAACCCGTTAGCCGGATTGGTAAGGATGTCTACGACACTGGATATGACAGTTCGGGAAATGACAAACCAGTCCTTGAATGTAAAGGAATACCGATCGCCATCAACTGTGATTCATCCGATTCATAATCTACACTTGAGGAATCAACCACAGTGTCAGAAGAGATAACCAAAGTATACTTGAGAAGAGGAAAAGTGTTACCCTCAGGGACGACTTTAATGAAAAAAGGAAAACAAGCAGTTACTTCAAGAGAACCATCTCCAGCGATGGAAGAAACAAATGCTCGAGAGGAAACTGGAAGTTCAAGCAAAGTGAATTACAACGTACTAGCGCATCTCAGGAAGTTGCCAGCCAAACTAAGTATTTTCGATGCTCTGATCCTGTCAAAGGAGATGAGGGAATCTTTGATCAAGGCTCTACTTGATTCATAAATATGCTTAGCTCAGTTGGCTAGCACGTCCTCGGATGACGTTTGTTAGTTGAAAGATCAGCTTGGGGTAACCTTCACAGATGAAGATTTGTTGCTTGGCACCGCCGACCACAATCGTCTGCTCTATGTTTCCATTAACATTGGCTGATTTGTACTATCCAGAGTTTTGGTGGATCCTAGAGCATCACTCAACTTATTGAGTATACGGACACTAGCATACCTGGATATTGATACTTAATAGCTTACAGCCGACAGGATGATGTTAAGAGGATTCAACCAAAAGGGAGAAAGAGCCATTGGGTCAATTACATTACTTACGAAGGTTGGAGAGCTAGTATCAACCGCAAATTTCATATCATCAGTGTCGAGACCTCTTTTAATGCTCTACTTGGTCGACCGTGGATTCACGAGCATGACATGGTTCTGTCTTCCCTACATCAATATATTAAGTATTACAGGGAGGGACAAGAATATCGCATCAAAGGAGATTTACAACCATTTTCGATCCATGAAGTTGGCATTCATGAGGACGCCGCCTACTACTCGCCCCTAAAGAAGACTGTCTTCTCTCATGAAGTTGTGGCAAATGAAGTGGGAAATTCAAAGGAATCACAAAGAGGAGGTCATTCAACTACAGTCTACTATCATCTCTTCACAACGAGGTGGTAAGGGCTCTTTTAATGTGTGCATCCGAGAGCGAGACCGGGGACTTGGACAAGGAAGAGCCAATGTGATTGTTGAACTGATTAGGCCGACCGTTAACATTGAGAATGAAGAAGATTTTGAGGAAGAAATAATAATGACGAATTAGAAGAAGCCTCAGTATGAGATATTCTTGGATGATGTGGAGAAGGGTGAATATGAGACAATGTATGACCGGATAAACCACTATGTGAACGCCCTGAACCTTACTCTGGTCTTCCCTCAAAAGGTCGAGAGTTTAAAGTTCAAGGAAGTCCGTAGCGCTGGTTCGAAGTCGATCAAATTTTATCGTGCTTCTACTTCTACCAGTCTCGAAAAGCATGTAAATTTTGATGAGAATTTTAATGAATTAATGAAATTACCTTTTGGTTACTTTTCGCCTTGTGCACGAAAGTTAATTCAACTGGGACATTTGCCAAAACAGATGCTGAAAGATAAATTGCAACTCTTTGAAAAATTATGGAATGTTAGGGACCGAATTCCTAACTTGGAAGAAGGTCTCAGATTTGGTACAGTCGGACCACTTGATGATTCAGAATTTTGCATGGTTTTTATTGGTGGATCGGAGGAGGATTGCCTCGATATGGAAGATGACTCTACCGATCAGCTAATAGAGGACGCTTCGCCGGAATTCGAAGATAAAGTTAAGTCAACGGTTGATGAGTTGAAAGAAATCAACCTCAGGACTGAGGAGCAGCCCTGACCAACTTTCATAAGTTCCTTACTCAGCGAAGAGGAATCTACAGAATTGATGAAGTTATTGTCGGAATTCAAGGATTGTTTCACATGGAGTTACGATGAAATGTTAGGACTGTCAGCAGAGGTTGCGGTTCATAAATTCAGGGTAGACAAGAATATAACCTCAGTAAAACAAGCTCCAAAAAGAATGCGCCTCAAAATAGAGCAGCAAGTGATTGCCGAGGTGAAGAAACTAATAGACGCCAGCTTCGTGCGGGAAGAACAATTCCCCACATGGTTAGCCAACGTTGTGCCAGTTAAAAAGAAAAATAGACAGATATGTGTCTGTGTCGACTTCAGGGATTTAAATAAAGCATGTCCATAGGACAAATTCTCACTACTAATACCAGAAATGATGGTGGACATCGCTTCGACACACGAAATTTTCTCCTTCATGGATGGATCATCAGGATACAACTAAATCAAGATGGCTCCAGAAGACGCAGCCCTCACAGTCTTTAGAACGCCTATTGGGATTTTCTGCTACATAGTTATGCCATTTAGACTAAAGAACGCTGGAGCAACATATCAGCGCGCAATGACAAAGATCTTTGACGACCTTATCCACAGTCAGGTGGAATGTTATGTAGATGACTTGGTCATCAAAAGTAAACGGAAAATAGATCATTTATATGATTTGGGGATCGTGTTCGAACGATTACGACAATATAATCTCAAGATGAATCCCTTAAAGCGTGCCTTTGGTGTTACATCTGAGAAATTTCTACGATTCGTTGTTCATCATCGGGGAATCGAGATTGACCCGGAGAAGATTAAAGCTATCTTGGAAATGCCTCATCCTAAGACTCTAAAGCAGCTACGTTCCTTCCAATGGAAGTTGACATATCTGAGACGTTTTATTTCTAATCTCTCAGGTAGATGTCAGACCTTCTCGGCATTAATTAAAAAGGACGCCAAATTCGTTTGAGAAGAGAAATGTCGGCAGACTTTCGAGAATATTAAACAATACTTAATGACCCCTCCTGTTTTGGCAGCCCCTATCCCAGGGAAATCGTTGATACTTTATACCGTGGCCTTAGACGATTCTCTCGGAGCCCTGTTAGCTCGGGTCAATGACGAGGGTAAGGAAAATGCACTATTCTACTTAAGTCGACGTCTAATACTGACGGAAGTAAAGTATCCGCCTACCGAAAAGCATTGTCTAGTTTTGATTTTCGCCGCTCAAAAGCTTAGACATTACATGCTTTCTCATAGGATAACCCTGATTTCGAAAGTCAATTCGTTCCAATATTTGATGACCCGACCAACACTTTCCGGACGTTTAGCGAGGTGGTCAATGATTTTATTGCAATTTGATATAATTTTTGTTCCCCTCCGCGCTATCAAGGGATAGATTTTAGCAGATTTTCTCGCTGCGCACCCACTTCCAGCTGGGTCCCCGCTCAATGATGAGTTACCAGATGAGCAGATATTACAAATGAAATTCTCCAGTGCGCAACGCTGGGAGATGTACTTCAATAGTGCTTCATCCGCCAGAAAAGACAAAGGATCAGGAACAATATACCAGGCAAGGCAGGGATTGGGTTGGTCTTCATCACGCCATATAAGGGTATGCTGAGATTCTCCTACTACTTGACAGAGCCGTGCACCAACAACGAGGCTGAGTATGAAGCCTTGATCATCTGATTAGAATTAACAATCTCGATGGATATAATCGATATCGCCATCTACGGTGACTCTCAGCTTATCCTTCAGCAAATCGTCGGACAATGCAGGATCTTGAGCCAAGGCTGGCAGAATACAATCGGTATGCAATGAAGTTATTGGAGCAGATTCCTAGTGTGACTTTTGATCGGATTCCTCGGGTAGATAATGCGCATGCCGACGCTCTAGCAAAACTCGCTAAGGAATTGACATGTCCCCCGGGAGGATTCCATAGAAATCACGGTACAAGGAAGACAAGTTTTGTCTCAGATCAACCTGGAGACTTTACACAAACTTGGGAAGGAGGAGACGATAAATACAGTTGTCGATATCAACAAAGATTGGCGTAAACCATTTATAGAATATTTCGAACTGGAAGATTACTAGAAGACAAGTCAGCAGCATATCATATCACGAGAAGAGCTATGACATAACTCTAGTTTGTGACGTTTTCTGCAGGAGATCGTTTGATCAAATGTTGTTGTGGGGTCTTAGCAGGCCAGAAGCCCAGAATATCGTTAAAGAGTACACGCCGGGTTGTGTGGTGCTCACCAGTCAGAGCCTAAAATGAAACTGAAGATTAAGAGACTTGGATATTATTGGCCAGCAATGATGTCTGATTGCATGGATATGGCCAGAAAGTGTCACCAGTGTCAAGTGCACGTGGTGGTCTTACACCAACCTCCGAATGTGCTACACCCAACTGTTGTTTCGTGGTCATTTGAGTGTTGGGACACAGACATAATAGGACCGATAGACCCTCCATCCTCTAAAGGACACAAATTTATCCTCGCAGCTACAAACTGCTTCTCTAAATGGGCAGAGGCAGTGCTGCTGCGAGAGGTCACAGCACAGAATGTTCTTCAGTTTTTCAAAAGTCAAATTGTTTATCGTTTCGGTGTGCCGCGCAGAATAATCTCCGATAATGGGACAGCGTTCAGAAGTGCCAAGATCAACAACTTCATCAGACGACATGAGATAGATTGGAGATATTCAACAATCTACTATCCCAGGGGAAATGGCCTAATCGAGGCCTTCAACAAAACATTGGTACAGATTTTGAAGAAAACACCAGAGGAAAATAAAAGGTATTGACACAACAAATTGTTAGAAGCTTTGTGGGTCTACCAGACAACGTTCAGAGCTCCCACTCAGTGCACACCCTACGCTCTCGTATATGGGTCCGAGGCCGTGCTACTGTTAGAAGTTCAAATGCCTTCTCTCAGAATCCCTGTCGCTAATCAGCTCACAACGGAATAATTTGCGAAACTTAGACTTGAAGAACTAGAAAGCCTCGAAGGAAAGAGATTAGAAGCACAACAATATTTAGAGCTTTATCGAGCAAAGATGGTGCAAGCTCATGACAAATTGGTCCGCCCGAGGTCGTTCAAAGTTGGTGACTTCGTTCTCGTTCTTAAAAGACCTATTCTTGCACGCCGCAAGATAGGTGGGAAATTTGAACCAACCTGGGAGGGACCATTTATCGTAGAGAAAGTATATTCAGGGGGAGCTTACCAGCTGGTGAATTTTCGGGGCGAAAGACCCATGTTGCCGATCAACGAACGATACTTGAAGATATATTACGCAGCTTGACAGCGCTTGAACTGAAATTTTAGGATTTTGCTTATCCTAGGGTTATTTATTTGGCCGAAATATCTGTAACTGGGTCCAATAAAATGAGAATTTTTGAAACTCTATATTTTAATTTTCTTCTTTCTACCTTCAGGCTTTATATTTTATTAAATGAAATAAAATATAAAAAAATAAGTTCTTCACCGATATGAACTGAGTTTCTTTTTCCTAATAACACACATTTGTTTTGTTCTTGTTCACGTCAAGTTTCAGCTCACTGATGGTTTTCCTGTTGTCTGTAGGAAAATGTCAGGTCGGAGGCTGATCTTCGCCTTTAGAGACGGCTGGAACCTCGCACTTAACGAGGAGATGGTGACGCAGGGCGGCACGATTGATTTCAACATGGAGTTTGACGAAGTTGCTATGGATTACTACGGTCCTTTGATGGATGTTGTCCACCCACAAGAAAAGGAGGGGTTGCCCTCACTTCTCAGATTCAGTACTAAAAGTAAGCCCTCACTGAAGGGGAAAGAGGTGATGATACAACCAGACCCGATGGAAGGGACCAGCCGCCTACCCTCCATGATAGCTACACCAGCCGGAGGATTAGTTGCTGCAAACGAAGAAAGGGTACCGTTCGCTCCATCGCGAAAGACCAAACGCAGAAACTCCAGTCGACACAGACAACGAGCTCTCCTACGAGAGGAGAGGAGACGCCAGCAGAATACTGATTATTTACTCGCCCCTATTCCAGAGGGGCATCTCTACGAGCCAGGCATGAGAGAAAGTTGGTCCAGCCTGCCTACTTCGGATGCCGAGTTTGAAGTTGTTCCAGAGACCAGACTACTGCTAACTTCATATGCTCTTTGCTCGGCTTGCCCTACCTGCAACACCGAGATACCTGTCCGTGCTTCAACAGCGAGGGTCTTCATAGAGTGCCCAGACTGCAATATCCTGCACCTGCATCGCTACAATACTTTAGAAGAGTGCCTCCAATGATGATAATTCTGAGACTACCAACCACCAAATGGAGGAAGCCTATGGTTCGCTAAATGCAGAGACATGTCCCACAGGGTACCGAACCCTATGTTCCGGTGGAGACCGAATCTTACATTCCGCTGGAAACTGAGTCAGCGTCCGTTTGGGTTCTTGTCAATGCCGAGACGAGGAAATACCCCCGACAGCCACCTTTTCCCAGCACGATGGAGTATTACAGGATGAGTCAGGTAGATAAAAGAAATTTTGAGTTCTACGAGGAGGTACAGGGAAAACTCATCAACATCCTGGAGGGATTAGGCTACACACCAAAGTCTTCTCAGAAAGTGACGAGCGAAAAATCCTCGACTGCATTTTTGATCTGAAAGACAGAGGTCAAGCAGGCTTGCTGATGGAGAGGACTTACTCCGAGCCAAGAAAATGGATGAGAGGGAAAGGCAGGATCACGATACAATGTGGTTGCTGCTATAATTTTACAAGAGATAGACAGGAGAATCCTCCCGGGATCCTCAGATATGATCAAGTGGACCCGTTGCCGCCAATAATCAAAAGGATGATTCAGAGAATGGTTCGATGGAACATACTTCCTGCGAATTGCATTCCAGACAGCATCAGTAATATCTATGATGAGGGAGACTGTATACCTCCACATACTGATCATCATGACTTCATAAGACCTTTCTATACAGTTTCGTTGATGACCAAGAGTAACATCCTGTTTGGGACAGGATTGATGTCATCGGCCCCGGAGAGTTCAGAGGATCCGTGGAGATTCCTCTACCGGTTGGTTCGGTACTTGTCCTTAAGAGCAACGGTGCAGATATAGCTAGGCATTGCATTCCGGGGGTGCGATACCCCAGAGTTTCAGTGACTTTCCTGAGGATGGACGACGACAAGATACCGCATGGTTTTCAGTCAAATCTAGTGCTAGATGAGTTACTGCCTTACGAGCTATGAGAGGGTTGCACCGCTGGCCATGTGCGAAGGGACTCTTATCCTGGAGCACGACTTAGAAGGTCAGCCTGATCAAGAGCTCTACACCAGCGACAGATGTCCACAGTTCCTTATCTTCTTAGACTACATGTCATTTCTGCGTATATGATATGCAACGGATATGTTTAGCCTATGACGAGTACTTGACATGACGTATTTTGGATGTATTTTGATGCAGCCTGCATATTGTTCTTCTTGAGGCTTCAACCTGTGTTTGATTTGTAATTCCTGTTCGAAACGGATGAATGAAACTTCTTTCAGAATTTTATCTATTTGTTCGATTTGCCTTCTTTGGTGCTACGGATAAAGGCCATAGAACCATACGTTGGTTCACAACTACAATGAACAAGGAACATAACAATGAAAACCCACCCGATAAAATATATATATATATAAACTAATGACTCTGTTTGAAAAACCACCAACAAAATCAAATTTTGAAAACATATTTTCATATTTAAAATAAGAAAAGAAGATGGTTTTCCTGAGTTTGTTCATCTCGAGCTTGAGATTTCTTACTCTTTGCTCACGCGCACGACTGCTCTGGTCCATATCGATCTTCTTCACATCCCTTCGGAATTGCATACTCGACACAAAATCTCACTGAATTCTACATGTCTTCCTTACTAATGTCAACCTTATCACATGACACATATCATTGATTTCAACATCACAATGTCTCGAATTGATACCTAAATTTCAATTCTCCTTTTGAATCAATACCTAAATTCTGATTCCTACCTTTCGAGGTCGATACGTAAATTTCGACTCTCATCCTCGAATTGATACTTAAATTTCAATTCTCATTTTCGGATCAGTACCTAAATTTTGATTCTTACCTTTTCGAGGTGGATACCTAAATTTCGACTCTCTTCCTGAGATTGATACCTGAATTTCAATTCTCATTTTCGGATCAGTACCTAAATTCTACCTAAATTTCAAT
>NEWO01000515.1:26037-66517 GCA_003013225.1 Phalaenopsis aphrodite | reverse complement strand
AGTACCTAAATTCTGATTCCTACCTTTCAAGGTCGATACCTAAATTTTGACTCATCCTCGAATTGATACATAAATTTCAATTCTCATTTTCGGATTAGTACATAAATTTTGATTCTTACCTTTTCGAGGTTGATACCTAAATTTCGACTCTTTTCCTGAGATTGATACCTAAATTTCAATTCTCATTTTCGGATCAGCACCTAAATTCTGATTCTCACATTTTGAGGTATGTCGGCCATTTTTAACTTCGTGGTTTGAAAAAGTAGTAATTTTGTGATTTTGAAAATAATTTAAATATGAATACAACCCTTTTTATTTTAAAATGTAACATTTTAATTTTAAAATAGATGAGACCAAACGGGTCTCACATTTTAAGTAGTTTGAATGATTGAATACAATACTAATAATACACTTATCCCGAAAAATAAATATATCACTTATAATAGGGGTTCAATCACTTAGACTAATAAAATTTGTGACATCCGTTTTGGTCTGCGAAATATTTTTTATAAAAAAAGACCAACAAGTTCCCCTATCTAACATAAAAAATTAGATAAAATTTATTTTATCTGGGTTCCTGGTTCCCTATCGAGGCAAGCCCCTATAGTTAATTACATCTTAAATGATCGAAATCACTTAAGAAAACTCTCGATTAAGATCAGGTGGTTTTGTTTTCAAGATTTCAAAGTTTAGGTTTTCACGATTGTACATGAGAAAATCAAATAGGAATGACTCAAAATAGATACAATTATTTAAGGAATCCAAAGGGAGGAAAAATAGGGGATATCACAGATCCAGGAGAAATCCCGGAGATGTCTCAACTGTCCTATTATTTGGCTTTATGTCTTTCGAAATGATTTAATTTGATATTTCAATCCTGCAAATCATTTAGGACTTAGGACTTATGTTTACACAATATCGGACTCTGCAAATAGCCTAAAGAGATGAGAGGATTTACACCGTACCGCACGGTAACCTCGAAATGCTAAAGCGTTAGGACTTATAATTGTACAACAAAGTTGTACAAAAAGCCTAAAGAGTGATCTTATAGGTTATTTAAACTAAAGAAGGTATATAGTGTGATGTGAGTGTGTTCATGTGATGTGAAGATGTTTTGCTGCTGCAGATCCACCTGGAAATTGTTCCTGGTCGTGCTGCCCACGATGTTCGCTCCAAACTTTCGTAGTGGCACCTCCTGATTTAGTTTTAGTTTTAAAAATGCTCCTAACTACTAGGTTATTCTATACTAAGACATAGCGTGAAAACTAAGCAGTAAAACATGCAGTGTGAAAGAAGAATAATAATATACTGTATAGTAAAAAAAAAAGACACAATAACATGTTGGGAAAATAATATAATAGGCTACGAAAAATAATATAACATGCTTGAGAAAATAAAATGCTGTAATATAAATTAAACCTGTACATCCGGTAGGTTCATTGCTTCTTTAAGTTTAGCTATTATGCGCTGTGTAAAAGATGAAAATATGACTTGAAAAAGGACTTAACAGAAACAGGTAAATCGTAGGAAAAAGATAAACAAATAAAATGAAATACAATATCACATATAAATGACCAAGAATAAGAAATTTATATGTGATGTTGGAATGTCCCCAATTACCAGGAGGATTTGAGTGTAAGACAAACTCAAATCCCGGAACATTGGGTTTCAGTTTTGGTCATGTTAAGACAAGAATTTCATTATTTGATCCAATTAAATCAGTTATGAATCACAATCTAGTGCATCATCGTGCCTAATGTCCTAGTTATCTCATAAACTGGGATCAGATGTCTGGCTTCTTAAGATCATTGGAACATTAGGATTGTAAACTCTCTCTCAAGGTGTGCTCCTAAGACTTAAGAAGCCTACACTTTAGTTTGGGCCTGAAGTGGTTCTAAAGTGTCTAACCTTAGTTAAGTGTCCTTTCAACTAACCCTCAAACATTTTTAGATTTAGCTTAGCTCATCATCAGGCTCCTAAAACCTAAAGGGTAAACCTATAGCTTTGGTCAAAAGAGTTGTGAAGTGTGCTTCAAACCTGGTTAGAACAATTGGATTTAAGTTTATATCAAGTGGCACTTTTATAGATATCTTTTCCAAGTTTATATCGAGAAGGATATCTTAAGTTTATATCAAGTGGCACAATTGGATTTAAGTTTATATTAAGTTTATATCGAGAAGGATATCTTTTCCAAGTGGCACTTTTATGGATTTCCAAACCCAACATGAATTCAATTTATATCAAACTCAAAATGAAGCTTCAAGAGTCTTTTATATTTCATAAAAGAAGATACACTAATTAATGGAAAAAGAAAAAAAATAATTCCCTAGCGTTCTAAAAAAACATACCGATGTCAAAACAATTTAATTCTCTCCTCCATCAAAAGTTTACAATGAAATATATATATCCAATATCTCACAAAAGAAATCAAATGTATCTTTCGGGTAGGGTCAAAAAGAGAGTTCCACGGGTAAGGAAACAGAGGGTATAACCAAGCTCACGGGTAAGGAGAACCCAAAGGCAATCTCCAAACAATAGACATCAAATGAGGCTCACGGCCAAACAACAAATTAATGCCCATCAAGCCAATTAAATAATTAAATCATTCTCCCTACAAGGATAAGCTAAACTCAACAGCAAAAGCTTCAAATCCAGCTCGAGGCCAAGGACAAACCCAAAGACAATTCTAAAGCAATAATCATCAAATGGGCCCAAGGCCAAGCATGGCTAAGGGAGCAAAACAGCCACCCAATCCACCTCAAATTAATCCACAAACGAGCTCACATGTAAAACCAAGGAGGGTGTAAAAACAGCCACCAAACTATTTTTCTCACAAAGTCAACCAAGCCCAGCACAAGGGGCAAACCGAAGCCAGCAAAAAGGAGCGAATCAGTAAAATATTTCAGTCAACATAATGTACTAAAAGGAGCCCAAACCGAGCCCAAGAACATGGCCAACCGAGCCCAGCATAAGGGGCAAACCGAAATCAACAAAAAGGAGCAAATTAGTAAAATATTTCAGCCAACATAAAGCACTAAAAGGAGCCCAAACCGAGCCCAAGAACATGGCCAACCGAGCCCCAAACATAATTTTCAACTCTTAAAAAAAATTTCCAACATATATTCCATCGAAGGGGCAACAAGAAAAGCAAGATGTGATCCCCAAACATAATTTTCCAACTTTTAAAAGTAATTTCCAGCATATTTTCCATCAAAAAACAGCAAGAGAAGCAATATATGAGCTCCAAATACATTTTTCAACTCATAAACATAAATTTCAGCAAGTACTTTATCAAGGGACAACAAGAGAAGACATTTTTCAGCTCATAAACATAATTTTCAGCAAGTACTTTATCAAGGGACAACAAGAGAAGTAATATATGAGCTCCAAATACATTTTTCAGCTCATAAACATAATTTCCAGCAAGTACTTTATAAAGGGGCAGCAAGAGGAACGAAACATAAGTCCCAGATGCATCTTTCCCAATTCATAAAATAATTTTCAACATGCATTTCTTACTTTCAAACATTTCAAGCAACAAAAATAATAGAGACAACCCTCAAACATGTTATAAAGGAATAAAAATGCATTCCATAATCACCTTAACCATGCTTTCAAATGTTTCAAGTAAAGAAAGTAAAAATGATTCATATATGTATGTTTTTTTTCTCACTATTTAAACAAATACTCATGCTCAAGCCTCAAAATAAATTTTAATATTTCATGATATCCGAAATGATATAAAATAGAGGAGAAAAGAAGAATACCTCTTTAGTGTAGACTTAAAGCAAAGTACTAAAGTAAGATCGAAGAAAACACCACAAAAATTTCTCCTGAAAGTCTCACGCAAAAGCTTTTCTCGGATTTCTAGTTTCCCATGCCGTAAATCCTTCGAATCGAACAACAGAGAAAGAGTAAGTCCACTAGCTAACCGTGAAAAAGGAAGAAAGAAAATGCCAAGCTCCTCTAGGAATTTCTTCTCTCAAGAACCCTCCCTTTCTCTCTTTTTTTTTTTTTACTCAAGTAGCCGGACAGCAAAAAAAGACGCCAAAAACTCTTCTCATCCCCGTAAGCCAAAAAGCAAAGAAAAGAAAAAGGAGTGTCGATCGTTTGCCACTCTAGCCAACCAATCGAGCAAGAGAAAGGGAATGACATCATAAATGAGAACATATAGCCTCGAGAAGGAGAAGGGTCGGCCAGGTGGAACTTCGCAGTTGGAGGGCTGCTCGGTCGAGTGGAGCTCGAAGAGACGAGTCGCATGCTCAATCGGCAGTGGAATGCCGCGTGTGAGGGAAGAGGAAGACGGTTTCAGCGGCCAGGGGTTCGATCGTCAGGCTCGAGTGCAGCCGATCGCAGGAGAGGAGACGCGTGCGGAAGCTAGGGCTCCGCCCGAGCGGCTCTCGGTCGAGGCAAAGGAATGTCATGCGTGGGTAAAGATCAAAAATGACTTAGGGTTATAAATCCTGATATTATAAATGATAAATATATAAAATATTTGATATTTCTTAAAATAAAATTTGATTAGTACCATTTTTGTCTGTGCATCACAATACAACAAAATGAATGTTCCTTTTAGGTAATTTTGACGCTCCGGACGCATTGACGCGATCTATTTTGCCACCGGAAGTCGTTTTGACGAATTCATCGATTTGCGTGCCAATTTTTTTATGTCTAAAATATAGCAATATAGGTGTCTCTTCCTACCAAAATTGGTATCCCGGACGCGTTGGCGCAGTCCATTTTGCCGTCGGAGGTCATCCGGAGAAATTCACATTTTCACTAGTCTTTTAGGCTTAATTGAAGTCTGATATCGTGCAATTTTGTGAACTTTGTGTATTTGGTGTGTGTATGTGACGAAAAAGTCGTGACGATTTTTTCCTAAGGATTGAAGTCCTATTATAAACTTTTCCCTTGAGTTTTCGCAAAATAACTCATAACCGCTCGTTCATAAGACGATGGTCTTGTGCCAAAGATGCTAGACATCAAAGGAAAATAAGAATTGGCTAGAATTTTCTAAAAGTGTGGGTATCAATTCTAATTTTCTAAGACAATGAATAAGAACTCCTAGAATTAAATCCTAGGCTCTAAGAAAGAGAAGAGAAGACCTCACAAAAATGAGGTCAACAAGGTCGATACCTAAATTTCAACTCTCTTCTGAATTGATACCTAAATTTTAATTCTCACATTCGAATCAGTACCTAAATTCTGATTCTCATCTTTCGAGATCGGTACCTAATTTCTGACTCTTCTTTTCAAAATTCAATATCTAAACTTCGATCCCCACCTTCGAATCAGTACCTAAATGCTAATTCCCATCCTCGACGAATGTTGGAATTTGGTGACTCCAAATCCACTCTCCAATCCACAGCGAGAGTTCCTGATCATCGATTTTAAAATCGGATGATCACTGGCTAATTCCCCCGGTGGAAACAATTAACACTCGATTCTATGCTTCTTTCTAAGCCTGTTGGCATGGCAATCTGTATTGGTCCTGTTGATCTTGTCGGTCAACGCCAATACGCCCGGTGTGCTCGCCCAACACACCACACCTATTGGGGGTCCGTTTGTTGACCTCACTTTCGGTCGAGGTGTAATTTTCCCCTCCTTAGTAGCCTAGGATCTAGTCGTAGGACCTTTCTGCCGACTTCTCCTAGAAAACTAGTGAATGAGCCCTCCCCGTTAGCAATTATGGACTTCTCTTCGCTCCATTTGACATTCCATGTAGTAGTCTTGACCGCTATTGCTTGGCAGGTAAGGCTACTCCGAAGGACCTCAGGGAGCATTTCTATAGGACTGGCGGCCTTAGGATTGACTCTACTCATTGCTTTGGCGTCGCTGCGCTCTTCGTCGTCCTGTTTAATCGAATTTGAGCCGAAATTTTCGAAGGATTCGGACCGCGACGCGTTTTTAGCCCGATCGGCGATGAGGTTACCCGGACAACTCAGGATGACGAAACAGACTGTGCCGATGCGTCCGGAACGTAGATTTTGCTTAAGGTGGACGTTCGCTTTATTGCCACGGCGCGTCTTGGGGAAAATACCTATTTAAGTGTTTTATAATAATAAATAATATTTTATTATTAGTAGTATTATAATTAATAATTCACATTAAAATCCCTAACCCAAATCTATCTCCCTCTGCCTCATTCTTTCGCGTCCGTGGGCTTACCTTTGCCCTAGCGTGGCTCGTTCGATTGCATGGCCAGCTCCTTCATGCCGTTAGGAGATTTTGTTTCTTCATTCGCCTCTCACACGCGCTCTCCTCTCGCAGTCACCCATCTCGTATCCTATCCTCTGCGGGTATTTTATCTCGTCTGCTCTCGATCCTCCCTGCCGCAGAGTGTGGTCTCTGCGATGATTATATCCTCTGTCTCTCTCAATCCTTCGAAGATCCGCATGCGATCCTCTAATCATTCGCTCTCCTTCTCTCGAGTCTATATGAAACTATGTTTTGGAACGTAAAAAGAGGCTGTAAATCTTTCTAAGGGAGAAAAGTCTGCTATTTTTCTTTCTCACTCACTTCTTTAGTTGTCTGGTGCTTGAATCGGTTTCCTCCTGCTGTTGGGAGAGGAAGTGAAGTTGTGGAGTGCTTTTAAAGTTTCTGTATTACTTTCTTTTTGCTTCAAAGAGGTACCTTCTTCCCTCTCCCCCTGTGCGTTGTCTGTGTTCGGCCCTGCTCTTTACGGAGCCCCTGTGCTTTATTTGTGCTCGTCCCTGTTCTTTGTCTAGCCCTGTTAGCATGCTAGAATAGGGGGATTTCTATTTGCCTCATTCATGAACATGTTCTAACTTACTCTATATACATTTGTTATGTGGGAATGACATTTAAAAGCTTGAGGGTGTGTATTTCCTTCTCCCTCCCTTTCTCTATTCTTTTTCTGGCTCTCGGTTCTAACCTTGCCGAGCCTCTGATGATGATTTCAGGGTATGGTTTAGCACTCTAGTCGCCACTATGCTTGTATTTGGAAATGTTTATCACTTAGAGCATGTGAAAGATAAAAATATATATATATGTGCATATATGCTAGAAGTTACATTTGGCATGCTATTAGTCCTCTCTTTTACTTTGCTTATCTAAAGTGCTGAAGTCATGGCATGTTTCCTATCTCCCAAGGCATACTTATGTTGGAAGTAATTAAGAGGGTGGTTTTGAAATAATTGGCTCTTCTCATGAGCATGTTAGTATGTGTATTGCGAAGCTTTCATATGCTTTCATTCAAAGCATGTGGTAGTTCTATTTTGAGATGTTTTAAAAGCATGAGAATATTGCTCTAACTTTTGTTGTGGCTTAGTGTTGGAGGTCTCAATTGCAGCTTGGTTTTCGACCCTTGTTGGGTTCGGGTTTTAGCCTTGCTTAGCTTGGTTTGGTCTTTAACTAATCTGGAATTTGATTAAAAAACTTACTTGACTCGGTTTTACCTTAATATGGCTGGAATTTTAATTTTTGTTAAAGCTTGGGTTTTAATCTATGCTTGGACTCTGTTTTGGCTTTGAATGGCTCGGTTTTAGCCTCTATTGGGGGTTCGGTTTTGCGTGATCCAGTCTTTAGTTTCTTTTTCTTTTGGCATACTTGTAAAGCTTATTTTGGCATGAGATATGTATGTTGTTGGGTACTCCAAGTCCAATATATGTGAGGGTTTATCCCTAAATGATATAAAGCTGGTGCAAGGCGTGGTTTTACTTGTTCTTGGCCCTACCCGAGAGTTTGTCTTGGCTTTGGCCCCTGGTTGGCTCGGTTTTGGCTGGTGCTAGACCCGGTTTCAACCATTTGCTGGTTGCGGTTTTTGGCCTTAGTCGAGGGGCTCAGTTTGGCTCGTTTTATTCCCTTGGGCTTGGCTTGTTGGGGGGTTGTCTTGTACTTCTCTTATTCCTACCCATGAGCCTATTGAGGAGCCTGGGACGATATGGCTCTTCCTGTTGAGTATGAATGGCTTGAATTTGATTGTTGAATTAATTTTGTCATCCCAAAAATTATAATCACTTTAGTTATCCTCTTATATATGTCAAGGGAGCATAGCAACCACCGGTGGTTCCTTTTGGTTGCTTTAGCCGTGAGCCTTACTTTTTCCTTGGGTTGCTTTTGGTCCTGGGTCTTAACAGCTGTCCCTTGCTGCCTTTAGCCGTGAGCCTTACTTGTTCCTTGGGTTGCCTTTGGTCGTGGGCCTTAGCAGCTGTCCCTTGCTGCCCTTAGCCGTGAGCTTTAATAGCTCCCTCTTTCCTTTTGTTGCCTTGGCCGAGAGCCTTACCTTTTGTTCATCTCTTTGTATTGACCCCAGCCGTGAGCATTTATTTGGTTATATGGGAAGATTTTATGTTTATTTGATATATGAGGCTATTGATTAATTCAAAAGTTGGAAGATTTTGATTTCTTGCATGAGTTTGGGAGTACTAGTGGTGGTAATTAATATATGAGGCTATTGATTAATGTTTGATTGTTGATATATGATGCTATTGATTAATTTTTTTGAAGTCGTTGAAGATAATTTTTTCTGATTTTTATCGAGAGTATTCTTAAGTGATTTCCGTCATTTAAGATGTAATTAACTATAGGAGTTTGCCCTTATAGGAAGTTTTTTCGAACTCATCTTAAAATAAACTCTATTTAATTTTTCATATCAAGTAGGGGAATTTTTTGGCAAATAAAACAGTTTCGCAGGCCAAACGAACGTCCTATATATCTTAGTTTATTTGATCGAGTCTTATCCTCAAGTCTTGTGTTTATCCCTCGGGATAGATACAGGTTTTGAGGTAAAACGCTCTTTCATTTAAACTGAAAAATATGAGATCAGTTTGATCTTCATATTTAATTTTAAACTTAAATCTATATGTAAATTAAAACGTCATTTCGAAGCGGGCGACGAGATTTCGATTCCGGTGACCGACAGCTTCTTACGGGTAACTCCTCCCCCGCCCCACTTTTCCTCGCCCACAAACACTCAACCTGACCTTTATTGTACTGAATCTCAGTAATTTTTTGTTTCATAAGAATTTTCTGTTTACAGGGCACACGCTCAGCTCTTTACGCCAATAATAGGGAATCCATAACCGTTACTGTGCAAGAGGTGAGCCCAAGATCAATCGGGGCACTTATTTCTCTTTATGAACGAGCTGTTGGGATCTATGCATATCTAGTCAACATTAATGCTTATCATCAACCTGGTATGAACTTTATAAAGATTGGAACCTTAGAGATTTCAGTGACTTCTTTATTTTTCTATTTATTTTTCTGTGTACGTAATGTCAATTCCTTCATTACATCTTTTCATTCCGTAGGTGTAGAGGCTGGTAAGAAGGCGGCTGGAGAAGTATTAGCTCTTCAGAAGAATGTTCTATCTGTTCTAAATGAGGCCAGGTTAATTTGATTTATAGATTTTTTTTGTTAGAGCTACTGAAATGCTTGTTTCGTGAAAGGTGTGCATTTTGCATTAATATAAAGTCAAAATATTACAAAAAAAAAAAAAAAAGGCTAAACAAGCCACAACAAAAAACAAAAGAGGGCTACTAAGTAGTGGCCCCACAAAGTTTTCTCTCCCTGTCAACAAAAAGACAACAAGGGATGACTATCATGCAAACTTTTAATAACAAAACTTTCATGTAAAGCAAACTATGCACAAAAATGAGCAGCATCATTATCAGATCTGGGAATAAAGGAAAACAACATCTGCCGAAAGTTGGTGAAAAAAAGTCAAATTAGGATTGCAATCCTCATGCTGCGTCCAAGCACTGCCTTTCCATAGAATTTTGAATGGCATTCACCACATTTTTTGCTGTCACCTTCCACCATAAAACAGTCAGTTTCAAACTTTCATGGCTCAACTAGCTTGCTAAGATGTAAAACAGCTTCCATTTCAACAAGGAAGCTATCCAATGCACCATCTTGTAACCAGCCGCAACAACACAATTGCCCGCACTAGCAAGGCCCGAGGAGGGGGAGGCCCCATCAATATTGGCCTTGATCCAACCGGATGGGGCAGCTTTCGTATGCATGAGAGAAGAAAAAACCGTCGAGGCCAACACCGTTTGGGTGCTATGGGACTGGCCATGTTTCTTGGCGTTCCTCACACGCCAACAATGGTAAACAACATAACAACAAATTCTTTCCACAGCACCTCTCTTAGAGGAATGTTCCTCATTCTATCGCAAACCTCCTCCAGGTTATTAAATGCTGGGAGAACAGTTCCCCGTTTCATCAGAACCTGACAAGTGGCTTTAAAGAGGCTGCATTTTGAATTAACATGCATGATATCCTCCATCTCCCAGCAATCCCAAGGGCGTTAGGGGTATTCCCCGATTTTTGCTATGCAGCCACACATTTGTTGGTACAGCAATATGCATGAGCCGCCACCAAAAAGTTGCCTCTCTCGGAAAAATTTTCAGCTTATCCATCCATATGTCGCAGGTGGGCTCATCCTTAAACACTTTTTTATAAGCCAAAGATGTACTAGTCTGCCCCGAATGTGCTGGAATAAGTGTTGCCTGATCAGTAGGGAATTGTCCCAATTGCTGTACTGTACAAATAGTGTTAAGTTCCGCCACAAACCAGTTTTGCATCACATTGGCATTCTACTCATTATTTATAATAAGAGCGTACACTTGTATATTTTCGGAAATCTCCACCATAACAAATGTGGGCCATTTGGAAATGGGCTGGTCTAAGATCAAGCAATCATTCAGCAGATTTACACTTCTCCCATCCCCAGTTTTCTTAGTAATAATATTCTTCAAGGCAGCACCGCCATTCATGATAATTTTCCAAGCCAACGAGTCAACCCGAGAGCTGTTGCGATCTCACGGCAAGGTCCATACCACTCCATGATACATTTGAGAGGGAATCTGTTGGGTGCTTGGAGCAGCTACCACACCAAACTAAGGGGCTCCTCCACCTAACGGCAGCATGGAATCCAAGGCCCCCATGAATCTTTGGATTGCATAAGCTGCTCTAGGAGAGGCAGTGAAGCCCATGCTGGTTGGGTTCTTTATCCCATATGAAGGACCTGCAGGATTTTTCAATTCTTTCCAGTATGGAGTTGTGGGGATCTGAATGGATAAGTAGGATGACATTGGCAGCAGAAAATTTTTAATCAAAGTGAATCGGCCTGCAAGTGAAAGATCTCGATTTCCCGATGCAGAGACCTTTCTATTGGTCTTCGGAATAATATTGGCGAAATCAACACCAACAAGCTTCCTCATGGCAAGTTTAATTCCCAAATATTCCATCTCCTCAACCTTTTTATACTTAAGGAAACGGACAATGTGGGTCTTACCTTGATTAATAGCCTTCTTACTAAACTGGATCGAGGATTTTTGAGAATTTACTGCCTGCCCAGTCCAAGCACAGTAATCATTGATAATTTAATGGGTTTTTGGCAGCTTTCATAGAAGCTTCAGCAAATAATAAATTGTTGTTGGCATATAAGAGGTGTGAGACTTTGGTTCCACCATGAGTAATGGCAGCGCCCCCCCTGGTATTCAGATTGCTTCATGGACTTAAAAAGGAGTTCCGGGCACAAGATAAATAAATATGGAGATCATGGGCATCCTTGTCGGAAGCTTCATTTGGCGTCAATCCACGAGGTCCACCTCCCATTTATCAAGATGGCAAAATGGGGGTTCCAAATACATTGTCGAATCCATCTTCAGAACATTCCAGAAAGTGAATTTTTTCCATAACAGGTTTTAAGGTGCTCTAGCTCATCATGTCATAAGCTTGTTTCATGTCCAACTTAACCTTCATAAAGCCGGGCATTGAGGTGGAGAGTTGAAATGCATGTTTCTGTTGATGGTCATATGCAATAGTTTGGAAATGGATAAATGCCTATGATGGTTAACTGCATCGTCAGATACCAAACTTTTGGAGTATATTTGGTGCAAATGTCGTGCGACTTGAGTCACCTAAGCGAGGATAAGATTAGCTAGATAAGCTTAAGGGCTTATTTTGTTAGTGTTTTGGATAAGCTATGAGAGATGGTTGTTGGCTTGAGCCTTTGGTGGGCTTAATTGATTTTGTTGGTCAGCAAGCTAGGGTGACATAAGCTCAAATCTTATGTAGCGAAGCAACAAGAACTCAAGTAAACTTATTAATCAAGTATATCCCAAATTAACATGATCTGGTTTAAATATGGAAAAGGTACATTAAATAATTGAAGCTACAGGCTAGCATACATTTTGTGGGATAGTTTTCTATAACAAAAAATCAAATATTATTTTTCAACTAATTAACCATAACTAAGTATTCTTGTCAATCGACCTTGGCTTATTTAGGTCTGCTTCCATTGTTCTTGTGTTGTGATTGTTTGTCGGCCCTTGCAAAAAATGAGAAGTGATAGAAGGGGACACAAGCGGAGGGGAGGGTCATTAGGTCGTTTAGCATCATTTTGGCTAGTGAAGTGCGTCCATAATATGAGTGATGATCTAAAACAACTTCTGGTCCAAAATGTTGTCCATGGATGTATAGGAAGTTAGAATTGAGAGAGGTTCTAGCATCAAATGTGAGAATTGTTGACACCATTTTTTTTCAGTTTCTGAAATGTCTCTAATCTGTGATCCTAGCATGAAATGTCGTATTCCTTAACTGGAGCAATTTCTTATTACAGAGTAGCTCTAGATTGAGTCTCTCATAATAAAGTAGAAATATTTGAAACATTGAATACTTATTTTTCATATGGACGGATGATCTCCCAAGTAATGGCAATCTAACAGGTATATCACTAAAATAAAAATTACATATCTTAATTACCTGATTCGATCGGTAGCTGCATGTGATTGATATTGTCCTAACTGCAATACTCCCATGTGCAATTTTTACCATTGGCCAATCAATCTCACTGCCTTACCTTTAGCTATTGCCTTAACATTGGGTCATGGGTAACTGTGATGAGAATCTAATCATTTTGTAGTGGTGGGATTTGAGTTTATCTCAAAGATATTATATTCCTTTCTACTACTGATTTTTTTTATGTAATGCTACATGCACAAATTAATAAGGCTTCGCATGATTTATACACACAGATGCCCATCAAATTGCCACCAATTTTAAGTAATCCAAACAATGTGATAATGTAGATGAAAGGATCTGTTGGACAAGTTTCCTATTAAGCTCATTTACATTTCAACGCATGGCATATCAACATAATCAAATGAACGCATCATATCCCATTCTAACTTATTGCAAAAATTATAAAACCTCAATCAAGGGTAACTTTTGCATACACTGTTTAGAATTAGCTTATCAGACTTTTAGAATACTAGAAGTACATTACTTGTACAACTAGCGTCGCATTGAAACCAAGACAGTAAATAAACATAAGCATTTTACAAGCTGTGTAAATGCATGCAATTGTTTAACTATAGGTACCTCTCATGTGAGGTAGTTTAACTATAGGTACCTCTCATGTGAGGTATGGAGTGCCATGCTGTGCGGTAATAGTTAAGAGAACATACGTGTGAATAGAAATAGGAGCCTACTTCAGATGCAACAATGCGACAAGGGAGTTAATAATATCTCTTGATGTTCAACAAGTAATAATTGTCTTTTTTTATGTAAAAATAATAAAATAGTTTCAAAAGGTGTAGCTGACATGAACGTTGGCTAACACTTAACCATGGATTCCAGGAGCAACATCCCACTTGCCCGACCTGAGAAGATTGCAATGCTAGAGGTTACTCCTAATCAACACATCCCTTTTATACAATTCACATATATTATAAATCTAGCGGCTATGGAAAGTCATAATCAACACTTTCATTGTCGTCCACACATGATAAAAAAAAAATTTTGTCCATGAACTGATGGAGCTAGCTCATCTTGCTTTTTTTTTATTTATAGTTGAAATTTCCTAATGTTTTTCCTTCAATAATTTCTTTAATTAATCTAGCCATCTTGCTCTTTCTTGAACTTAATTAAGATCCAACATTTTGCACTTAAAAATCTATTTTCTCATAATCTCTTGATCTACTTCCCCTTGATTTAGCTGTTAAGTGTGTGTCTCTTTTTTAAAATAATGTCAAATGCTCCTGTATTTATTAATATTGCTAGCTTTAATTTTATTTGCTTATCGAGTGAAAACTGTGAATATCTCACTGGCAGTATTGATATCTAATGCAATTATTGCTTTGGAGAAATATCTATTAAATATTAGAAAATATGTTTCTGTTTTGTACTGTTTCCATTGAATCAAGGGAGAGCGTTTCTTCCATCAGATCCAAATAACCGGGATCATGACTAGTGCATGTGTTTCATCTTCCTTTTAAGTACTAACAGTTAAATGAATTTGTGCTCTTTGCTCACCAGGTATTGACTGTTGCACCACTGCCTTTTCTTTTAGCACGAAATATACATACATGGCAGAATGTTTCATGAAATCTTGAAAATGTTGTTCTATAGACTTTGTTCTGTAGTCTAAATGAGCTGATGTCCTGTAATAGAAGATTCTGCCTTAGTTGCCCTTACAAATAAACCATTTAACTTTAACCTGGTTACAATGTTTCCTTGGCAACCCTAATTTTCTAAAGAAGTGCAATTCTACTGATACAGCTGGCAATTGAGCTTCCTTTGTACAGTCAATTTTTTTTTTCATTGTATTTGGAATTTAGTTAAATTTTCTTCTAAAATACATGCAGTTTGTATAGAAATTTTCTCATTTATTGCTCTGCATTGGAAGTATTTTTGAGCCCATTGCTTGGTTGTAAATGATTACTTTGCACTGTTGTTACAGTTGTAAAGATCCAGTGGAACCTTTGACGCTGGATGAAATTGCAAATCGATGCCATGAACCTGAGCAGGTATCGTCTTCCTTACTGATAATGTTTTCTGAGATCAGCTTTTTTGACTTTAGAGATACAGGGTGAACTTTTAAGGCTGTTCATATAGAATTGACATCTGACAAACATATATGATAGCAATGACAAGTTGCAATGTTGCATGCGGTTATTTATGCCTACTTAGATGCTATTATAGTGAGAGGAAATCTGCATCATTTTTCAATATTAGCATTGGCTTCAAACTGAATTTAATAGAATTGAAAATTGAATTGGATGCATAACCATGTGTCACGACCCGACTCGGTGCTTAGAATTAACTATGGCGGGAACTGCGGTCGGACGATATTAACATTTAACTAGCCACATTTTGAAAACTTCTAATACATAAAAGAGTCACTAATCCACAAAGTTCAATAAAAATAAATATCGAGAAACAAAATCATAATAAAGAAACATTAATATCGGACCGACATATAAATTGTCTCTAAACAGAATTAAACAATAAAAAGAACTAAAATCATATCTTAAACTAATACCTGTCAGTGATAGTGGTTCTCTTCCAATGAACCAAGTCTTTCCTACTAGACATATCACCTAAAATTTTCTTCTCCTGAAAAAAACATTAATTGCAACAGTAAGTACAACTTAATAAGTAATTGTAATCTAATATGCATTAAATTTTATGTTATGATATATATGAATGAGCTAAAGAAAATACAGTGAATTTCATTAAAACTTTAAAAATATTTCTTCCATTTAAGTATTTACCAATTTAACCTCTTAAATAGTTATCACAGGATTGTCCTTCTATCCGAATTTATCCTCAAAAATGTGCTCGAGGGCACTTTCAAAATGTGTCCGAAGACACCCTAAAAAAATTTACCTGAAGCTATCTTTAAATTGCACCCAAAGGCGCACTTTTATCATTTTCTTTAACGTGCACGGGTACATTGCACCAATATCATCTGGAGGTATTCCTGTATGACTTAAAAATTTACTTTCATTTCATTAAATTACTTCTTTTGAAGACATTAATATTCATCTTCCCTTTTCTCATTTATTTCCTTTCATTTTTAATCATAAAATAATTTTCTAAAACATTAACAAAATTCTTTATTTAATAAATTGCAAATTTAATACATATAAGAAAATAATTACTCACTTTAGCCTTAAGAGACCTTTGAGGTAATTTAACCCTTCACTTCACTTCTTAGCTCCTAAACACATTAAATGTGCATATAACTATAAGGATTACATCCTAAAAAAAATCTTATTTAAATATAAAATAATTATTAAAACGCTTACCTCTTTTGGCTTTGGGATTCTCAACTTCCTCAAATTCGAATGATTTATCGAATTCTTTACACCTCCCAATCTAAATAAATTTAATAACATTAATTAATTTAACTAATTACACCATTAATTCCATTAGTAATATTGCTTGCTTCATAAAGCTCTCCTTCAAAGATGAAACCTCTATTTGTAGAGCTCTACTTCAATAAAGTTTTGCATTAGTTAATTAAAGATACCCTCCCACATAAATAATAGATTTATTAACTAATTTAACAAAAATATAACACAACTTAAAATCTTTCGGGTGCGTGACAATCTTCCCTTTCCCTCTTACGTAAAAATCATGATACTCCTCCCTTAAATTTAGAAATTGAATAACTTTGACCTTGATTCAATTAACTTTATATTAACACCTATTTAATTAAACTCATAATCACTTACATACATAAAAGTCATGATACTCCTCCCTTAAATTTAGAGATTGAATAACTTGGACCCTGATTCAAAGAACTTTATATTAACACTTATTCAATTAAGCTCATAATCACTTACATGCATATAAAATAATATATTAATTAACTTAAAAAATACATGATACTCCTATATTAACACTTATTCAATTGGACCCTAACCCACGTGAGCCTTTCCTCCCCCTTATTCCTTCGATTCTATCCCACCCCAGCAGAACACGCGAGCTTTGATAAGCTTTCTCCTCTTCTTCTCTTTCGCAAGACTCGACAGCTCTAAATCACACAGAGACTTTGATTTTTATTCTCCTTTCTTCTCCTTCGGTCCTAGCCTCGACATAGAGTTGGCCGACGTCTTCTTCTCGCATCTTCTTATTCCTGCTTCGGCTAGGGCACGGTTATTTCTTCCTCTCGATCTCTCCTGTTGTCTCTCTTGTTCTCTTTTGGTTCGATGGTTCGAATGAAGAGACAATCGAACGATATCGATATGTTTGATCGGAAGGGATGCGTCTGTCTACTCGCCCACCTTTTTTTCTTTATTTATTCTTTTATTATTTATTGAAATTTTTGTTATTACACCATGTTTACATTTTAATTATTGTTTATTTCTGAGGATAAAATTGCGCAATCTCGACTTACTTCATAGAAAACCATATAACCTCAAAAATTCATGATGAAGCGTACGCCTCACCTTTACTAAGTTGTGTATCACTGCACTGTGTGTGTGACACATGCAATAGTATAGTTTTTTTAAATAAATGTTAAATATATTACGCACTCACAATTTCACGCCTACTCTAACCCTTTGCTTAACCAACTCATCCGAACGAGTGGTGCCCTTCTCACTAATAACCAAGCCGACATTGGCATGATGATTTGCGATGATGTTGGGAAGGTCCTACATACGGCCTGGGTAAATTTTGTGCATTGGGACAGCTCATAGGTTGAAGCAGATGCAGTTCTTTTACTTGGCAAATTGGCAAAGCCTTGGATGCTTGAGACTGCTGGGATTATTATTGAAGGCGACAATGAAAATGTTATTTTCTTTCAGGAAAGTATGAAGGCAAAGGTATGGCAACACCAACTCACCAATGGACTCGACATTTTCTTTCTAATAGATTTTGAAACAAGTTTATGTTAAGAAAGATAGAAGTAGAATTAGGATGACTTGGGCATATTGTATAAAAAATTGTCCCAGTTTATTAGAATTAAATGAAAATATAACACTAAATAGGACGCAATGGAGAAAAAGGATTAATGTAGCCGACCTTACTTAGTGGGATAAAGGTTTTATTGTTGTTGTTGTTGTTGTTGTATAGAAAATGTAACAAGGCAGATCATTTTTATTCTCAACTTGTCTTGTATAGGTCTTTTGTTTTGGGATGCTTACACTTGTGACCCCGCTCTTTTTTAGTGTGGAGGAGGCCGATGCCAACCATAATGCACCTTTTGTGTAGCCTCTATAGCTCTTTTTTATTCCTTCTTGTTGATATATTAATTCAAGATGCACAACCTTTACGAATGAGAAATCTATGACCTCTTCAACCGCCATCTCCAGCGCCATTGTCAACCTCCTCTGATGTTTTCTCCAACCTCTCGTTACATCTCTATTGTCGTAGTCATCACTTACATTCATAGTTGCCATCATCTCCTATCATTGACCCAATATAGCTTCTTATTGTAGTAGTTGTTGCCTTCCCTCGCAGCAACTATCGTTGTTGTCCCTGCTTTTAGTTGTCGCCCACATCCCTCCTTACAAGCCTAAGCCACGCCATCTTATATTATATCCCTATCTGCTACCATTCTTTGTTGTAGCCTCCATTGTTCCCCTTGTAGCTACCATTGATTCTTGCAGTAGTTGTCGTCTCCGCTCATTATCTCGGCCTAGTTTTTTTTTTTTTTTTTTTGTGATGCTTTCAAAACTTCCAATTTTTTCTTAATTCTAATTCTTAAATTTTTATCTTTCTTGCTTTATTATGTTAACATATTTAAAGTTTTTTAAATGCAAAATATTCATTATAGGGTATAGGAAAAATGATTAAGGGTAAAGAGAAATTCACAATGAGTGATTTGAATGATCTGGTGTGAAGATATAGTGTATGTTTGGGGCAGCTGCATCTTATCTGGCTTATCCAGATAAGCTGTTTATTCTGATAAGTTGTTGATTAGCAGCTGATCTGGATAAGTTGTATGACTATTTGGTTTGTGGGTTTAGAAAACAGCTGATTCTGCATAAATGATCAGTTTACCCCTATTTTAGATAAGCTGTTTGGTTTGTGCGTTTTGAAAACAGCTGATATGCAAATTTTTTTAGGTAAATGAACAATCTAGCACGCAGAAGTTGTAATGTTTTCAACAAAACTACAATCTCTACCGCTTAGATATTTTAGAACCAATTAAATCCCTTCAAACTCATTCGACACATACGGACCACCCAAAAATTGCTATTAACAAATCTACCAACCTTCTTAATTCAATCATATAGGGGAGATAAAACTAAAAATTCATGAATTCATAGAAGTAAAATTTACCCATTTCCCAATCACAGAGAAGGGAGTTGAACACTCACACAAACGCACACAGTGAGGGAGGGAGGGATTCATGGAAATCGTATCAGTAAAATTTGATATATTCATTACTATGTTTGGAGATGCAACATAACATTAATTTATTGGGAATGTGGCAAGTTTGTAAAATTAAAGTTCAAGTGTTAAGACATAAAAATACAAAAGAGTTGAGTTGTGTATGTAAAACTTCCAAAACAAATTCTAGAGACAAAAACACAATATTATGTGGGAAAAAGTTCAAGCTGCTACAAAATACTAATAATATAAAACAACCAATTCTTCTTCATTTGCATATCTCACACCAATATTTTACTTTTTACATTTATATCACTCAAATATTTCCGATCACATCATAGAAATACAGTTACATATAAAAAATTTTGGAGAAATGTCCACTTGTTTGTTAATGTTTACAAATACATTATCAAACAGTTTAAAGTATCTCTTAGAAGAATGATTCCAAATAAGGTATATTTCATATTACCAAACCAGTGCTCGCTGTTTCAAGAAACCAAAGATAAGAATATGGATTCCTCTTACTGACAAGGTAGATATAGCTTTAAAACATTAGAATTATAAGCTATCCAAGTACACTACCATAGGGGAACAAGCAGCATACTAAAATTATTTCAGATGCATTGTTATGATATAAATCTCCAATCTCTAACTACATCAAGAATTGGTTAATTGTACTTCGTTATATTCTGAATTTTCATACGCCTATAGCTCGATTCAAGATACACCTTAATCATCACAAGATAAAGCCAAGCAAGATGTATTTACAATTGTCCTCCCTATTCTGAAACCGAGATATATAGCAATGGCATATTGAACCATGTTACAAACCAAATAAAAGAACTTCTATACATAACTGACATGAAGCATTTATGCATGACTTCAAAGAGAATTAAAACCAAGGTAGATATGATCTTTTGCAAATCTCACCTAATCTCTTCCAGAATTTCTTTCTTAAATTGTTAATAAATTTCAAGCAATGTGATGCCAATTTTTTCTAGAATTTGTTTAGAGGAGCAGGAGAACTGAGATTAGCAGTTCAACATAAAAAAAAAAAAAAATATTCGGAATAATAATATACTCCATCATTGCAACTACGTGCAAGAGCTTCAAACCTAACTGCGGGATTTTTTTGCCACTTTGCATTTCAATAGAAAAATAAATGGACCAAATGAGATCTTAAACAAATTGCCGGCATCATCTGTACGCATCTCTAAAATTGGCCCCAAATCAATGAATAAAACCCTACAGCCGAAGAACAAGGGATTTGACTGCCGAAGAACTCCCAATGCCGAAGAGGGAAGAGGTATCCCTATTGAGAGATGAGTGTCAAAGAAGATGTAGGAGCGGAAGTGTCGAAGAAGATGTAGGAGCGGAAATGTCGAAGAAGAGGGAGGGGCGGAAATGCCAAAGAAGAGAAGTACAAGTGCCGAAGAGAAGGAGCAGCACCTAGGGTATGGGAGATGCGAACGAAAAAGGAAGGAGATGCGAACGAGATCCAAGGTCACGGGTGTAATAATCCGAACGAATATGCGGCCCACGGGGTTTATCTCGCGGGCCGTGTGTTTAACAAATTCAAAACTGTGTTTTTTAATAAACGAGTGAAATGCGCGATCCAAACAGTTAGGCTCAATTTTCAAAAACGCCCCCGCATTCATAAGCAGCCCCAAACGGGCCCATAGTGTGCAATTGGACATTGGAGGCAACAACAAGCCATGTTTATTTGAACTTGAACTACTGTTAAAGCTTGTTGAAGGGGGTGTTACGAGGATGAAGTTGATATTTTTCCGACTTGCATAAGAATGCTGCACCACACTCTATGCTAAAGTGCTTGAAACAATAAAAGTGGAGATCCGGTCATATATTTAGAAGTTGATGATGTTGAAACATCTTGTAGAACAACAATTTGATTATAAAATTGATATTGGTTCTTATTATAGAAGCGAGTGTAGTAGCAAGAATTCATCACCTTTACAACAAATATCTAGTAGAGATGCAAATGGTCTCATGAACCACTATGTGATAAATGTGAAGGATGATAGGCCATGAAGAGGCATTAGCTACAGCTGAGAGGCTGTTTTCAAAGTATGCCAGAGAGGCACATGAATACTGGGTGATTTTCTCATGAACCACTATTTCATTCAATTTGATAACATCCTCTTCTTACTTTAATATGATCTGTTCCATAAATGATTATGGTCGAGGCTTAAAACTCTGGTTCAATATGATTTGAGGAGACAAGTGTTTAAGGAGGAGATAAGTAATACAAAAAAATGCATAGAAGAGATTCAAAAGCACTAGAATTTTAATTAAGCTCGGGTAAAAATCATGTCCGTTGGGTGATTTGACATAAATAATAGAAATTTGATTAAAATCTAATAAATAATCCTTATGACTTAATTTTTTTTTTAAATCTATAAAAGTATTTTATCAGTTAAAGAATGCATAGTATATTTTTTTACTTCATGATTTCGTGTTAAAGAAGATTGGATAAAATTAGTGGATCCAGGTTATGACATACATTGTTGGTGCTTATACAACAATTGGGAATAAGTTGTTGAAGAAGAAAAAACATTTGTACCGAACATGTTATGCTGCACATTATATAAACTTAATTTTAGCCAAGCTTTATGATTGAATTTTCATAGCATAAAAATATTCTTGCCAAAGCAAAAAAAGATTAATAAATTCATTTATAAATTTTCATGGGTATTTTCCTTAATGACGAATTTTTTCAAGAAAGAGCTCATATGAGCTATTACAATAAGATTTGCTATTGTTTATTTGTATTTACAAAGCAAATTGGAAATTAGACAATCATTAGAGGCAATGTTCACTTTCAATCAATAACTTAATTGTGTGTGGGCAATAATGTTGAGGGGAAAAATGGAGCGGCTATTTTAAATGAAAGGGTTTGGTTTAGTGTTATATATGCAATAACAACCACAAGTCCATTGGTTTAAATTTTTAGGATGGTGGATGTTGAGAAAAGGCAACTATAAGGTCTATTTACCATGCAATGGATGAAACCAAGCCTACAACTTAGGAAAAAGGAAAGGCCCGATATAGAGAGATTTAGGATATCATTGATGAGAAAATAAGAGTTTTAGCTCCACTATCATTCGCATGGTGCTCGATATTTTTTTAACTCTCAACTTCTATACGTTGAGAACAAGTTTACTATTTTTGAGATAAAGTTGGGGCTGTACTACTGTATGAATAAATTAATGTTTGGCCTAAGTGAGAGTGTAACTACTCATATGAAATTTTTTTTGTTTAGGAATAAAAAATATTTATTTTGGCTACAAGTTAAAGATATTGTTCTAAGGTACTTTTTTTAATATTTAATATGTTAATTGAAATAAGGACTAGCTCTCTAAATTCTAATTCTAAGTTTTAGCTACATTGTTTTGCTTCAGATATAGTTGAATGGTAGATACAGTTTGTGAAGGTGCTACAGAAATACACAATTTTGCTATTAAAGTATTAGGAATTATATGCTTGTCATCTAAATTTGAGTACAATTAGAGCACATATAGCAAGTTTTCATAAAAAGAAGAAACTATTAAATCCTTTTTTGTACATCATATACAAGAAGGGACTGAAAAATTATAATCTAAAGAAAAATGTTTTGAATGATAACAAATATTCTCTCAACTATGTGAAGATATCTTATTCGATGAGTTGTTTGTTGATGATGATAATGAGGTCACACAATTTGAGTCAAACGTTGAATTCTTTGATGGAAATTGGAACATTGCTAATATATCAAATACAAGACAATAAGAGAAAATATATCCATAAAAATTTAAATATGTGAAGTTATTTAAATTTTAGGTATTATTTTTAGTTTCTTATTAATTATTATTGATTAAGGAAGAAAGAATATGAGTGTGATAAACAAAGAGACTGGTGAATGAAGAAACTTGGACTTACCTAATGAAGATGGAAGAAAACTATTCATTATGATGACTCTAATGAAGTCCTCCTAATTGATGAGAGTGTTGAGGGCTTTTGATTATTATATTTTTATTTAGATCTATGGATGTTATTATCCTGGAAAATATGAGTAAGAAAAATAGTTATGCTAAACTTATGTTGTCTTATTTTGAGTTGATATTTTATGCTACTTTTATTTGATGTCATATGCATGTCTGTTCAATTGATATTTGCATTACAAATAGGAGTTAGCATTGACAATATATGCAGGAAACTTTATAATGAGGTTTAAACCATTATTAGCAAAGGAGAAAGGTGTCATGGTTGTGAAATTTTAATCCCTGTAGATGGTTAATTGGATTTAGATCGTGTCTTTACTATGTTAACTAGCACACGTGGTCATCCAATCTTCTTTTTTTTTAAACAGGGTATCTTGGCCATCTAAAATGGTTTGGATGGCCTGTAGTGATAACTGCACGTAGGATCCGCTTGATCCTGATCATAGTTTTATCTAAAGTTGTAGTTTGTCGACTTAAAAATATTTTTTCTTATAGAGTTTGATAAAATTCAAATGAGCATGTTAATATTGAAATCAAAACATGTGTTGCTTTTTAGAATTGTCATGAAATATCTATAATTACAAATTTTTATGGAGTATACTACTTAATAACATTGGATGGAGCATAATCTCAAGAAAATTTAAGGAGCGACTAGCTTTGTAGACTTGGAAAAGTTGTGCCACATGGAAATCTTTATTTTTCTTAGTATGGAACTATTTTGGTTACTTGTTGAATTCCATTATTCTATTATTTTCACAAAAAATAGCTATGACTAATAAATCAAGAAACTTATTATTTTCTAAGAATTTAAATAGCCATCATGACAACATGGAATTTAAGAACTAGACATTTTTTTTAAAACTGAGCAATCCATTCAATAATTTAACAAGATTCTCTACTAAAATTATTTATAAATATATTTTTAAAATGTCTTGTTACCAAAGCTTGTTTTTTTTTAATAAATATTGAGCAAATTGTCTAATCATTGGGTGAGTTGCCTCATTTAATTTTTAAAATAAAAATAATCTAACCATTTGTTATGTAGTTGTGTTTTAGCGTTTCTTAGTAATGCAACATTAGTTAGATAATTAGCTTTTGATATCAATTCTATCCTACATAAATTAAATAATACAAGAGCTAAATAACACCAATCAAAATCCCAACATAACTCTCAGGCATTACCATTCACGGCTGGACACAAAAAAATGATGTCCCGTAGCTTGATAGTGTTTATAGATCCTTGTGTCTTGGTAACTTAAAATGTATACTCTACAATGAATAAATTATGAGAGTGTTTGTTGGATGTATTTGGAACGCAGGATAAACCAAATGCAGGAGTTTTGAAATTTCAAGTGTTGGGGTAAAAGAGATGAAGCATGCAACTACAAAATAATCTTTTGTGGAATTAAAAATCTACAAATAGATCTCTTTTTTTTTGTGTTTTAAATTCATCCAAATCTGATGTATTTTGAATACACCGTGCAAAGTTTTTATTTGCCATGATAGACCACACAATTGTATGCTTGCTTCCCACCCACTACTCGCTTGCTTTTAGTTTGCTTGCTACTCGCTGTGAATTTGCTTGCCAATCGAGCTAGCTTTTCACTGTGTGCTCCCTCATCCTTCACTTATTTTAACTACCTCCAGTGAACCTTGTAGGTTTGTTTAAAAAATAGAAGTAAAAGAATTAAAAAACAGTAATTCTAAGTACTTGATCAAATAAGAAAAAGTGGTTTTTAGAAATTAGAAATTATTTAACAACCAACCAAACAATTTTTTAGTATACATTATTTTTTTTTTCATTTTTTTAAAATTGTATTTGAATTTAAAATTATTGCAGGAAAATAAAAAACTTAACTAGGTTGTAACTTTTAAATATTATGAATTGCCTTTGATAAAGTCTATATTAAGAATGAGGTCTCTTGAGAACAATGCGCCTTTAGGAGAATTTCCTTTGAACAAGTGTATATCTCTAAGTCTTGGTGATTTCATTTAATTTACTTATATCAGTTTCAAATAAGAGTTTGTCTGAATATAGAGGAATATGCAGAATAACTTAGGATAGTTCAACTTGGTATTGAGTTCATCGTGTTCATTCTTTTATTATGTGCTTCTGCTATAACATTTTTCTCTTTTATTATTTATCTTTTAATGGAATAGTTGAACTTGAAATGTTAATTTAAAATAATAATGAACTAACCATAGTCAGCAAATACTTATACTTCAAAGCTATAATAATACAATGAAAACAAAATAATATGCATAGCAATTAAACTTTATGTAAATCAATCTAAGAGCATATGAAGGTTTGTATTATCTAATATGATCATTCAAGGTAATTCTAAACATTCGTTATGTCTTATTATATCGTTTACATTTCAATATCTTTTTAATCTATATACAACCATCATAGGAACATTGTCTAAAACATGTACAAATGAAAGTGCATCAATATCAATATCATTTTCTATTTACCTGAACGGGTATCTTAGCATCCTTCTGCTAGTACCATAAAGGGGTCTACTCCATCATAGCAAAGCATGCACATACAAAAAGTGTATGTAATTCATATCATTCATATGTTATTTTCATTCATTTCTACATTTAAATTATACATAACATTAGTATTTCTAAAAAAATGTATATTCATCATAATGATATGACTAATATCTAAAAGAGGGTATAAATCATAATAAAATATTGCAATCAGTTTTCGGTAACTGTTAATTAATTCAATTTAGAAGAAATAAAAGCTAATATAACTTAAAAGCAAGAATACTTAGATTTTCTTGCTAATTTTTTTCTTCACTTATCTCAATGAAATCTTATAGTCAAATGTATAAAGAATTATAAGAAATTCATTATATGCTAATCTTGTTATTCGAATATAAGTTGCTTTAATGTCTCATATAATATAATATTTGTTATCTTCATTTCACAATATAAATTTAAATATTTTTTTCAAACAAATTAAATTTAAGAAAATTTGAACAATAAAATGTTGATCCTCTAAATTTAATAGGAGTAAAAATTATAACATATTAACTTAACTTTATAATTATCTTATGTATTTTATATCTTTTAAATTAATCTTTAAGATTTATATTAATATAAATACATTTTTATTATGTAACTATTTATTATTATTTTTAATTCACATTAAATTCATTAGATATAAGATTAGTTCCTAGATTTAAATCTGTTTTCAATTTATTATTTTCTAGTTTTCATTTGAATAAAATCCGTATTAACATTTTTTTATATAAATTTAGTTTAATTAAAATATAACTTAAATCAATAAAAAATAAAATCAAACCTTGGTTCGACAGCACCTCCTGCATGTGAGCCGCTTCCTACTCACAGTCGATGCACAAGTCACTCGATACTTCTGCTTCAGAGCTTCAATGTCTTCGGCTTATACGCCCCTTCCACTCTCCTTCCCTTTCTCTTCTCCCTCTCCTTCTCCTTCTCCTTCTCCTTCCTTCACTCGGTTAGGGCACAGTTTCTCTCGATGGGAATTTACAGTGGCTCGGATTCCCTCCTTCCTCACACAGAATGCCTCAATCTTCCTTTCTCTTTGCTAATCGTGCTTGGTTCGTCGGTGACACATGAAAGGTGAGCCATTTGCAAAACTGAAATAATATGCCAATGGAAGATCATCAAATCTCCATTCTTTTTACTAACCTTTTAAATCTCCAAGGCTTGACTAATAATTTAAATTTATTTTTCTCAATCACCTATTCATTTCTTTCTGCAAAATAATAAATAATAGTTCTATACAAAAATTTTAAATTAATAAGAAAATATTTAAAAACAGAAAATATTTAGTTATTTGCTAATCACATGATCAATTGCTCATTTTTTTCAATAATTTTCCTCATAACTTAAAAATTTTAATTCACGTGATATTTAAAGCTTAAAATTTTTAGTTATGATTCCATAGAATGAAATGACAAATATAGGGGCCATTTAAGATAACTTTTGATTATATCTTTTTATTATTTATTTTTTATTTTGTTTTGTTTATGCTTTTACTTGAATATAAATATGTTTGATATATTGTAACAGTTTTTGCTGTTTTTAAAAATAACTTTTTGAAGTTTTGTATATCTATAAAAATAAGCTAATTTATTTTTTAAAATAAAATATAAAATCAAAATTAAAAAAAAAAGTATTATACCAAACAAAGCCAGTGTTTGTAAAATACAATAAATTTAGCATTCTATCTTCGTTTTTCTGCTTTTTTTTTTCTTTCTTTTTTTCTTTTTTACACGCCCCCAAACAGCTCATCATATATGGAGACTTTGAAGCTATGACCACATAGCTGAAAGACAACTCTCTACTCTCAAAGAGTGGGCTAATTTGGATTTCAAATTTAATGTTATATTTAAATTAGATATTCTTTATGCTTTTTGTGGCTGCATTTTTCCTTGTTGCTCTCCCTCGTTATGACTTGGCTCTGCATTTCTGGTGTGGCGTCAGTGCTCGTCATCATAATTGGTTTTTAACTTCTTGAACAAGGACCAACACGTTAATTTGTAAAATTTCTGTTAGTTATTTCGACAAAATGAGATTAGAGTACAAGTTACCGATAAATTATAATTTTAGCATGATATTCTCCTTATACTTTTTTTTCACCCAAGCTGGATTTGCAAGCCTCTTCATCCTTTGTTTGGTTCAAGTACAAGATTTTAAGATTGATTCATTTTAAAATCTCCTGAGCGATTTATAAAACGGACTTTTTAAAAAACATAGTGAAATTTGCTCGATTCGCCATTTAATTGGTGATGATTAATAATCATAAATTTGAAGTCCCGACCCCTAAAAATTATGATTTCATTATCTGAAATGAAGTGAAATAAAGAAACTGTAATTATTTTGGCCATTGGTTGCATCTCATGTTAGGTTCTGAAATTTTTTAGCCAAGTTGTTCTTCCCGGATGCATTTTTCATATTATTTTAATCTTGCAGATTGAAATGATATACAAGATAATCGTGCATATGGCGGCTAACGACAGAGCTATAATAGCTGAAGGCAACTGTGGGTCGCCTGGAAGCATCAAGGTCCTCCTTGGTGAATGCAATGTAGATGATTCGTATGCCTAAATGCTTTTGGCTACACAGCATCATTTATCGTTGGTGGTGTTTAGAAGGAACTATTTGCCCAGAATACTTGCGAGATGTATTTGCCCAATCAAGGATATGCCGAAGACTACATCTACGGCTCATGCTTATTTATTTTACCCATCGATTGATGTTCTGGAGTCTTTAATTATGTACTCTTGATATATTAGTAAAATAAGTATTTTACTTAATGGTTATATGCATGATCATAAATGTTATTCGAGTTTGATGATTATTAATGTAATAATAAACCTTGTTAGTGCTGTTATATATGAGGGTAGTCTTTAAAAAAATAATATTCCAGTTTATATATATATATATATACATACATTAAAATTGAGATCTTTAATTCAATATTTGCTTTACAGTTCTTTTTAGTGTAAAACATTCAAATTAGACCATTTTCATCATTTATAGAATGCTTTTAATCTTGAGAAAAGTTGAATTTTTATTTATCAAGCTATATTTTTTATTTTTAATATAGATTTAAGAAGATTTTTTTTTAATATTTTGAAAACATAATTGAATAACTAGTGTGAAGTATTAATTTATGAGATATAATTTATTCTTTTATGAAATTAGATAAAAATTCCTTTTCAAATTTGACCTTGAATACTAATGGCAAGCATAATTTATGTTATATTCAGAAATTAGTTATGTATATGGTAAACGATTTTTAGAATAAATAAATATTTAAAAAAAGTTGGGGACTTTTACATACCACCTCCCAATTCCTTTATAATTACATATCTAATACTTATATTTTGATATTTACAATTATAACAACCAATTAAGGTCATGATTACATATCTAGAGTAAGCTTAGTATTTGCTTATTTTATTTCATATCTACTGAAATATATTACATATCTAGAGTAAGCTTAGTATTTGCTTAATTCCTTATACTCTAATATTTGTTAATGTCATCTAGATTAATAAGCTTACATTTGGATATCAGAAATATTAAGAAGCTTCTATATAACCCCAATATTATTCTAATTATATAACCTTAAATAGTATCTATCTTAGAAGATAAAGGTACATTAGTAGTTGAAAATGTTAATAAATGCTAATACTAATAGCTAAATATATTGTTGTATCGCAAATTTATGTTTTGCTTGTAACTTTAGATTCGTCAATATTGGTTGTGTTATTTGAAGTTTAGCTTTTTTTAACATCCTTGAAGTTCTTTCCTGCATGTATAGACTTTTTCTTAATTGCTATTGAGAACAGGTTTGACAGTGGATGTGAATGAATGGCTTCTCTTAACTTATGAATTTGGGGGAAATTAGATTGAAGTTAAAAAGCAAGCTAGGAGAAGATACCAAGGTGGTAAGCAAGTAACTATTAAGGTTAAAAAAGACTAACTAGTTTCTTTGTTCTTAGATAAGTGTTTGAGGTAATTTGTCCATATCATAAAGGATGTGATTTTTGAAGTACGATCAATACTATGATACCTGTAGAAATTCTCTAAAAAAAATGCAAGTTTACTAACAATGACGTTGAATTGATGAAAAAGTTCCAAAACTCTAATGGGAGTGGCTTGCTGAAGTTGTTGCTATAATACAAGAAAAAAAAAAAGGTTATGCGTATTCACAAGGTACAAATGCAAGGAATGATGATTAAATAATAGAGTGATGTTATCCAATCTAATTTGTTATTAATAATATAAATTTTGAAGCTGGTAATGATAAATATCTTATCAGTTAAGGTAAGGATGAGAAAGCTTTAGCAATTGCTTCATGCTTTAATAAGTGAATGAGTTCCAAGCAAATCGACTGATACACAACTGTTATAAAAAAAATTTGAAATCGAGATCAAAGCTAGTAATAGGCTCGAGTTTTAGTTACATGCTCACAAAAAAGATGCCCTTGGAAAGTATATGAATCAACATGTTCAAATGGTCAAAACATTTAATTTAAAAATTAATTTCAACAAACTTATGCCTAGGAGTTCTATAATTGGAAACAAACTTATCACATCTACTCGAGTAGCTTATGGGATAAAAGGCATTATGAAGAAGTATTCAAACATCCCTACAAAATATATTAATGATAAATTTTAAATGATACATGAGCTATCATCACCATATATAAAATTATGATGCTCAAAAGAATAAGTTTGCAATATCTTATTTGGTGTAGTTGATGATAATTATTAATGGGCACATACATTAAAAGTATAGTTTATTAAGAAATTTATGCTCCCATGAAGCATAAAGTTATGATTATGATGATTCTTCATTTAAGAGATTCCTTATAGGTTATAAACGTCTAATAAGGTTTGATGCAAGCCACTTTAAATTAAAATATTTTTGCATTTTGCTATTTTCCAAGACTTTGGAAAACAATAATAGATTTTTCATAGCAAAATTGTGATTATAGTTTTTAATAATTGGGTTAGAGAGGTGGTGTTAATCTAGATGTAGATTCATTGACAAGATAAAAGATATAATTATTTGGAGAGAAATGAAATGTAGATTAACTTTGATGGACGCTAAGAAGAACTAGTCTCGTAAGCCTAAGAATATACAAGAAAAAATTTACAAGAAAAAAAAAATTAATAATTCAATGATTAACACTACATAAGGCCAACATTGGAATTCAAAATAAAAGATAAGAGTTGACATTGAAACTATATAATTTAATTATTGATTGCAGCAAATAACAAGTTTACCAAGGATTCATGATTGTGTTAATTGGTGACAAGGAACATACTTTATGACATGCTTATGTTAATGAACAACCTAATAAGGCTTGACGAAAGCGATTTTAAATGTAAATACTTGGGGATTTTATTATTTGTCCAACATATTGAAGGAATAATTAGTTTTTCCTGAGCTTATGGAATGATTGAATTTGAATCAAGGAAAATGTAATGATAGTTTTTAATAAGTGGGTTATGGAGGCCAGCGATAATCTATTTATAGAACTCATTGACCTGAAAAGAAGTATGATTATTTAGAAGAGATATAAATGGAAAATAAACTTAGAAGGATGGTGAGAAGAGCTAGTCCCATAAGCCTAATAATATAAAATAAAATTTTTTGCAAGAAAAAATAGTTAATTGTTCAAAAATTAGCATTATAGGACTCACATCAGGGTTCAAAATAATGATGAAAAGTTGACATTTAATTTAGAGAATATAATTGCAGATTAAAGCAAATAACTGGTTTAGCACAGCTTCATGTGATTATACTAATTGGCACCAAGGAACATCTTCTATGACAATTTATGTTGACGAACATGACTATGTTATTGGATAATTAATTATGAAGTAATATTTTCTCTAATGAACAAATGCATATTTTAATTTGATAGTAATTTTTCTTATTATTGTAAAAAAAGAAAATTTTATAATGGTGTAATAAAAACTCTCCTTAGCAAGTAACAATTAATTATAGTAGATAGTGATGTGAAAATTAGTATTATAAAGACATTAAAGCTTAGGGGAAGGCATAAGAAAAAAAGATTAAGAGTTTCTTAGAAAGAAACAATAACGAAATAGAAATATTCATAAAAACAACCATTGTGAACATTGGAATTACCACAAAAGAACTTGTATAAATCGTATAAGTCAATCATGTATTTGTGAATTTATATTAAATCAAGTAGTGATTGGAAGTGTGTTTTCTTGCATGTTTTATGTTGATACATGTACTAAATATTTGAATTATTGTATATGTTCTATGGGTTTAAAAAAGTATAAGTAACTTCATATGATTTATTTGTATTATTTGAATTTACTGATGAATTGTATATTTGGGTTTTCATATGAATATTAAAAGGAAAATTGCAACTAAATCTAATGCTTCTATTATAAGATAATATAGTTAATTATATTTGAATTGTAAACTTTCTTCAAACTCTAATAAACAATTATTGTATTAAATATTCCGAAATTGTTCAAACTATAGCCAATTATGGCTAATTATAGCAAACACATTGTTCTTATTTTCCAACATAGAACAGCAACAAATATCATTATTGAATATTGCAATAAATCACTATAAATTGCATTAAACAACAACTAATTGCTTTAATCTGCAATTAATTTCTGCAAACTAAAAGTTAAATATACAAAGTTTGAACCAAACCTATGGAAAAATAGAATAAAATATGCCAAACTCCTATAGATTGCAATAAAAAATGAATAACATCTACAAAATTGTTAAAATCTTAAATATTTTATTACAACAATGTATAACAAGTAAAAGCACGGTAATTACATAATTATAAAGGTGTGTTTTATAATCATACCTCAATATATATTTACTAGCTTTCACAAGATGTTTTAGAACAAAAAATTCTTATACAAAACTAACAAGATTTCTCTCAATGTAAATAAAAGTGTCACCATAACTTAATCAACAAAACCTTAAGTTCAATTGACTCAATATTTTATAAAGCTATTATTTCTTAAATATTTTATTTCTATTAAGAAACACTTAACTTCATCTATCCATTTGATATAATTGCAATAAATTGCTAATCTATTTTTAAGGACTCCAATAAAATCTTTGTTTGTAATTTTCACCACTATACCAAACAAATAATTTATACTTCAATTAGTACTGACAATAAGTTTGACGTTCTTGGTTGCTTATTGAAGTTGTTAAGTGTTTAAAGCTAATTTTCCATTAAGGGTGTTTATTACTTGTCAAAACCAAAAAAAATTGAACCCAAGAAAGCTCTATTGGTTAATCAAATTAGTTTTGAAATGCCAAATTAAATTTTGGTTTTAAAAATTTTAATGTTCAATTTTAAACTTTTTGATCAATTTGATTATCATCAAACCAAATAAACTAAAAAATTTGAATAATATTATGTTTAGGAATTTAAAATTGTTTGAAAAAAATAAATTGAACACATAAAATACCTTTTTTGGTTAGTTTAATTTTTTTTAATCTTGAAGAAATAATGAGATGACAAGAAAGAAATATGAAGTTATTAATTTTGAAATATAATATTAATTTTAAATACTTATGTCGAATGATAAATTTTGGTTTTCTCAAAAGTAAATCGATTATGATGAATTACATTTTGATTAACTTTTAAAAATTTTAATAAAAGTTTGCTTAGTTCAGCCTTTTAGATTTCATGTTATGGTTCAGCTTAATTTAATAAATTTGTGAACCAATCCATCCAAACTTACTAATTACACACAGCTTTTTTCCATGAACGTAATACCTAATAATAAATTATGACATAAGTGATTATATTTATTAGCTTAAAGCAAAAAAATCGATAATAATAATTTAAAATTTGTGTTGAATTTCATGGTATTATTGCTTGTACTTTTGAGATTACATCAATAAGAACATTAATGTGCATTATATTAATTAAGTACACCGTAGTAGTTCTATAACCTTAATCTATTTATGAGAAACTAATCAAAATTGACTCTCAATTATTTAACATCAACTAGCTCTTAGCTATTTTCCTTAGCTTTTAAGAAAATAAAGAATGGAGTATGGAGAGAATGCATTAATCAAATCATTTTGCAAGATGCCATCGTATAAGAAAGTTACCTTTGGATTAACTAAGAGATATTTCAAAATCGGAGGTGAAAATAATTTAAAAAGTTAATTCTTCTATTAATTAATATATGATTGCATAAATCAAATACAAATATATAGTTTTGCAGTTCTATTATATACAATAATTTAGTTGCTTGTTTCACTCTAACAAGTTAAAAAAAAAGAGTTTTTATATTGTAGTAAATGAGAGAGCGTTGTTAATGGTTGAGCAAGAATAGTAATTATCAACACAACATTTTTCTTTTAGCACAAAACAAGAATGTTGATATAATAGGCACTATACAAGCAAAGTTAATTTATCAAAATCTTAAAGCTATACAATCAAAATTGAAAGCAAGATAATGAAAATGAAAGATATAAAATAAAATATTTGAGGCAGAGCAAGAGAGAGTAAAGAAAATAAAGTGAAAGAGGCCTTTGGGTCTTTCTTTCATGTATTCATAATACTTGGATACTAAAAACATAAAGAAATTAAATGAAAATTAACAAAATTGAACAATTTTTTTTGTGAGTAAATAATCTTTCTCATAATAGTTTTTTTTCACATATACTTATTGGTTGTGTGACAAGGTATGAATGTTCTATAGTCTTAGCAAAAAATGAGGTTTTTAAATTATTAAAAGTTTTTCTTATGAAAGTATGTATACACAAACACACCTAATGATTTGATATATAATGATTATACACAAATTTATTTTGATAAATTTAACTTCGTAGGCCACATAATAGTAAAAATTGAAAAACAAAGCTTATTATTTATTATATTTGGAAAATATGTCTGAAACTTTATTTTGGGCCAAAATGTCCCCATTATTGAATAAATATACTTAAAATCATGAATAAAAAAGACTTTAAAACTTAAGAGTTCCTTTGCTCTTTTTATTCTTCTTCTTATAAGCTCTTTCATTTTTTCAGTGATGATGTATGTGCATTTGTGTTGCAACAAAATTTTATAATGATGGTATCCTTTCATTCATCAGTTATGAAGGTTAGTAATATTATTCATTTAGTCAATTAGGACTGATACAACATTTGCACTATAATCGTTAAAGAAATTAGCTTACTTATTAAAAATTTATTAAAGCCACTTTAAAATCATCTTTTTTATATGATTAAATCATGATGAATAATCTTTGAATCTTGATTTTGGTTTACATGTTCCAAAAATGGGTGGGCGGTTGAGGTTGTTTTCAAAATTTTTATATTTAGTAATATTTCATGACATAAGCAATATAGAAAATTAAGTACATTAGTAACTAAAGAATATAGTGATGCTGGTTTTATTTTTAGTTGAGTATTGTTTGGAGACATAAATATTTGAAAATTTAATTTTTTAAGGAGTCAAATATGATATCAAAAGTAATATACTTTCTCAAAATATAGAAATATCACTTTATAATGTGTTCAATTATTTATACAAATAAATTATGGATATTTGTAAGGTATACTATCAAAACTAATAAATATTTTCCTATCTAATTCAATGACAAGATAGGGCTTAGATTAATTCGTGGTTCAAATTTCCTATAGAGGCAAGCTAGTATAGTTAATTACATTTGGAGCAACACAAGTCACTTAAAAAGCTTTTGATTCTGGTTGTGGTCTTTTCCTCAAGAAATTTCTAAGTTTAGTTTCTATGATTGATTATTAGGAATATCAAAAAGGAAAGACTCAAAAGTGGAACATTGCAAAGGAAGATATATGAAAATGTTCACTACGAAGGAAGATATATGAAAATTAGGGTTTTTGTTTTTGTTGTTGTTGGTTTTCAAGTTACTTATGAAAAACATGCTTTTATTTTAATGAAATGCATGCATTGGTTAAAAATAAAGAAGCGGCCTTTAAATACCCTTGAAGAAGGCTATGTTGGGACATAATGATGAAAAACTTAAGCAAAGATATTGTGTAGTTTTAGGGATGCTTTAAGAAAAAGCCTCAAACTAGTAGTCGATATGTCATAACATTGCATTACTGAGCCTATGAAGGTAACCCAAAACTAGGAAAATTTTGGTAAAATATCTTTTTGGAAGGGCACGAAGGATAATGAGTCTGAATAATAATAATATTCTTAAAAGAAAGATATTTTTCATTAGCATGAAACAATGATTTAAGTGATAAGAAAATTATTGTATTATATGTTCATTATTTTTATGAATGAATTGTCTATCTTGCATTGAATTATTTTTCTGTAATTGATTATTATTCACACATTGGTGTACAAAGTACTAATAAAGAATTTTATAATTTAATTGTACTTATGTTTTCTTAGCCTCAACTATTTAGGTTTGTGAAGAAGAAGGTGTCAACCACATAATTTGTAAATCTGTGAATAAATATAAGAGAATTTGCATAAAAGACAAACATAGATGAGTCTCACACTTAAGTAGGTTAATCTGTACCCACATTTAATTGATTTAAACATCATTTATGATTGTTAAAGATTTGAAAAATAATGAACTTTGATTGAAAAATAATTAGCTAAATTAGTGCAATTATTAGACACTCTAAGGGATTTCATAAAGAGCTTTATAAAAATTTAAGAGGAGAATAACTGTTGATTCTAGTGTGGATGTGAGTTGGGAGAAGAAAGATAATGGAGAGGTCATTACTATTGATTCATCCTCTTATATTGAGACTAGAGGTGAAAATTGAGGATCATATGGAAGACATTGTCATTGATTTAATCATTCATATGGAGATTGAAGATGATGTCGTAAAGGAGACTAGAAATGTTAGTCATTCGTTGGGAGAAGAAAGATAATGGAGAGGCCATTACTATTGATTCAACCTCTTATATTGAGACAGGAGGTGAAAATTGAGGATATTATACATTCATATGGAGATTGAAGATGATGTGGTAAAGGAGACTAGAAATGTTAGTCGTTCACTCTAAATTGCATGTAAAGAAGAGGTTATCCTATTTCTTCAAGAAGAGGTTATTCTATTTCTTCAAATAATATGTAAATGAAATATTTGCCCATTGATACACCAAAATAAAGTGTTGATTTAAGTATACATTTAATGCTTATTTTGGTGATATTGCACTTTAAATAAAGATATTTTCATGTTTTTGTTTCAGGTATATCAATTTTAGTCATTTGGAGTAAATGTATAAAGAAGAACGAAATTTGGAGCCAAAATAGCGAATTTTGTGATTTTTGTGCCTGAAGAGCTTGAAGCGCCACTTTACAGAGAACTGACGCCTGGAGCGCTAGAATTGGTGCCTGAAGCACCATTTTACAGAGCTGACGCCTGAAGCGTCAAAACCCAAAAAAGCACAGTCTTAAGTAAATTGGTGCCTAAAGCGTCAGAACCAGCACATGAGGCGCCAGAGACGGCTTCTTATGTATTAAGGCGGTTCGGGACAAATTTTGCACAAATTTCGAACGGAACACTTGTTTTAAATGCCCCCATAGAGTGATTCAATGCATCTAGGCACTTTGGAAGATTCTTTTATGAAGGGATATGTCTCTTGGATCAAAAGACATATCTTTTAAAATTTAAAAGGGTTGACGTTTGAATAGAATTTTGGAGGGAATTTTGAATTATTTTTGGTGGAAGGCAGCCTCTAATAAAAAAGAGGGAAGTCTAGGGCATCAAGAGGAGGCGTGAAGGGGGGTTTGAAGGAGGCAATAGAGGCTTAAGAGAGAGAGAGAGAAAGTTAAGGGCTTGGAGATTTTCTTCTAGGTTTGTAAAAGGAGAGGGAAGGTAAGAGATTTCTTCTTCATTACATTTTTAAGAGAGAATTGAGAGTGCTTGTTAAAAGGAAAAGTGCTTAAAGAGAACTTCTAGGGATTTGCTTGGGCATGACTATGAGATATGTTGTGTCTTTTATTTCTTTATTTTTGTAAACTTGATTTTATATATGAAATCCGTGTTTTGTTATTTTCTTCTCATGAATTTTGAGTATTCTTCTTTATCCTTCTCCCTACAATGAGATTTGGTTTTGTGAATAATTGATTTTATTTTATACAATTTTTAATGTTAATAATTTGTGATGATTTGAATTCTGGTCTTCATTTAATTTTCGATATGGCCAATTGAAAATTAAAAATGTGTTGAGAGACATATGATCCGAAAGGGCTACGATTTCTACAACATAGTGAGAATCACATTTGATTCCATGGGAGAAGATGTCATCCATGAGGTTGAATGCAAATAAATAGGGAAATATACTTTTTTAGATGCAGAATTGGAGATTTCAAGAAGCTAGATTAAAATCCCCAATTTTGTCTAGTTGATTAGAAACTAATGCGAGATTGTTAGCCCTCAGGTGTGGGAGTAGTGGGAGCTCTAGAGTGGCATATGGTATCCTCTTAGCCTAACCACAAAATTAGGGACCAAACTATGGATTAGTCAATGTTGTTTATGTACTTGAAAGAGGGTAAAGAATAGAATTGTTCCTATTTGGCACAAAATAATTTTTATAAATTTTTAAATGATTTTAATTTCTTCACAATCCATATACTCATTGTAAAGGGCAAGGATGTTTTCTTAAATTTGAACTCTTCGTCACAAAAACTTTGTTTAGATTTCTTAAGTTTGCTTTTAAAAGTTTAACAATTAGTTTAATTAAGTAAGTTCTTTTAACTGCATTTTATTTATCACACACTCAATTACTTTAGGTTTAAATTTCCTACTTCAATTTTGTATTTTAAATTGTGTTTTACATTATAATCATAAGAATTTACCTATAAGCATTTCCAACTTTCCTGTGGGATCGATATCTAGGACTCAATTAGAGTTCTTTATTACTTGAGCGATAGGTATACTTGCGTTATTATTAGTGGATCTGACAGCTTAAAGATTCTTAAAAGATAAATTATTTTTATTAAAGTTATTTTTGTTGGGTTTACATTGCATATTTATTATTATAACTAATGTGTGTATTTTGTAATATTGAAAATTATCTAAAAAAGTAACACACAAAAATCCGTCACATCAAGTTTTTGGCGCCGTTGTCGGGGAAATAACTGAAAGTATTAGTAAATTACTTTATAGTTTAAAAAATTTTATTTAAAAAAATAAAAACAAAAAAACTTTCTGTAGTTAGTTTAAATATTTTTATATTTTAGTGTGTTTGTTAAGTTTAATTGTATATTGTGTTTATTTATGCGTAGTTTAAGATCTAAAGATTTAGTACCTTACAATTCATAGTTAGAAAGAAATATTAGAAAAATTTAAAAACAACAAAAAGAGAGATAATTTTAGCAAAATGGCTTGCAACTCAAGTAATGTTGTAAATGAAAATGAACATCATCAGAGACCTTTAAGAGATTATGCTAATCCTACAGTAGATGAAATTCATTTGATTATATAAAATCCTTCTGTAGAGTCAATTCATTTGAGCTTAAACCTACTATTATCCAAATGGTATAAAATAATCAGTTTGGGGGAACACCAACTGAAGATCCTAATTTACACCTTGCTAGTTTTCTAGAATTGTGTGCTACATTTAAATATAATGGAGTGTCAAATGATGTCGTCGGACTTAGATTTTTTTTCTTTTTCACTAAGAGATAAAGCTAAGATGTTGTTAAACTAGTTAACACCTGGATCTATCAGAACTTGGGGAGACTTATCACAAAAATTGTTATCTAAATATTTTTCACTTTCAAAAACTGCTAAACTTAGAAACTATATTAGATCTTTTTGTCAGTTTGAAGGGGAATAAATTTATGAAGCCTGGGAATGGTTTAAAGATCTCCTTAGTAAGTGTCCACATCATGTGTTGCCAGATTGGTTAATAATTCAAACATTTTATAATGGATTTGTTGGATCTCTTAAATCAATAATTGATGCTGCTGCTCGTGAATCATTAATGTTAAAACCATTCGAGAAAACATATTTTTTAATTGAAGAGATGCTACTGATCTTGACTTTCTGTATAGATGTAATTGTGATGTATGTGATTATATGCTTAATTTTCTTATTAATAATTCTTTCTTTGCAACAAAGCCAAAAACTTGATCCAAAGCAAAAGCTAGGTAAATTCTTTACTATGAAGCAAATAAGAAGAAAGTTATAATATTTAAATATAAGATACTACGCAAGTGTACTTATCATTATCAAGTAATATAGGACTTTTTGATTAAGCCCTAAATATCAAACCCACAGGGATAAATACAATATGCAACTTCACAAAATAGAAGAAATTAGATAACAAAATTCTACTAAGCAAAATATTCTTACTTAAACTCTAGATGTTAAAATAAGAATGAAAGTTCAACTCTTTTTGTAAATTTTTTATAATTTAAAATAAAGTAAGCAACTAATTAACTTATCTAAATAATTCTAAGGTGAAAGCAATATAAATAAAATATATATTTTTTTATCATGAATCTGTAACAAGTATAGAAAGTCTATTGTGGAAGTAATCTAATTGTGTTGTATCAAATAGGAGCAATAATATTCCTTACCCTTACTAGAGATGTTATAAAAAATATTGGCTAATCAATAGTTTGAATAGTTTTGAAGACCGATTAGGTGGGGAAGATACTATCTCTCACTCTAGAGTTCACTCTTCTCCCTCCACCTAAAGGCTAACATCTCGTATCAAAACCTAAAACTATAAATCAAATTAGGGGCTTTAGTCTGTCATTCTAAAGTCCTCTAATTCTACAACTTTTAAAGTTTATTTCCCTATTTATTTGCACTCAACCCCATGAACTACATTCTCATTCATAAAATTAAATGTGATTCCTACCATTTGTTGACTG
>NEWO01000514.1:475832-486467 GCA_003013225.1 Phalaenopsis aphrodite | reverse complement strand
AGGCGGCAGTGACCCGGAGACTCTGGTGATTCTCACTGGGAAGCATCACCCAAGTGCAAATACATAAGCAAATGCAAACACATATGGTGCAACATGCAAACAGACAAGCATGCGATATAATGCAAAAACAAACAAACATGCAAGTGATCGATCGACCGAGTCGTGGTGGCCGGGGCGAACCAAAGTGAGACACTCACCGAGCAATAGCGGCCTATCGGAGCGAAGTGAAATGCTTCTAGGGCCGGGGTGGCCTGTCAGAGCTAAGTGAAATGCTCACCGAGCTGGGGCAGCCGATCGAAGCAAAGTGAAATGCAACATGCACTAAGCAAAAATGCAATATGCAACAAACCAACATGCAGGTAGCAAACCAAGCTCATGCTAACAACCTCACATGGGAGACCTAAGGTTTAGACCCTTGGATGTGCGACACCGCCTCCTCTTGCTTTGGTGAGAAAATGTGGGGAGTTTCTCCATGGATCTTTGAGGGGGAAACTCTCCACGGCGTTGCGAAATAGGATAGCTACAAAGTTTTTCCTATTTTTGCAAACTCCTCCAGACTTTGCAAAGCGATCCAGCTACAAAGCTTCTCTCGCTTTGCCAAGTCCAACCTCCCAACTTCTCCCAGTAAAGCTGAGGAAACCAAAGCAAGGGGAGTGAGAGACTCCGACCCATCGGGACTTGTGCTAAGGCTCACAACAAGAGGGGAGACACTTGGCTCTGCGGGGGGTATTTGGCCAGCGTAGGAAGTCCTAACCTAAAGGCTGGCTCTAAGAAAACTAACGATCCATCACGCAGGCATGTCGTCACACCGATCTACGCCGGCGCACACACCCCGTGTGGGCAATCAAACCCACACGCCTAGACTCCACTATTCATAAGGCTGGCTAGGAGACAGAAAGTCTCACCACTGTGACAGTTGCAGACGTGTTTCTTTGCTTTCTCCGAGCTTGAAGGCGTCTGATCCGTGCTCCAATGTGCCTCGTAAAATGTGCACAATATAACAAAAAGACATAGGAGGTTGTGAGGGCAAGAGTACATTTAATAAATATTGCAATATGTGAGAAATAGAATTAAAATGTACTTTAAGATGAGGGGTCGCTCGACACGTCGAGGTATGCCTGAATTACCCCACTAGGAACCACGAAAACTTTGCATATGGATCTGATGCAACAAGCTCATCAAAAATTTGAGCTCGCCCCATCTACATCTATGGCCTCGGGTAGGAGAAGAAAAATATGGATTTCAGATCTCTGTAGGTGCTCACCGGCGGGGAGATAGGCCGGATAGGTATCGCCGACAAGGAAGAGAGGAAACCAAAGGAGATTGGCTGAAAGAAAAAAATTCCAAAAATGGACGGCGCCCAGCTACAAACGAAAAAGCTCAGCGGTGGAGGAGAACCCAGACGAGGTCAGCTATTCCGGCGGCCAACAAACTCGCCGGCAAGGTGGCCGACGGGAGCGGAGGGCTTCGACGTGTGACTGGCCAAAGAGGAGGAGCTTCGACGCGTCTGGCCGGTGAGATCCGCCGCAGGGAAGGCTTTTCGACGGAGCTGGACGCCGGCGGCTTTGTTCGCCGGCAAGGGAGGTCGACGACGGCGAGTTCGGGAGCGAGGTAGGTAAGCTTCGCAAATGGCGGCTAGGTTTTTCGGATGGGAGTCATAGGATAGAGGACGGAGGGGGAGAATGGTGTTTTCTTTTTTTTATACAGAATAATATAACACAATATTATAATATTATATAATAAGAATATTAATATTATTATTATAATTATCCTTAATGCATTTTTAGCTCGTATACATCCTCACAGCAAAGTGGATGTTCTTCTTGGCTTAAATCGACGTTCTGGACGCGTTGGTGCAGTCCGTTTTGTCATCCGGGGTTATCCAGACCATTTTTCGACTATCGTGCCTAAAACGATAATTTACACATTTTTACCCTGCCCGCAAAGCCGTAGCAAAGTGGACATCCTTCGTAAGTGAAATCAACATTTCGGATACAGTGGCGTGATCTGTTTCATCATCCGGGGTCATATAGACCACTTCGTTAAGACATAATATTTTTTGCCCCGATCGGAGTCCTTCGACGTGCCAAATGTCGACCCCCCTTCACCTAAGCAAAAGTCATAGCTAGCAGAATGACCCTGGCTACGTGCTCCTCAACACGCGTCGAAAAGGTCTCGGGTAGGTGTCTGAACTATCGGGCGTCACGGACAGACCGTAAACTATCCTAAGTCATACGGGTGGACACCCTACACTCGTGACATAAAAAATTAATGCCAACAACATTTTTCACATTTTTTCACTCACACACACACACACACACATTTCTGACATAAAATCACTCTATTATAGTATATGGAGGAATTTCCCAAGAGATGCCTTAAACAATCTTCCAAAAAGTGTCCAAAAACATTGATTCTAGGCCATAACCGCCCAAAATCACGTCCAAGCTGTCTCAGGTGTCGTCAGCGCCATTCTAGGCCTTGTCGATGCTGGTTTGGGCGCCTTCAATGTTGGTCTGCAGTAGCTCCACCGTTTCGCTCCGTTTGACTCTGTTGAAGCTCTGTTTTGTCTCGTTTCAGTTACGTTTCTTTCCTAACAGATAGACCTACAAAATAAGCATGAAAACAACATTTCTTTAAATTGTAATTTCATTCAAAGACATTTAAGAAGTGTGAAGTACATTAAGCATAGAAAGACATATCAAAATGTGTCAGGCCATAATTTTCTTTCTTGCTCGTTTTAGCTCCAAATTGCACCTTTTTTGTTTCTTTTTCACCAAAAGTCAATTTCTTGTACCTAAAATCAAAAACATGCAAAATATCTTCCTATAAAGTGCAATATCACCAAAAATAAGTATAAAATATAGTTATAAAAATATATATATTTTTGGTGTATCACTTCTCTATGGGATCGATACTGAGGTTTTAAAGAAAATCTTATATTACTTGAAACGATACTTGCACTTGCGTAGAACTCCTGGTGTGTGAAATATAATTCAATTCTATATTCTATATCAAATCCATTTTTGCACACTAACCGATAAATATAAATTAGGTCATGTTTTTTGCAATCTTTAGGGAACTTAAATAATTGTATAATTGTGGGTCGGATCATGACACTTGTCAGAATCAAAATTCATGTTTACTTTAATTGAGAAACGATATTCTTAAATCCTTGTGTATTTCACTTTTCGAGATGTCTCTTTTGCAATATGAAAGATTGAGGGTGATATATATATTTGTGTTAAAGTTTAGGACTAATATTATGTAAATGCATAGGAGCAGGTGGTATGTATGTGACTTTCATGCCATCCTTGAGGACTCATCATTTGCAAAATTGAGAATGAGGAAACTCTGCTTAAGAAGATACACTCGTATCTGGAGCTCTACTGGTTGGTTTCTTTTTTTTGTGTTCTCGGGGCTGCTGAATCTCCGCTGGCTAGTTCACTTTTTTTGTTGTGTTCTTGGGGCTTTTGGATCTATGTTGATTTTGGGCATTCCTTTGGGCTTTGGGGCTCCACCTTTTTATATCTCTACTGATTACTTTCATATTAACCCAAAAAATTTGGTATCTTGGATGTATAATCTGCATGGAGGTTATTCTACATGTTGGCACTGTTGTGCTGCATTCTGTCATTAATTTTACTGGCTTGAACATTCTCTCATCTGCCTTTAGAGGTTGTTTGGTAGTTAGTTTTAAGGTAGGATTTGAACTTAACCCTGCCCAAAAGGCAAAAATGCCTAAGTTGTGAAAATCTAGTAACAACATTTATATTTCGATTGGCCTCCTTTCATTCCTTGGGACGATTACACGTTTTTTTTAATATATGGGTCAAATCTATATGAAAGCTCAATTAGAGCATTCACATACCTGCTACCTCATTCTTGGATTTTCACCTATTTAACACCTACACTTTAATTATTATATTCCTATCCCACGAGACTTCTATATAAAAAAAGTATATATATATATATATATATATATTAAAGGAATGACCAGAGGCTATTATACAAGCCCCAGTCATCCCTCATGCGTCAAAGAATTTGAGTATTACACCCTACACTCGGGGGAATCAAACCCTAGACCAAATGGGACTTACGACTGACAAACAGACACCCGACCAACGTATCTGAGTATGCGACATAGAAGAGTATATATATATATATATATATATATATATATATATATATATATATATATATATATATATATATATATATATATATATATATATATATATATATATATATATATATATATATATGTATTGAAACCATAATCAAAAGAACACAAACTTTCAAGATTTGCAAATTCACATAAGTGGCAAATAGTAGAGCCTATAAAATATAAATTTTCAAGTCTAAATAACATTGCATGTAATCCGAATGATGCGCAATTTTGCAATATTTATCAAAAACACAATAAAAAAAGAGATGAACAGAGGGAATAATATGAATTAGTTTCTGCTAGAAAACTCTGAAATTGCCAAACCTGATTCAAAAAAAAAGTGTTGGTCCAGCAATAAAAAACAGTCCTCCTTCTCCAACGGTCCTTTTAGAGGTACTGATATAGAGAACATTGTTGCCCCTAATGAAGGCGTCTCCATATTTGTTCTTTAGTTGGTCATTTACGTATTCCTCAGTTTGCTCCATTGCAATTTTCATGTAACCATCAAAACAAGCTAGAATGCCTCGGTAGTCGACCCCTGAGTTGAGCTTGACGACTATAGGACGTCCGCGTATCGACTTCAGAAAATATGTCGGCGTCTTGACGGAGCCGCCGCCTCCACCTCCGGCGCCGATCTCACCTCCGCCGCTGCTCATCTCGCTCTTTGTAGAGGGGATTTCATTCCTATGCTGGCAGGGCGAATATATATATATATATATATATATTTATACATAAGTGAGATAGCATATATGTGAAATTTGAACTTTAAAGGATAAATATGTAAACACATGGGGATTGAGTGATATGCATGTGCGTCCTTTGATTTTTAGCTAGTGATATGGAAACATTTAAATGTCATTCTTGGATTACTTTTGGGAAAATGTGCAAGTTCCTTTTATAAGGATTATCGATGATGCAAAAATGCATCTCATGCTAAAAAAATGTGATAATAGAATAGTATCTCTTGATCCAATGACTTAATAAGGGTTCTGAATCGACACTACTATTTACCAACACTTGGTGAGAAGTTACCATTTCTTTCCTAGGTTGCTGGTAGCTCTAGCTCAACAATATGACTAACTCGTGGATGATCTGATTTACAAAAAAAAAAAAAACATATATAATATAACATAAATCTTTTCTCATGACACTAATATTTTTGAATACCAAGTAAAAGTAAAAGTTAAACTTTATTTATATTCATGACAAATTAAGAATTTTAGGTGTTACTTTTCACGGGTCCACTTGTTAGTCACCTTAATTGGGCTAAGAGTTACCATCCTTAGATTATCTTGCTGGTAGCTTCCACCCAAGGTTGGAATTTAAAAGCACAAATGACTCATGGTTGCCTATAGAAGTCGCCCCCCCTTAGAGTTACCATCCTTATTTAAAATTTAGGATCTCGAGGTTGTTCGTTCGGTATGACATAAATATACCTATCTTCCTAGGTTGTTTGCGCGATTGTATGTCATACAAATGTAGGTCCTAAAATTTAAATAAATCACATAATTAAAACATAAAAAAACATTATTTTTAAAAATATAAAGTTAATTAGTAGGATAGTTTGGGATGTCATCGAGGTTCTCCTCAGAATCTGTGACATTCTTTACCTTTCGCTTCTTTGGCTTTAAAAATAATTGTTTCTATTTGAGCCCTCCACATTTTATGTTCCTACAACTAATTGTGAAAACTTAACTTTGAATTCTTGAAAACGAAACCCTTGCTCTTAAGCAAGAGTTTTCTTAAGTGACTTTGGTCGCTTAAGATGTAATTATTATGGTGTCTTGCCCCTATAGAGATTTAGGAACCCATATAATATTAACCCTATTTATATTAGATAAGAGAATCATCAGTCACAAATTTTGCAAACCAAATAAGAGTAAAAAATTTCTTAGTTTAAATGGTTGATCCTACTAACAAGTGATATGCTTATCTCTCGGGGTGGTGTATTACTTGTGATACTGTGTTCAACTTTGTAAACTATTAAATATATGAGATCTACCTTGTCTCATTGTTCAAAATCAAAATGCTATTTTCAAAACCAAAATTATATACACATTAAATTAAATTATTTTCCAATTACTCCGCTAAGGACTTATTTTCCTCTTCATATTTGATCAGGTGGTTTTTTTCTTCACACATCGGTAGTGTGCTATGATCCCAAAAATTATAGTTGTGTAAAATTAATGAAAATAACTCCGCTTTGCAGCGATGCCAAAAACTTGGTTCGTTATTTATTAATAAGAAATTGAAGCAGCAATTTATGTTGGGATTCTATACAAGTATATATATCGTTATCAAGTAATACACAACTTTCTGTTTAAGCCCCAAATATCGATCCCACGAGGAAGGTTTAAATTCGAGATGGTAATTTAAACTAGGAATTTCACAATAATAAAGAAAGTCTACTATACTAATTTCAAATATTTAAGGTGTTATCAAAACTAAATCATCAACTACTTGCAAGACTGTAAAGTAAAGTTAAACTATAACTATCAAACTATGCTTCTGTGATGAAGTTATCAGATATGAGAAAACATCTTTCCCACTATAATGAATTTTTGGTTAAATGAGAGAGATAAATGGTTTGAATTTGTATTGTGCCAAATAGAAGCATTTTTAATTCTTTACCCTTAGTCAAGTGTTATAGAAAATCGTTGGCTAATCTTAGGTTTAGTTTCTAAATCTGTGGTTAGGCTGGGAGGATACTGACTCTCACTCCATAGCTCCCACTTCCCTTCCCCTAAAGGCTAACACTCGTTTTAGTTCTTAAACACTAAGACCAAATTAGGATTTTAGTTTGTCACCCTAAAATCTCCATTTCTTCGCCCAATAATATATATTTCCTAATTTATTTTCACTCAACTACATGAACGAAACACTCCTTCATAGAATTGAATGTGATTCTCACCTTATTTTAGAACTCATACTCCATTCCCCAGATCATATGTTTCACAATAGATTTTAACATTTCAATTGGCTAGATCAAAAAGTAAATTAAGAACAGAGTGAAAAAACCATCATAATTTATTTTATATTTTAAAATTGACACATCTAAATTATCTCTTCATTTCACCATATCTCAGAGTAGGGAGAAAAACAAAGAAAACAACTCAGACCTCATGAGAAAAATACAACAAAATATGAATTTCAAAAATAAAAGAAAGTTTATACAACAATAATAAATAAACACCACTTATTTGTAACTCTTTCTCAAATCAAATCCCCTGAAACCTCTCTTGAACTCTTTCTCTCTTTACAAGACTCTTGTTTTCTCTTTAAAGATGTATGGAAGAAGAAATCTCCCACTTCTCTCCCTCTCTAAACAACTCTTAAGAGAAAATCACACTTAGACTTACCACACTAAACAATAGAACACTCAAGTAAGCTCAATTACCCTCTAACCCCCTCTAACTACCACCTTTTCTGAGCATTTTTTGCTCTAAATAGAGTATAATGTCGGATTTCTAAGAGATGCCTCCAATAACTCTTCAAAATGTGTCCGAATTCATCAAATCTCTTAGAATTTCGCCCAAAACCAACCTTGGCGCCGTCGGCACCCATGATGGCACCGTCGGCACCCATGATGGCACCGTCGGCTCCTGTGGCCCGAATTTAATTCCGTGCTCTCTGTCAAATGGCACCGTCGGCGCCCAGTCTGGCGTCGTCGGCGCTGAGTATTTTTTTCCAAAACGTTATTTTGGCTCCAAATTTCATCTTTTTTGCTCCCTTTTTACTTCAAGTTCTAAAAATCATCAACCTGCAACAAAACATAAAAAAATATCTTCTTTTAAAGCATAATATTGCCAAAAATGAGTATAAAATATAGGTTTAAAAATGCATATATTCTTTATGCATCAAAATCCCCCAAACTTAAATATTGCTTGTCCTCAAGTAACTCATTTACTACATAAAAATATGACTTATGACAAAGAGTTTTAACTTCTATATTTCCATATTTTGGTCTACTAAATTTAATAGCATAACTTAAGAAAAAATCAAAATAACTCCAGTTTATACTAAAGAAATGAGAATATCTAACAGTCAAGTATAAGATTTCTGATTTTCTATTCTTTTCAAGGAAAATTACAAATTGTCATATTAAAGCCACTTAGAATATCCATATGAAAAAGAACTTCATGAAAACTTTATTAGTAAATATGCTAATACTTTAATACAAGTTTAGAGAATGTAGCCATGCCTTCTTCCTTAAGTTAATTTAAGTGAAGCTAATTTTTGATTAGTCAACTCCTCAAGCTTGTCCTCATATCTTTTTCTTATCTTTCAGGATCATTTTCAATCCTTTTTATTTTCTCTCTTTTTTTTTTCTTTTTTTATACATGTTAGGATTACTATATCTGGATAACCTTTAATGATTTTAAACTTCACTATCCTCTTCTTAAACCTAAAAATTTTTCACATTCTTTCACTTTATAAATTCATATTAGCTTTGAAGACTTTTCATGAAGTTTTATTCTTTTCTTCTTACATAAAACTCTAAGATTCTTAATACTTCAAAAATACAAATTCCTTTACTTATAATGGAAAAAAACATAGTCTTATTCTCTCATACCAAATATCTTAATCTCTAAAATTAACATTTATTATTGAAAATTTTTACTAAAGTTTTCTATATTTTTAGAAACATAAATATAGTTATTCAAAGTTGGGCTCTACCACCGTAGGTCATGTTAAATTTAATATTTTAAAATATAATTTATTGAAGACAAATAAAATTAAGTTTCTTTCCTTAAAAATGAATTTTTCTTCCCCCCCCTCTCCTAAACTTAAATTTTTAAAAAGATTAAGCATGAAAAACTGAAATTTCAGGGTGAAAGAAAACAATTAATACATAAAGAAAAGACTTATTTTTTTAAGATTCTGATTTTGAAGCTTAACTCTGAAATATTGCAGGTGCTAATATGAAATACTACAAAATTTCAAACATTAAACAACATATAATATATAAAAATATTTGTTGAGAGAGAGTTAACTAAAAATTAAAATACAACAAAGTACTAAAAATAAATAGCAATATTAAAATAAATTTCAACTTTACAACATTTCAATAATTTATAGTTCACAACACCACATTTAAATACAAATCAAAGTTTCATACTTAACAATTGGACAATAACAACAACAAAATGCAACAAACAATAAACTAAATAAAAGATCAAGAGTATGACTAAGGAGACATCACCACTCATTATCATCATCATCTTCCTCTTCTCATCAAAGTTTTGTTGCTGATAAGGGGTAAATATAGGATGATTAGGAAATTGTACCTAGTGGTCACCTCTCATGTATCTAACCATATCATCATCATATACAACATCGTACTCAAACTTCTATCTTGTTAAATCATCATTATGTGCATTTCTGGCCTTCAAAATTTCAATCCTACCCTCCATTCTTAAAATATCTCCCCGTTGGATCATCATTTGTTCCATAAGTTCCTGGAGAGTAGGAGTGCTAGAAGTAGAAGAAATATCCTTACTCCTAATTCTCGATCTCCATCCAACATGAGCTTCGTATGTTTTAATGTTTACAGGCCCGACCAATTTAAGAGGCTCAATCCTCTCCTCATTACTGCTAAAATCAACTCATGCCTGCTCACATAATATGAAGAATGGGGCAGGGTGTGCTAATCCACAAGTTGTCTCACCCAAAGTAATTGAATGAGTGTTTCTATAATTAATAGAGATGACATCTATCTTGTTCATCTTTCGAATACATAAGTTCATGATGGCTCTATCCCTAGTAACTTCGCTATGGTGATACGTAGGTATCATTCTGGCTGATATAAAGTAATGTTTGGCCTTGGAAACTACATTTAACATAGAAACAGGGAAGTTTACCTTAACATTATTCTTCACTTTCCAAGTTCCTTTCCCATCAGTAAGTGTTGGCCTTACTTTTGGTTAAGGTGTAGTTTTTCCTCTTTAGTAGCCTAGGGTCTAGCCATAGGACTTTTTTGTTGACTATTCCTAAAAAACTAGAAAAAAACTCTCACCATTATAAACTCTAAACTCTTCCTTGCTCAACTTGAAGTTCCACATATTAGTTCTAACCTCTAGCACTTAGTAGGTGAGGTAAATATACAAGATCTAAAGGAGAGTCCCCATAGGACTGTTCGACCTTAGGGTTGACCACGGGTGTTGGTCTAGAGCTAGTTCACTCACGTACACTCACTTGCAACCTTAAACCCAAAATTGTTGACTTTGTTCCCTTGATCTTTTGGGAGACTCATGTAGATGGCCCCATAAACCCACTAGCCCTAGGTTAGGGATTAGCTAAGACCAGTACATAGAGGACCCAAATGGGGATTTCATTGGTCCATGACTCATACAGAGTTGTCGGCACTATTTTTTTGGTATGGGGTTTGCCCGTAAGAAGCTGTCGGTCATCAGAATTGAAATCCCGTTGCCCGCTTCGGAAGGACGTTAAAAAAATTTAATTTTGAA
>NEWO01000514.1:434134-475724 GCA_003013225.1 Phalaenopsis aphrodite | reverse complement strand
ATTTGGGGGTGTCTGGGACAAAAGACCCAAGATTAGTATTTCAAATAGAATTGGATAGCTATCCATTCTAAATGAACCATGGATCAATAAAACCCTCATTTTGAGATCTTATAGTTTTAGCCAGGATATTGTGAGAATATTGTGTACCCTAACTCCATATTAATATCCAGGGTCAATCCTAAGGCCAAGTAGTCCTATAGGAACTCTTCTTGAATTCTCTCATAATGATCTTACCTACTATATGCTAGAGGTCAAGATTAATATGTGGAACTTCAAGTAAAGTAAAGAGAAGAGTTTTGAATTCCTAATGGTGGGAGTACCTTTTCTAGTTTTCTAAGACTACTCAATAGGAAAGTCCTATGGCTAGACCTAGGATACTAAAGAAATTTCTAGACCTCAACCAGAAGTGAGGTCAACAAGAGTGGTTGGCACCCAAATTCTACCAAAATGTCCAACTTGGCCTTTTGCCCCTAAAGCCACCCAAATTACCTAAATGCCTTTGAAACCTTAAATTTGGTCAAAATCCTCAAATTCACCCAAAATACCCAAATTGATTCAAAAATCAGCTCAACCCATTTCAGAATACCCAAATTGCCCAAAACCACCCAAAATTTTTTAAATTAACAAAACCCTCAAATTGTCTTTAAAGGCCCAATTTGCTTAAATTCACCCAAAATCCCAAATTAACCAAAGGCCCAATTGAACTTAAAATTACTTTAATCCTTCACCAAAAATCTTCATGACAATCATCTACACAACATTGATTAATCCATTGGGCTCAAAGTCATGGCTAGCCAAACCCAAACCCAATCATTGGCCATTTAGACCCAAAATTGGACCCATGTACCAAAATTAAATTAGCAATCCTAAGGCCATCAAATTGATGACTCCACAACCACTATGCTCCCCTTTTGGACCAGGCTAAACCATGTTTAACCCACCCTAGATGAGCCATGGACCAAAGGTCCCCTAAATCAAGGGATTTGTTTTTTAAATTGCTTAAACCAAAGATACCTTTGTCAAAACCTATCACTAGCCCAAATTAGTTGCTGTGACAGATTCCTCTGAGGTTTCTAAGCCACTTAAGCACCTCCCCTACAAGGGCCAGCCACCCTAGTCGTCGAAGGAGCCAAAATCGAGAGCCCCTATGCTTAAATTCAAACCCAATTTCACCCATCCAATGTGTCTAGCTCTGATTGATGTTTAACATCTTGATGCCCTCAACCTTAGCTCCACATTGCACTCAATTGAAGGTCAGGACAGCCACCTAGGCTGTTTTACTTAAACCCCCCTCCATGGCTTCAAAGGGGATAAAAAAATTTTTCTTCAGAGAACTCTGTTAAAATTGTTTCCAGAGCTCCTCCAAGACTCCCTAACCCATTGCAACCATCCTTTAGTCATCTTGCCCATCACTTAAGCTCAATTTTTTAGCTCAAAATCATGGCAAAATTCAACCTTCCTAAGAAACTCACCCAAACCCCAAATTGATTTCCTCATGAGTTTCACCAGAGTAAGAAAGGAAGATCCCCATCAAAATCCCCCTCTGTTGAGCCCTCTAACATATCCCTAGACTAATGCTGCTCCACCCTTTGATCAAACTCATACATGGAGCCTTCACCAAAGGAAATAAACACATCTACGAGGTTTGCCAGACTCCACTGAAGCTTCCACAAGCACCCAATCAAGGCCTAACCTCTTGGGCAAAGGTATGGCTCATTAACTTTAATTTTGGGCTCGATTTAGACTTTTGTGAAGAAAACTTGCAATTCATAGCAATGTAATCGTTTAGATATACTCGTCTTGAGTAGATAAAGGTGTCTGAACAAACTCGAAGCGATTTAGTTGAGTATAGGCTGAGATCTTAGGGTTTAAAGCTGGATGGTTCATGGGTTTTGGCTATCGAGGATGATGACGGAGACTCGTCTGATCAAGCGTGAATTTGGTGGACGAACGAGATTGTGCCGGACAAAGGAATGTAACACGAAACGTGGGCAAAGTCTGCGCTGAGGTAGATGGCGGTGTCGAACCAAAAGACGCCGCGTGGAGCTTCGGAGCCGCCGTAGGCTGACGCGACGTCACATCACTTAAGTAGAAAAATAAGGATTTTCTTATTTATTTAAATACCCATAACTTTTAAAATGCATAACTCTATGTAGAAAAATTATAAAAATAAAATGAAAATATCCACTTACTTAGTGAATAAAGAAGAATAATGTGGAAAAAAATAAAAATTATTTTCTCATTCCCTGATTTTTAATTAATTAAATACCCTCTGTGGTATTTTAATTCTTCATGGCTTAAAACATTTCACCATTGCTTGAAATTTTGAGGGTTTGTTCCTCATGACAGAGGCTATGTCTTCTGATTTTTCCAAGGTCAGATGACATTCCTATGCTTCTAGCCCTAATTTTCAAGCTAAGGTGACTATTTTGGCTTTTTAATTATATGAATCAAAATATCATTTGAAAATTTGTGAAAATAATTTTAGTAGATTTCCTGTGGTCAGAGAAGTCTAGAAAAAATATTGTGATGCTTTGAATCATCTTGTACATTTCTATACTTAATTAAATAAATATACTTTATATTAATTTATGTAAATTATCTACTTATCAAAAATTGACAAAATCACTTCCCTACAGTTCCTAAAAATAATGTTTAATCATTGTAAACATATCAAAATTATTTGACTTAGTCTAAATACTAAAGTGAATTTTTAAGGAAACCTTGCTTTTTTGTATAAAAATAATTATATTAAATTAAATATGCTTAGAAAAATTATGAAAGTTGTTTTTCTGAGTTCATTGTGATCAGACGCATTTTATAAAATTAAAACTCATTTTTGTTAAAATATTTCATTTTTAAAATATATTTTAAATTAAAAATAATTTAAATAATCAAAATTTTCAAGAGTACAAAAAATGATTCAAAATGAGTGAGAATGTCCTTTGATCACTTAGAATTCATTAAGACCTTTTTTCTATTTTTTTTCTAAGTTAAATATAAATTTTAAAGGCTTAAAAATAAAATTTTCATGTTTTCTCATTAAAATAATTATAATAAATAAATTTAAAATTACAAAAATATAAAATTTGACTCTCTGGGTTTTCTGAATTCAGAGAAGTCTATTAAAAATATATAACTGATTTTTGCAATTAAAATATTATTTTCTATTCAATTTAATCATTGAAATTGATTAAAAATTAAATAATAATAATAGAAATTTGATTCAAAAAAATCATGAAATTTTATCTAAGTGTTTCTTTGATCTTAGAAAAGCTCTAATAAATTTTTCATATATATAAACTTTATTTTGGATAATTAAATAAAGTAACTTTTGAAAATTCTATCTTCTAAATTTAAATAATTATCTAAATTGAATTAAAATTTTGAGAGGTCCACAAGTTCTACTCTAACATTATAATTACCTCATGGATATGCACTCTAAACCAAGGGCAAAATAGTCATTTTAGAATTTGGTGTCTTAATCAAAATTTAGGATTAACCAAGGAAAAATGGGTAATTTTGATCTTAATAAATATGATTGGATGATTGAATTACAATGAGGTTAAATGGTAGAAACTCACTCACCACCCTTGCACAACATCAACAAAATCATAATCCCTCTAATCTTCATGACTTGGAAGTCAACTAAGATCAAATGATTCTTAAGTGATGGACGTAAGTCGTAAAGATGATAGTTTTCTTTTCTGAAGCCCAAAATTGAGGATGGTTTGACCATTTGATATGGATATATGTTACTGAAAGCAAAATCTTGATAATCATCATTTCACCTATCATGGTTGTTAAAGGCTTCGTAGTGGCCTAGGCTCAATTTCTAAGCTCAATTGATTGGATTTAAAAAAGAACATAATTGGTGACTAACTTCTTTAAACACTACAAGCCTGACCTTAATTATGGGCCCATGGTCTTAAATGACCTAAACCTGCCTTAGGGGCACCCACTCACATAAATCTTAAGTGAAACATCAATTAATTAATCGAGAATCCTATCATTGGGATAATTAAATTGTTAAGTTTCACTGAACAACAGGACAGTCACACTTCGACCTCTGATGATTAATGAAACAATATGATAAGTACAAAAATGAACTTGGAATATTTCAAGGGATTTTCAAAGTGATCCGGGGACATGCCTCAAACATTCTAAAATCTATTTGACATTCTGAAGGACAGATTGGACTTTCCATATTTTGCTCTAAAATCATCTACGAGGATCTTCGAAGATCTAACCAAATCATAACTTGGGGTTTGGTAGCTAAACCTTTATCTACTCCTGCAATTTAAATTTCCTTGCAATATTATATACGTGCATTGCAAGTATTGACATTTCAGGTGGTGGAACGAAAAGACTTATTAGGTATGCTTTTACAGTTTATAATACCGTCTTTTCTTATACTTTCCACACTGTGCTTTTATGCTTATAAACTTGCATGTTAAGCAAAGATATCACCCTGCATGAAAACCAAAACAGCTAGGATAGCAACCAAGACCAAAACTAAAATCAACTAAGATAAAATCCACCGCCACAACATTTAAAAAATAAAACAGCTCAAAATTTAATTACAAACATCACAAAATAAAAATTGTAACTAAATTAAGAAGTCTCTATTGGATGATCGGGAATCCTTCGGAGGAGGTAACCTACGGTTGCTAACGAGACTTCCTACGGTTTATATGAAAATATGAAACTCATTAAGTTGAGCTTAGTAAATTCATTTGGACTAAGTGAAACCAATAAAAAATAGTGGTAACGGAATGAGGGAACCGTAAGATCCTAACCAGTGTCGCTCTAATCAACTTTAATATGCCTCATAATATTTAAAAAACCATAACCATAGAGACATTTGATTTGACATTATAACCTGACACACTAGAAAACTTATACTCGTCACAGCGAGGGGCTTGGAGCTAGTATTGTGGGCAGCACGACCATCTTCAATAGCAGGAGGATCTACAACAGCATATTTTTCCTTAGAATTAAACAACAAGCTATAGGATTTTGAGGTTGTTCGCCTGGTGCGACAGAAATCCTGAACTTATCGTTAGGCCTTTGTGTAGCTCTGTTGTACGATATAAGCCCTAACTCGTCTTATGATTCCTAGGTTGTCGTTCATCATGACCTAAATTCTCACATCTTTCAGGCTATTTGTGTGACCGTTTTCACACGAATGTGTAAGCCATAACTAATAAAATTGGCAGGATAAAACTTTTAAATAATTTCTCCTCAAATCGAAGCCAAATAATAGGATAGCTCGGGAAGTCACCAAGGTTCCTCCTCCGGATATATGACATCCCCTAGTTCTTCCTCCTTTGGACTCTACAACCTAATGCTCCAAATTTGAACTATTCCCCTTTCACACCTCTTCGTCCAATCTCGTTGAAAAGTCATATCCATTTGACCTCTTTGAGGATAATATTTTCTGATTTTTTTTAGAATTTTCTTAGGTGACTTCGGTTATCTAAGATATAATTAACTATAGGAGATTGCCCTTATAAGAAGCTTTTCCAAACACAACTTAATATAAACCCTATTTAATTCTTCATATAAAATAGGGGAACTTGTCGGCAAATAAAATTATTTCGCAGACCAAACAGATGTCATAAATTTCTTAGTTTATTTGATCGAGTCTCATCCTCAAGTCTTGTGTTTATCCTTTGAGATAGATACAAAGTTTGAGGTATAGTGCTCTTTCATTTAAACTATAAAAAATATGGGGTCGGTTTGATTTCATATTTTTCTAAACTATATATATGTGTGTGTTGTAAATTAAATGTCTTTCCGACACGGGCAACGAAATTTCGATTTCGGAGACCGACAACTTCAAACGGGCATCACCTCCTACAAAAAATAGTGCCGACAGTAAGAAATGAAATAACTTCCCCCAGGGCCTCATTTACAGTAGAGAATGCTTTGTTCTAACAACTATATACATCCTGCAACTGATAAAATTCATTAATTCTCCTAGGGGTGAATTCAACCATTTTACCACAAATATAGACATGGTCAACAGAAATCTTCCTAATGTTGGCATAGAACTCCATGACTACACCAATATATACATCCTGCAACTGATTTTTGAACGCTCGATCCTAAATTATTTTCTTTATTGTAAACAGACTATTGAAACAAATGCTAGCTTTGTAGTTGACAAATTTTTTATCATCAAAATCCATTTTCCCCTTTCCTTTACTCATCCTTGGTGCCATAGTAATTTTTCTAGAAATATGATAAAATCCAAATAAATTCCAAATATTTTCGAAAATCACTAAGTGGAATGTTCTAAACTTAAATCCACTAAGTAAGAGTTCTTCACCAAAGGATTGTCTCAAAATCTTCCAAAAAGTTTCAAAATTTCAGATCTAGCCAATGTAGAATAAATCCTTGGTGAAAATTAAAAATTTTGAGTTCAAAGTGTAGCTCTTACCAAGAGAAGATGAAATCCAAACTTCTTTTGTGTTCTAATTTCCTCAAATCCAAGCACTAGCAAGCCCTAGGGGTGTAAACCGAAGGTTGAAGGTGACCAAAGGGGCAAAAATAATGTTTTTATTGTGTAATTCACATAATTTTAAGGGATTAGGTAACTTTTGGATCTCGGGCGTCGTCAGCGCCAGAGCCAAAAAAAATCAATTTTTTGCCTTTTTGCAATTTCAATTGTTTCCAATTCACTTCAACGTCAATTTAGTCTTTTTAAAAAATAATATTCATCCTTAAATAGTCCACAAACAAATGTTTAATGAACAACACAAAAACTAACTTTTATATATGAAATTCCAAACTTTTACAAACCTAGATTTTCAATCACACTCACACATACATAAAGCAAATCACACCCTAATTCAGCGTCGAAATTAAGCCACAATACTAGAACACTGAAAACTAAACTAAACATACAATTAAAGTTTATGAGTCTAATGCAAAGCAAATTCAACACAATCACACAAAGTTTTAAAACAAATCCAACACAATTATGTTAAAAACATAATTAATTTTAAACAGTATAGAGTCCAACGTCTTCAATTACTCCTCTTCATCTTCAATACTTTATCCTCTTCTCATATCTCTCATAGACTGGTAATGGAAGTACAAATTGTAGAAGGGTCGGTACGAGAATTGATCAGTCGAATTTTCATCTATCCATTCATTCTTCTTGAACATTTGCACAAAACATGCTTCAATTATTCCCATATGATCAAAGTTTTCCTTTATCCTCCAATCTAAGTGATAAAAAATGTAATTAAGATTTTCTATTGCAATCATGATACTCTGAAGTTCTCTCTCTATTTTCTTCATTTTCTTCTCTAAAACTATTGAACTTTCAGCTATAGAGGGCATTAAGGGTGTTGAAGCATGTGATGAATGATCCAAGATAATATCCAATGCTTCATTTCCATTCCCAATACAATTTTCATCAATAGGATTCATGGGCTCCCAGAGTAATAATACTTTCTCCCAACTTTCGTATGGAACTTGAGATTGACTGCAAAGTAAGAAGATTGTAGAAGGATGCCCCAGTTCATATGTAGGCCCATTCATAATAATACTCATAATAGATTTACAAATAATTGATCCCACATCAATGGGCTTTCCCATTTGAATGCAATAATTTAAAATTGCATCTTCGTTTGTAACCTTACTAATTTTCATTGTAGGGAGTAGTTTTGCATAGATGAATAAATGGCATTGTTTAGATATCAGATTAAGCAGTGACGCAAAGAAACTAACTACCCCTTGTCTCTGATTTCCCAATTATCATTTTCATCCGTCAAAAATTGGTATAGATCATAAATCATATCATTCGTTGGTATAAAGTTCGTATAATGATAGATCGCCACGCTTTATATCATAAACATATCGTTAATTTGAGATGGAGTAAATGGTACACCCTTACCTCGAACAAAGACAACTCCTTGGTTAATTCCATGTAGGTTAGCGTAAAATTCTTTTACCATTGGAACAAGTACTACAGCGGTAGTGTAACATAGAACTTCCCAACGCCTTTATACTATGATTTTCTTAATCTGAGAACTTGGATTACTAAATTTATGATTGATAAAGTCTCTCTCCTTGATAAGTCTCTTCTTAATGATAACTTTGTTTTATAATCTATGCGCAGCAAAACTGATGAACTTTCTTCTATTGAAAACTCCATACCTTGAAGTGTTTCTGGAATTAGAAGCCATGAATTTTAAAATCTGGAAGTTTCTGGTCATCCAAAATAGTTTTCATGCCTTTAAAAAGACCATTATCCAGTTATTTTAAAGTGAAATCCTGCCAAAGTCCGCCAAATTCATCCTGAACTACCGAAACTGCACTCGGCGCCCCCAATGCCAAAGTTGCGTTTTCATTTTTTGGTTCAATTTATTTCCAGATTTTCATCCACTACCAATATTGATCTTGATTTATGATATATAAGATTGTGTAGGATTTTACAGTTTTATTATTTTCTAATACAAAGAACTATTATTAAACAAAATACTAAGATATATAGGTATATATATATATATATATATATATATATATGTTGCCTCCCAAAAAGCGTTTAGTTTAACGTTGTTAGCCTGACGTTCCAATGTTTAATTCAAATAACTCAACATTAAAATTTCTTTAAATTGTGGCATGTGCCCTTCATAATAATGTTTCAATCGATGCCCATTAACTTTACATATCTTTCCAGTTTTAGGATATTTACTAACTACAGTTCCATAATGATAAACTTTAATCACATTTAATTGTCCCAACCATCTAGATTTTAGTTTTCCTAGAAATAATCTCAATCTAGTATTGAATAATAGAACCTCCTGTCCACATTCAAATTTCTTTTTTATAATCTTCTGATCATGCCATATTTTTATTTTCTCTTTATAGCTTTTTGCATTACCATATGCTTCGTCTCTAATCTCCTTGAATTCATTGAGTTGCAACAATCTTTTCTCACCAACATCCTTTAGATTAAAATTAAATTCCTTAATAGCCCAAAATGCTTTATGTTCCAATTCTATTAGTAAGTGATATGTTTTACCAAAAATAAGTCTTTATGGGGACATTCCAATTGGAGTCTTATAGAAAGTTATATATGCCTATAGTGCAGTATCTAAACTAGCAGACCAATCCAATTTTTAAGGATTTACAACTTTTCTAAAATTCGCTTTATTTCACGATTTGATATTTCTATTATACAGCTAGTTTGAAGATGGTAAGCAATAGAGAATCTATGCATAATATTATATTTTTTTAACCAATTTCTCGATCCGCTTATACTTAAAATGGGACCCTTCATCCGTAATAATCATTCTTGGCATTTCATATCTTGTAAAAATATTTTTATTTAAAAATTTAGAAACACTCTGAGTATTACATTTAGGTGCAATAACAGCTTCAATCCATTTGGAGATATAATCAACAACAAGCAATGTATATAAATTTCCAAATGAAAGCATAAATTGCCCATAAAATTTAATCCCCACACAAAAAAATTCAACTTTCAATCTGTAATTTAGAGGCATTTCATTTCTTCTAGAAATATTTCATACTCGTTGACATCGATCGCATGTTTTAATATATTCATTAACATCTTTAAAAAAACTAGGTCAATAAAATCCAGATTGTAAAATTTTATGTGCAGTTCTACTAGTTCCAAAATGTCCTCCAAATTCAAAATCATGACATCGTTCAATTATTTGTTTAGTTTCTTTGCAAGGCACACGTCTTCTAATGATTAAATCTTTACACTATTTATATAAATATGTGTCATCCCAAAAATAGAATTTTGAATCATAAATAAATTCCTTTATTTGTTTATTCTTAACATCTTGTGGTAGAATATCACTCACAATATAATTTACTATATTGACATACTACGGTATATCATTTATATCAATATTATACAATTGTTCATCAGGGAAAGTTTTAAAATTTCATTTGTAAAATTAGTTAATATTTCTTGTTCTAGTCTAGGCAAATGACCAGCTATTTGATTATCATTTCCCTTTCTATCTACTACCACAAAATTGAACTCTTGCAGTAGAAGTATCCATCTGATTAATTTTGGTTTAACATTCTTCTTTTGCATCAAATATTTGATAGCAGAATGATCTATATGTACCATACATTTGGCTCCAATTAAATAAGGTCTAAACTTATCAAATGCATAGGTAATTAATTTGAGCATCATTTAGAGTTTTACTAGTAGAATATATTACTTTAAAAACTTAGTTATGTCTTTGCCCTAAAACAACAATAATAGCATGATCACAAACAACACACATTATTATAAATGGTTTCTCTCAATCAGGTGGAACTAGTATAGGAGCAGCTATTAATTTTTCTTTCAATAGTTCAAATGCTTTTATGCATTCCTCATTAAAATTAAATTTCGTATTCTTTTCTAAAAGTTGGCATAAAGGCTTAGTAATTTTTGAAAAATCTTTAATATAACACTTGTAGTAGGAGGCGGTAATTTCTCAATAACTTGAACTTTTGTTGGATATACTTCTATGTCATTTTCAGAAAATTTATGCCCAAGTACAATTCCTCATGTAATTATAAATTATCATTTTTCCCAATTTAATACTACGTTGATTTTTTTCACATAATTCCAAAACTTTTTCTAAATTATCTAAACATAATTCAAATGAAGTCCTGATTATAGAAAAATAATCCATAAACACTTACATTCTATGTTCAATTAAATTACTAAAAATTGACATCATTCATTTTTGAAATGTTGCAGGTGCATTACATAATCCAAAAGATATTCTACGAAAAGCAAATTTTCCATAAGTGCTTGTAAATGTTGTTTTATCTTGATCCTCAGGAGCAATTAAAATTTAGTGATACCCGATATATCCATATAGAAAACAATAATATTTGTTTCCAGCCAATCTATCCAACATTTGGTCTAGAAAAGGTAAAGGAAAATGATCTTTCTTGGTGACCATGTTTAATTTTCTATAGTATATACAAATTTGCCAACCAATAACTTGTATTATTGGATTTAATTCATTTTTCCTATTTACTTCAACTGTCACTCCTCCTTTCTTTGTAACACAGTGAATCAGACTTACCCAAACATTATCTGAAATATAATATATAATTCCAACATCTAACTATTTTAAAATTTCTTTTTTAATAAATTCTTTCATTAATGGGTTTATTCTCCTCTGAGGATCAGCTTTAGGTTCGTATTGTTCATCTAATAGAATTTTGTGCATACAAATTGAAGAACTGATTCCTTTAATATCTGCTAAAGTCCAACCAAAGGTCTTTTTATATCTTTTCAACATTTATACTGATTTTGTTCTTAAATTTTAGTTAAATCAGAAGATATAATAACATGCAATGTAGATGAATCTTCTAAAAATACGTATTTTAAATAGGCAGGTAATACTTTCAGTTCAAGTTCAGGTGGTTTAATACTTGAAGGAATAAGATTTTTATTATCATTTTCTAAAAGGTTTAAAGTTTGAAATTTGTCCTGGTCATAATATAATTCTCTCTTTTTATTTCATTCTCATTCTCAAAATACTCTTCTTGCCTTAATTTTTCTTCAAACATTCCCTTAAATTGCTCATTACTTAGATAATCAGTAACTTCTATTCTAAAACATTCATTATCTTTTTCTATAACATGATATTTCCATAGCTTTTGCTATATCAAATATTACTTATTGATAATTGACTCTCATTATTATTTCTCCTTTTTGCACATCTATCACAACACTCATTGTTGCAAGAAATGGTTTCCCCAAAATAATAGGAATCTCTTTATCTTCCTCCATATCTAATACAATAAAGTCTACAGGAAAATTAAATTTATCCACTTTCAGTAATACATCTTCTATAACTCCTTTAAAATAAGTTATTGATCGATCATCTAACTGAAGAGTTACAATATTAGGGAAAATCTCTCCTAAATTTAAACACTTAAAAATAGATAGATGCATTAAGTTAATACTAGCTCCTAGATCACATAAGACATTTCCAAACAACTTTTCACCAATAGCACAATGTATAATAAAACTAATAGGATCTTTTAACTTTTCAGGAAACTTTTTCTGAATAATACCGCTGCATTCTTTACCAAGTGCAACAATCTCGTGAACTATAAACTTCATTTTCTTGTTTATTATATCCTTCATAAATTTCACATAACTTGACATTTGTTCAAAAGCTTCAATGAAAGGAATATTTATCGTTAACTTTTTAAGAATTTCGAAAATTTTTGTAAATTGTTTATCTTTATTCTTCTATTTCAATCATTGAGGAAACAAAGGTATCAATTTTTCTAAAGAAATTTTTATTGGTTTATTTTCATCAATGCCGCTTTCAATTTTTACCTTCTCCTCAACTTCAATTTCTCTTTGGATTCATGTTTCCACTTATTTTTCACTTCGTAATTGAATAGCTTTAATTTGCTCTTTATTCTGATCTCTTGGATTAACTTCAACAGTACTCGAAAGAATTCCCAAAGGTTTGTTACTAAGTGTAGTAGAAATATGTCCTAATTGTAGCCCCTTGATTTTGTATTTGATTTCTCATATTCAAAATTACTTCTTCCATAGTCAACTTCTTCTCCTTAACTTGTGAGTTATTGTTAAATCCATGAGAATAATAAGATTTATAGTTAGGATTCACTTAGTTATTTGAATTTCCTAAGGGGTTCACCAAATTGTTATAATTATTCCAACTAAAATTACGGTGTTTTTTCCATCCAAAATTATAATAATTAGAATAGGGATTATTTTTTTAATTATTTATAGCATTCAAAGTTTCATAAAATAATCGATTATCAATTATCTGTCTTAGTGAATTTTCCTCTAACATTGGTGGTATTTGAGAATAATTCACTCCAATTTAATCAATCTTTTTCGATATAGCAGTAATTTGAGATGCTAAAATAGGCATTGCATCAGAATCATAAATACTAGTTACTCTTTTTGGATTTACCCATTCAGAGGGCCATTGAAAATTGTTAGTAGTCATTTCCTCTATTAAATAATATGTTTCATCAAAAGTTTTTGACATTAATGATCCACCTGCAGTAGCATTTATAATATATCTAAGTAATCCTACTAATCAATTGTAAAATGTTTGAATTATTAACTAATCTGGTAAAACATGGTGAGGACATCTCCTAAGGAGGTCTTTAAATCTTTCTCAGACTTCATATATTAATTCCTCTTCGAACTGACAAAAAAATGTAATATCATTTCTAAGCTTAGCAGTTTTCAAGGGTGGACAATATTTAGCCAAAATATTTTTGTGAAAGTTCTCCCCAAGTTCTGATAGATCCAGGTGCTAATGAATTTAACCAAACTTTAGTTTTATCCCTTAATGAAAATGGAAAAAGTTTGAGCCTGACAACATCATTAGACATTTCATCATATTTAAAAGTAGCATAAATTTCAAGAAAACTAGCAAAATGTAAGTTATGATCTTCAGTAAGTGTTCTTTCAAACTGATTATTTTGTACAATTTGGATAATAACAGGTTTAAGCTCAAATGAATTAACAACAACATCAAGATTTTGAATAGTCAAGTGAAGTTCATCTGCTGTATGATTAGCATAATCTTTTAAAAGTCTTTGTCAATTTTTATTATTTGATTATCTAAGTTATTTGCCATTTCGTTCAAATTTCTAATTTCTTTTTGTTGTTTTTGAACTTTTCTAATAGTACATTCTAATTCTGAATCGTAAGATACTAAACCTTCATATCCAATATTACGCATAAATAAATATAATAAGCAAAAAAAAATTCTTAAAAATACTCTTAAATGATTTTATTTAATGATTTTTAAATTTTTTAACTTTTTTTATATATTTATAGCTAAATTTCCTAATTTTCCAAATATATTAATTTACAGTTACTTTCTCCGACAACGGCGCCAAAAACTTGATCCTGAAAATTATAGTTGTGTAAAATTAATGAAGATGATTCCGCTTTGCAACGACGCCGAAAATTTGATTTGTTATTTATTAATAAGAATTTGAAGCAATTTATGTTGGATTTTACGCAAGTATACATATCATTATTGAGTAATACTAGACTTTCTGTTTAAGCCCCAAATATCGATCCCACGGGGAAGATTTAAATTTGTAATGATAATTTAAATTAGGAATTTCACAATAATAAAGAAAGCCTACTATACTAATTTTAAATGTTTAAGGTGTTATCAGAACTAAATTATCAACTACTATCAAGCCTATAAAGTAAAGTTAAACTTTAACTACCAAACTATGTTTCTGTGACGAAGTTATCAAATATGAGAAATCATTTTTCCCACTACAATGAGTTTTTGATTAAATGAGAGAGATAAATGGTTTGAATTTGTATAGTGTCAAATAGAAGTAATTTTAATTCTCTACCCTTAGTTAAGTGTTATAGAGAATCGTTGGCTAATCTTAGATTTAGTCTCTAAATCCGTGGTTAAACTGGGAGGATACTGACTCTCACTCCAGAGCTCCCACTTCCCTTCCCCTAAAGGCTAACTCTCGCTTTAGTTCTTAAACACTAAGACCAAATTAGGGATTTTAGTCTGTCACTCTAAAATCTGCAATTTTTCGCCCGATAATATATATTTCCCAATTTATATGCACTCAATTTCATGAACGAAACACTCATTCATAGAATTGAATGTGATTCTCACTTTGATGTAGAACTCATACTTCATTTCCCGGATCATATGTTTTACAACAGATTTTAACATTTTAATTGACCAGATCGAAAAATAAATTAAGAATAGAGTAGAAAAATCATCACAATTTATTTTATATTTTAAAATTAGCACATCCAAATTATCTCTTCATTTCACCATATCTTCAAGTAGGGAGAAAGATAAAGAAAAATACTCAGACCTCATGAGAAAGATACAATAAAATATGAATTTCATAAATAAAAAAAGGTTTATACAACAATAATAAACAAACATCACTTATATGTAACTCTTTCTCAATGAAAATCCCTTGTAGCCTCTCTTGAACTGTGTCTCTCTTTATAAGACTCTTGATTTTCACTTCAAAGATGTATGGAAAAAGAAATCTCTCACTTCTCTCCCTCTCTTAACAACTCTTAGGAGAAAATCCCACTTAGACTCACCACACTAAATAATAGAACACTTAAGTAAACTTAATTACCCTCTAGCCCCATCTAACTACCATCTTTTCTAAGCAATTTTCGCTGTAAATAATGCATAATGTCAGTTTTCTAAGAGGTGCCTCCAATAACTCTTCAAAAAGCGTCAAAATTCATCGAATCTTCTAGAATTTCACCTAGCAGCGACCTTGGAGCCATAGATGCCCACGATGGCGCCGTCGGCGTCTGTTGCTTGAATTTAATTCTGTGCACTCTATCAATGGTGCCATTGGCGCCCAGTCTGGAGCGGGCGCTAGTGATGCTGAGTATTTTTTCCTAAAACGCCATTTTGACTCCAAATTTCATTCTTTTTGCTTCCTTTTTGCCTCAAGTCCTAAAAATCATTAACCTGTAACAAAACATAAAAAATACCTTCCTTTAAAACACAATATCACAAAAAATGAGAATAAAATATAAGTCTAAAAATACATATATTTTTGGTGCATCAGTGCCCCTTTATTGTGAGCCTAGCGCCTGATCCGACCCTCAATTATGCAGTAATTTAGCTTCCAAAAGATGACCAAAAGCTTGACACAATTTATATTCAACGGCTAGTGTGCAAAATTGAAATGTTATAAAATTTGGAAAATAATTTACACACTAGGGACTATGCAAGTATACATATCATTTCAAGTAATATAGAGCTTTCTTTAAAAACCCTAGTATCGATTCTACAAAGAAGCAAGGTAAGAAATCCCTTAGGCTAATTCTAGTATACTACTATCAGATCTTAGTTTAGAATGTCGATTTAAGTGGTTTTAACAAGTACTCCTGAATGTAAATCTTAAGTTTAAAACAACCAACAACTACTCCTAAATATAAATATTAAATGTTATAATAATAACTATTCTTAAATGCAACTATTAATTCTAAAGATAACATATATGAGTAAATTGGTTTGAAGAATTTTGAGATGATATAGACTAACCTGCTCATTCAATGACCTAGATAATATGTAGGAATGAAATCCTTAAAATATAATGATGCCAATGACAAATAGGAGCAATTATATTCTTTACCCTCTGTCAAGTGCATAAAGAACATTGACTAATCCAGAGTTTGGTCCCTAAAAATGTGGTTAGGCTGGGAAGATACTAGCTCTCACTCCAGAATTCTCACTTTCCTTCACAAGAGGGCTAACATCTCGCTTTAATTTCCAAATATCTGGATTAAATTGGAAATTTTAGTCCGTCACCCCAAGGCAAGATGAAGGGGGCATGCAATTTACATCAAATATATCAACAGAAACACAAAATATTTCATATATAATAAAATTCCTAAGTTTCTAACATGCAAAATGGGATGGAAATGCCATGGAACATAAAGAGAACAAAAACCCTATGTTTATAAAATGCAAAGTGTAATAAAAGTGACATAAAACCTAAACAGAGCAAAAGCCCTATGTTTTCATATGCAAAGGCTAAAATATGATGAGGATTTCCAAAATTGACATATAACATGATGAAAACATAAAGAATTTAACAATTGAATGGTGAAATTCAAAATTTACAAGTGATATTGGGTGATACATGAAAGGTTTGAAAATTTGGTGGTGGATTTTCAGTATTAACACATAACGTTATAAAATACATTAAGGATTTAAAAATTGAAAGTTGGATTTTTAAAATTAACACATATCATTGAAAGACACATAGAGAATTTTGAAATTTGATGGTGGAAAAGTGAATTTGCAAGTGGATTAAAAGTTATACCTTCCTTTTGAAATTGAAGTTCTTCCTTGAATTCCTTGTTTTTCTCCTTTCCTCGATCCCCTTTCTTCTTATTCATGGGTTGAAGAAGAAAGAAAGGAGGTGGTTTTAGTTTCGGAAGAAGGAAGAAGAAGAAAGATTTTCATTGACTTGAGAGGAGAAAAGAGAGAAGCAAATTTCAAAACTTGGAATGAGAGGAGTCTTGGGGGAGTTGAGGTCATGACTAACATCATGGGGGAGTGGGTAGTTGGGAGTTTTGGGGGGAAAGGGAGTTATGATGAGGTGTATGGATAAGATCAAAGAGGGGAGTTAACAGAGTGGATTGATGGCTTGGATTAAAGTGAGATGGAAGAGAGATAATGGGATGGTAGGCATGTGCATGAGGTGAACTAATAGAAGAGGAGGGCGTGGATTGAAGAGGTGTATGGCTAATTAATTGTTGTATATGGTGTATTTTTATTAATGTTAGTTATAATCATTCAGTTTGCTTTCTATATTAACCTTTTTATCTTGGTTCTAGTTGATATGCAACCGTCTGTAATCTTGCATTTCATTTTTAATTAAAATTCAAAAATAAAAAATAAAAAAGTTTTAGCACAACAAATATTTGCATCTAAAATTTTTTAATATTTTTTAAAAAATAAATTTAAGGAGAGATATATTTTTAATATAAGAAAAAAATTATGATTACAAACACAACCAAATATGTTTATCATTATAAAAAAAAGAGATTATCAAACCTATAAGCTATACTTTTTAGCTCCATTGTCTTTTTATTTGCATGGCAGGAAAAGCAGTGTCATCGTGGTTTTTGATAACATGAGTATTGATGAGCTCTCTCAGGTGCTAAAGACCAAAAAACTTAGCTGAAGGAGCCTTCTCAGAGACTCTAAGCTAAAACAACATCAACAACAATTGGCTTGACATCCTTGACTTCCAGCATGGCTTGCAAGAAGTAGGTGGTGGAATTCCTCTGAGACTTACAGAGCTCTTGCATCATCCTTAGTAGCCATACATGTTTTTTAGCAGCTTATGAACTTTTCTGAACTAAGTTAGAAGCATTTTGAATTTAAAGAGGAGGTGACTTAGTTTCATAATGAATACATAATATTTTAGGGGGGTTCATTGATATGTAAAAGAGAGATTACTATTTTAAACAATGTGATGTGATCCAAGAGATACATTTTCTCCTTGTCAAATTTTAAGGACATAATCATAAACTTTATATGAGGCTCACTTCCATAATATCTAAAAAAAGGGCATTCTCTAGTTAGGCTTTTCTTTTTATTTGAGTTTGTTGTCTTCTGCTCTAGTATAACGTTGAGGCATCGTTACCTAGATAGTAAGTCTCATCATCGTCATCTACCCCTGCTGGAGTAGAAGTTGGCACTGTAAGGAGTTCAAGCCACCTTATTCTCAGTGCAAAGTCGAATGATCAAAACTCTACTCGAGTGGCTACTAGAGGGAGGTGTTCTATTGCTTCTTGGATCATCCTTGCCATTTTGTTTTCAATTATTTCTACTTATTGAGGGATGAATTCTTTGGCGGTGTTCATGTTTCACTGAAGGTTCTTTATTGTTATGTTTAATGTCTTTAAATACCTCTCTCCTTGTTTGTGGTGTGCTCACGCTCACCACAAAAAAAAAAAAACTGATAGATCTAGTAGATACACCACAAAAATAAAACACTTTAGATCAAAGCATAATGAAAGGGAAAGCAAATAGTAGAACTAGAGAGTGAGGTTAGACTCGTATTTTTATTAATGGAACCCAAATAGTAAAAGCTAGTTATACGATAAATTCATAGTCACGCCTTTGGGCAATTTATTTTGGGGTCAATGTTTGGTTATCCCGCATTGTAGATAGTATCTACGTTGTATTGAATGAGCCCTTGGTCTTGCCTCGACTACGGGCAGTGGTGCGTTTGAGTCAAAATGAAGAATAATCGTGTTCACCTAATTTTCAAAACACTAGCAATAATTGGCACCATGAATTAATATGACACAAATCAACTCATGAACTAGTTCACAAGCTTATGAGTTTGGGCCGACCAGCCATGGATTAGATTGCAAATTGTGATTTTATGATAGTGGGTTAGACTTACCCTTTCAGATTTTGTGTGTTCAAGCTATTATTTATAAACTTTAGTTTTTTAATGAAATATGTTTGATAGTTGATATATTTAGTCTGATTTTAATATTTTTTATTTGCTTTGACTCCCCAGAAAAAAAAAAAGACGTGCTATTAAAAATTCAGGCTTGCATTTGATAATATTCTGAATAATGCAATTATCTCAAAATAAATTTAAGAGTGTTAACATAGATTAAGTCCAAACTTCTGTGAGTGTATTCCCACCCAATTTTTCTTAAAAAAAGAAAAATAAAAGGGCTTATTCTTTTTCTTATATATATATATATATATATATATATATATAATTTAAACTTTTATTTATTTAAATGCAAGAACAAACTTTGTATTTTTGCGAGACAAGGAAAAATTTCAAATATTTTAAATTAGTATTAATGCTTAATTCTGCGTAATTAATGAACAAACTAAACATCATAGATCATTTTAAAATTATAATTTCTATCTTCATGCAATTAAATGAGCCTCATTTTTTCACTATTTTTTTCCCTGCAAAATCTTTTATTGAATTATTGAATTATTCATTTATCAGACATTTACATACACACCACCTTATTTCTATCTATTTATATAGCTAACTCTTCAAATTTATATTTTTTTTAATTTAAAGTTTGGATTTTAAATGAATATAAAAATTAAAGTTTGGATTTTAAATATGAAAATATATAAATTAAGTGGCAGGTACGTAAATTCTCCATTATTTAATTGTTTATCTTTTGAATTCTGAAAGTGGCAGCTTTGTCAAAGCACCAGGAGCAATTTATTGTCACCGCCTTCGTCGTACTCGATGCCTTTCTCAGTCTTTCCGCAAGTGCGCAGCGCAGGTACAGAGCTCAAAGCGGGTATCTGCTATTTTTCGCGATCCTTCTTGGCTTAATTTTGTTTCCCTAATTGTTCGGAAGCTTGCAGTGGTATTGTATAGCTTTCCAATTTACAAGCCCAACTAGTGCTTGGTTGCAGCTTAAATCTTCAACTTTTTTACAAGTAAAACCTTTCACTGTCTGTTGCTGTAAAATCATCTAAACTGGTGCGATTGTTTTCACAGCCTGTGTTTGAATTAGTTCTGAGTTCTTAACGTATCCGGTGTGCTATTTGAGCTTTGAAATTCTGGGTTGGCTAGAATTAAACTGAGCTTGTCATAAGTCGTTAAACAGAGTGCTATTTAGGTTAAAAAGAATTTAGGACACTTTTGATTTCCAACGCAGTCATGTCTGGTTGGATTTTTGCATTATATGGTCTTTTTAAGATATAGTTCCTGCCTTGCCATATCGTATGATCATTGTTTTAGTGAGTGTTCTTATAAATCTGTCCCGATTTTTTTTTTTGCATGAGTTTTGTTACTCTGATATAATTATTCTTGAAGATGACACTACTGACGCGAGTAAACTGGTTATGTATTTCAGTATTATAACAGATTACCACCGTAAGAAGGAAAAAAAAACAACATAGACTGTGTTGCATGGTTGCTTATGATGTGTTTTTGGTGATCCTTTTTGGATACCTTTTAATTTTATATGGCCCAAATTTTTATTTGCTTGCCATTCTTAAATCCATTCATGCGGTTATAGGTTGACTTCATTTACATGTCAGTGGTAGCTTAGTATGCAAGTTGTAAACTTTAGCTGCTGTAATTGAAGCTACATAAGTTGAACAGAACATTTATTTTTATTCACATTTGGAATGATATCAGTGCGAGGTCTGTCTTCTCTGTCTTCTTTTCTCTCCTATGATTTCATTTTCCATGAAAAATAATTTGAATTAGTTCTTAGGTTTGAGTCCCTTAGCTGTATAAGCAAGCTTTTGAAATGTTCATTTGCCAGTTTAGGATCTTAAATGCTCATGAAGAAGTCTCCAATTCAAATTTCCTGTACTAATCTTACTTGTTATTTTTCATATTCATTAGAAAGCTTAATTAGCATATTTACTTATTCTCTGCAGATAGTTTTGGTATAATGAGGCAGAAACTCCTTTTGATAAGCATCTGGTTGTGGATTTTGTCAAACCTCTTGTTCATCCATGCTTCATCTAATGGCTTACTTAGGGTTGGCCTAAGGAAGAAGCAGTTTGACATTGATAGGCGAAATGCAGCAAAGTTTGTCAGGAAAGAGGATTTATATCTCCAAAATCAGCATCTTCTTCTTTCCATGGGTGATCCTGAAGCTGATATTGTGTCCTTGAAGAACTATTTGGATGCTCAGTACTTCGGTGCAATAGGCTTAGGGTCACCTCCACAGAATTTCACTGTCATATTTGATACGGGGAGTTCCAACCTGTGGGTTCCTTCATCTAAATGCTACTTCTCTGTAAGTTATTTTATGATTAGGCAATTTCCCTGATATTTTTTACCCTGGTTCGAATGGGATGAATGGAAATTGCTTCTAATAAATGCAATTTCTGCAGATTCCTTGTTATTTCCACTCTCGGTACCGCTCAAAATCATCAAGCTCATACATAAAAAATGGTATAACTCTAGAACTCATTCCTTGAATGTGCATCTGATTCTGTGGAAGTTTGGCTTCATGTAAGTTAAATGTGAATTATATTTCACTAGAGAAAGCATATAGCACAATAAAAACTTCCAATCTTGCTAGATTGTTTTCATTTTGGAAATAACCTAGAATGTGAATAAGGCTTCCTTTTTTTTGCTAGAATTATCTTTTTCTTAAGAATTTTGTCTAGTTTTTTAGACTATTGTTTATATGTTAGCGCATGTAAATCAAACTTCAAAATTTCTATCAAAGTTGCTTTCAAATACCTATGTGGCATCAATATCTTTGCCTGCTGTGCAGGAAAATCATGCAAAATAACCTATGGGTCTGGTTCTGTCTCTGGTTTCTTCAGTCAGGATCATTTGCAAGTTGGAGACCTTGTGGTGAAGGATCAAGTGAGTTTTCATTTATGGATTTCATGTTGTGTGCTTCTGAATTTTAGATCTTTAATATAATGTTGTGCTTCAATGACAAGACATGCTATGTTTCAGGTTTTCATTGAGGTAATTCGAGAAGCAAGCCTGACATTCTTACTGGCAAAATTTGATGGGATACTTGGGCTTGGTTTCAAAGAGATTTCGGTGGGGGGTTATCCACCAGTTTGGTATATTTTTTTTTTCATTTCTTGTTATACTTTCATACTCCAGTTTTTGCAGGAGAAAGATATGTGTATTGTGCACTTTGTTATGCAAATATTATCTGTCAATTTTGGTTCTGGTAGTGATAGAAGACATGGCTTATTATTTCTTTATTTGCAGGGAGACTATGGCTGAGCAGGGTTTATTGGAGAAAAATGTTTTCTCATTCTGGCTTAATAGAAATCCAGATGATGCGATTGGGGGTGAGCTCATCTTTGGTGGTTTTGATCCAAAACATTTTATTGGTGATCACGTATATGTACCTGTGAGTCGCAAGGGATATTGGCAGGTAAGCGTATCATAAATTTTATTAACAGATAATCGTGCATATACATAGGAAAAATGACAAATGAATTCATGGAAACAATCATGTTATCTTAAAAAGTTTATTATGTAAATTTTTTTATTTAATGAAAGCAATATAGACCCGGTTAAAATGGCTTATGCAGCATAATTTTACTATAAAATAAATTAAATGTAAATACAAATAAAATCACATATTTGTTAAAATAATAGTAGCTCTTATATGCAATTTTTTACACCATTCAAAACAGATAAATAAAATTAACTCCAAATGTCTCTTAGCTATAATTTTTTATCTAATAGTTTATAACATAAACAAAATTATGAGAAATAATATTGTTTTTTATATTATATTATAATTAAATTATTTTATTATTTATTTTGTAAATTTTTTTAATGTAATTTTTATATAATTACTTGATATAATTATTGTAATATATTAATATTATAGATATGCTTATTATCCTTATGAATTTTTATATATTATCATGATAATCAATTAAGAGATAATTGTTAATTTTGAAATATTTTATCTATTTAATTTTTTCCGGTTGGATTACGGTTTTTTTAATGGTCTGTTTGGGACAACTTTCTGTTCACTTTACTTTTCAGATCATTAACACGATTCTGTTTGGGGAACTGTTTTCTGTCTGTTGTTTTTAAAAAAATTTTTTAAGTAGAATTTTTTTTTTTTTTACCTCGGGCTGTTAAAGTGCGTTGACCTTCAGAAAGCTGCGGTCTCTCTTTGAAAGTAAAATAAATTTATAAAAGTCATCGTAGTTTTTGAAAAGCAATATCTTCTACAACAACTTTACAATAGCTTCTTGAAACAACCACGTATGCCCCAAAGAGGCATTAGGCCAGAGATGTGATGTACACACAGGCGAAAGGAAAAAAAAACATGATAAATTAAAATTGTATTTATGTTGGTTTAACATTTTTTTTAAAATTGTTTTGATATTTTTCATATATTAACTTTAACACTGTCTACATCATCTCTTTAATAACAATCCACATCCAATTATGGCTTAGGCAAAATCCAAACCAGTCTAAGTTAAGACATCTTTCTTCCCTAGTCTTGTAAGTGATGTATGATATTAAAATACTGCATAAATTAGGCCAGATTGCTCCACGCCAGTCCAACCTAACGCGTTTGGTGTGATCAAATTTCACTTCGATCAAGTTATATATATGTGTTTCCTCTTCCATGACTCCATCTGCTTTAACATATGGTTGTTCCCATTAGCTCCAAGACCTCGAGAGGGTTCAGTAGCCAATAATTGTTGAAAAAAAATTCTTATATTTGGCATTTGATATTAATGGTTAACTATGTCTAATTGGAATGTGATGGCTCTGATTGCAGGAGAAAATAGTTGTGATTTCCATTTATAGAGACTTTGAAAAGACTTGAAATTAAATGCATAGTTTATTGGCGATATCATGCATATATTATATAATTTTGATCGGTGAAATACATGTGTAACAACAAGTTTTGAAAGAACTTTGTATGATACCTGGTCGTCCTTTTTTTTTACATTCTTAATGAAAGGTTAAATCATCCTAAAAGTTGGTCAAATTCAGTCTACTTATAATTCTTATATAATAGTTCACAATCAAAAGTGCAATTTTGACTTTTGAATATTTTATGAAGTGGTAAAAAAAAAGGAAGTGGAATAGTCATTCTCGTCTTTCTGTCCCTCTCATTAGAGAGTTACAACATTATTCTTTTAAAATGATAATGCCAAATATAGTCACATCGTTTACTATTCATTTAAAATTTTGAATTGTTATGATTTAAAGTACTTAACGATATATTTAAGTTACTCTTTTCTTTATTAATGATTTTAAACTACTTCAAATTTTTGTATTTTAAAATTGTAATGGATGGTGAAGCTGTGTGAGAATAAATGACTAACATTTTAGTCAGATGTTACTCCAACTCTCTCCCTATATATATATATATATATATGTATATATATATATATATATATATATATATATATATATATATATATATATATATATATATATATATATATATATATATAATGTTGTAGGAGATGGTTTCCATTCAGCATGTAGTTATATCTCTTAACTTCTCATAATTACTACTTTTATTGCTCTTGTTTCAGTTTGAGATGGGTGACATTTTAATAGGCAGTGAGTCAACAGGTAAAACATATTTTTTTTATCATCTTCTATGTTATTTATCTTATCATTTAAATTTGGAGTCAAAATGGAAAATTCATATAAATTCTAATCTAATTTTTACATATGTTTGTGTTTTCAGGTTATTGTGCTGACGGATGCGCTGCTATTGTAGATTCTGGGACTTCCTTGTTAGCTGGTCCTACTGTATGTGACTTTTCGTTCTTTTCTAAATGTCTTTAGTTGCTTTTTTAGTCAATGAGCTTGTATTTTAGCTCTTTTCCTACAACTTTGACAAGCCATTTTATTAAAGCAACTTAATTTACTAGAACAGTTTTTGCTATATCGTTTACAATTAGTTGTGCATTCCTAGTTTTTTCTAGAATGAACTATTTCAAAAAAAATTATTTGCATGAAAATTTTCTAAACTATGTAGTTTTGTTCAAATTTCACATTTATATGCCAAACTTATTTTTTCCTTTACTTAGTGATGCTCAAAATTGCTGCGAAGTAATCAAATAATCACACAAGTATACATATCGATCGAGTAATATACGGAATTAGAGTCTACATATCAATTCCAAGAGAAAACTAGTCAATTTTTTTAACAGATAAAGCTCTAGCTTTTTACACTGCTAAGTCTAGTTTGAACGGTTCAGATTTGCAGGAGTTGAAAGATTCTAAAATCCTATTGTAGGAATAAATAACCAGAATTAAGTTTCATTTATGTTTTTTATTGGTGAAATATTCATACTACTGTGAGATCGTTCTAGCGAATCCTTGATGTTTTTTTTATGAACTCTCTAAGTTGTTGACAGCCAGAGATAAGTTCTTCTTAGCATATATGTTGGTCATAAGAAACATCGTAAACTTATATTACACTTTATGAGGCTTAACCATGCAAGTTTTCCAAGGAATACCCTAGTCCTCTTTCTTAGTTGCATTCTTCTACTGACAAGATGTCTATTTCATTAGATGAATGTGTTAAGATACATGTTCTTCTAATCAATGATTAGAATTTATAGATCACGAGGTGTATTAATTTTCTAATTTGTCAAGTAAATTACGATCAAAAGGTTAACACATTATTTTAGTTTAATAAATGTTTTGTTTGGTAAATTGTGATGTTTTTTATATCACATTGGAGTTGTATATCTTGGTTGCATTCTCCTATTGAGAAGATATTTATTCCATTAGATGAATGTGTGTTTACATGCTTATTCTTCTAATCAACAATTAGTTCTAGATTACAAGGTGTTTTAACTTTCTAATTTTCCTAGTAAATTACGATCAGAAGGTTAACACATTAACATGATATTCAAAGTAAAAAAAAAATCTATGGAAAACTTATAGATCAAAACATCGACTCAATAAATTTTACATCACATGAGTATAGAAAAGATTCAGCTATCATGTATGAGGAGCGAAAACACAAATGATTTCATTAAAAATATTAAGGAAAACATGGAAGGTACACAAAACTCACACCCGAGTCTATGGCCCATTGCAATACTCCGAAATCCTTTTCGTATAACACAAACTCTCTGTTGCTTTCTCTCGTACAAGTGCACACATATTTCTTCCTCACAAGCTCTCCAAACTCTCAAAGAACAACCCTAAAAATTCTCGCCGAAGGGAAGGATTGGAGAAAACGTTTTGGTTTACAAAGAACTCCTTAAACCTAAGAGAAGAGAAGCCTCCCATAGCCAATAAGATGCCCTAATTCGTCTCCCGAGCGGCCTTAATTAGCTTGAGCTATAATCTCCTCCAATTTCTCGCCAGTTTAGTCTTTAGGTAAATCCTGACATAACTATGCTTAACCTGACATAACTATGCCACTGGGTGACGTAGTGGCGCTGAAGCGTTGCATAATTATTTCACTTCATCTTTTTCTTTGCTCGTTCCGATGCTCCTTCAGACAAAGAGCACGAAATAGTTATGTTGTTTAGGCAGCGTAGGTATGCCAATCTTTGTTTTTGTCAAATTTCGTATTTTTGCTTCATAAAACGTGTTCAACACTCGAAACCTTTAAAACATAACAAACAACATCCACAAGCATAAAATCATTATAATAGGGAATTAAAGCATGAGTTTTACAAATGAAAACATCATAAATTCGATTCACATTAATTTCTCCAAACTTACCTATTACTTGCTCTCATGTAATCTCAAATCTAAGCTTGGACTTATTTAAATATTTTTCTTAGCTCTCATGTGAGACTTTCTAATTCTTTAATAAGATTATATAATTTGTAATAAAAGATGTGCAAATATTATTTCAGGGTTATATTTTCATTAATCTCCGTTAACCTAACATTTCTTTAACACTTCTGAGCCTAATCAGATCTCAGAGTAATTAATCCAGTGTGATTAAAACATTTTTATTAACTAGAAATATTTTTAAGTCAATTATCACTCAAGCAACCCAAAATTACTCGACGTTTTCTTGAATATATTATTTAAGAATCCCATAAAGAAAGTTTTTCGATTTTATTAATTAGAAAATGACTTAGATATTAATTTTTTATGTTCATGCTTAACCTCAAGCTTCTAAAAAAGACTGACCACTTCACAAATCTTTTTCTTTTCTTCTTGATCAGAGTTTAGCACAATTTTTACTTTCTTTTTTTCCCCCGTAAAAACTATTTAATTCCAATAAAAATTAATATATCTGGTCAAGCGTATTTTTTAATTATTCAGATCTAACATCTACGGATTTCCCATTTTATATACAGTAGTTGAAGAGAACCATATCCTTCTTGATATCAGTAAGGCTCGTGGTAGGCATGAGTTGTGCAGCAATGAAATAGTGCATATTTTGGACTCTTTGTTCATTGTGGTACAGAGGAAATTCACAATCCTCTCTTTGTGCTCATCAGGCTTGATTTTCCATTGGTCAGTAGAGTTGGTGAAGAAGTCAACGATTTCTTGGCAGTCAGAAGCAAGAAAATTAGTCATCATCATTTGGAATGTATTGAAAGCTGAAAAGAATATTGATGGTGGCGGCGTCCTAGGCTATGTGTTTCCCCTGTGCGAAGACTTTCTCATGTAAGGGCTCCTTTGCGTTAGCAAAGAATTTGCAAACAATTGGGATGACTGTGGGGGCGACAGTGTAACAACATATATGCTAACCACTCTTTGTAATCTTTCGCTCGGCTCGTCCCCCAAGCTTAAGGAAACATCCCTATGGGATCAACTTTTTCACTACTACAAGGTTGTCATGGCGGTTTGATGTTTCCAAACTCAACAAATTTTTGTTATCAAAAGGGTTGTCCCTCTTTCCCCAAACATTAAGAGCCATGGCCTTAAGAAATAGAAGAGCTTAAGACAAGGAATGAAAGCTTGGAAAGTAAGAAAAAAAGGGTGGCTAAAACTTGAAGAAAAGAAGAGGAAAGGATAAGATCTCACCTAGACTCACTTCCTAGCTTCAGACTTGTGTTCCTCCGCCCATTTTCCTTTTCTCGCGGCGGGCTCTGACGAGGATTGAATGGAGTGGTGCAATTACGCCTAGGGGATGCGCGTGCAAAGTGAAACAGATAAGAAGAAAAAAATTGGTTTTTAACTTAAAGGCAGCACAGGTATGCTGCTTTTGACACCTATACATCACCTCTGGCGTGGTTATGTAGCACCCATCATGGGTATGTTGTACTTAACATAATTATGATGAGCTCAAATCCCCATAAGTAGCTTGGTTCACCATTCTCGCTACACGTGCATCCTCCTAATCTTAGTTAAGCACCTAACAACACATAAATACCACAAACATCTATTCCGACACACGAAAGTAATTTTAAAGCAAATTCAAAGCAAAGTGACACAAAACACACTCAAATCAAGGGATAGCACTTGGGTTGCCTCCAAAGTAGCACTTTGTTTAACTTCCTCGGCCTGATCATGCCAGATCTACTATTTAGGATGACCCTAAGATCAAGAGTTTGCTAAGCTCTTTCCTCTTACCTCCTAAATACAACTTTTAACATTTGACTGTTAAAATTTAAAGTTGTGATAGTCTTATTATCTTAAATGTCTATAACTCCAAAGGGATACACTTTTACTACAGTGAATGGTTATGACCACATGATTTACAATTTTCTAGGAAAAAATTTCAATCATGAGTTATATAACAACATTGCTTGTCCAGGTTTAAAATTATTCTTCATGAGCTTCTGATAATGCCACTTTATCTTTTCCTTATACATCTGTACACTCTCATAGGCTTCTTGTCCAATCTTCTCCAATTCGTTCACTATAGCAAGTAATCTCTTTTATGTCGAATCTGTCACACCCTGCCAACATATGATATGATAAAAAGAATTGAATTTGTGTTGTATTCTAAAAAGAAAAGTGGTACAAAAGTAATAACAAACAGAAATATGAAAAAAATTAATTTTATTCATAAATAAGAAGTTCAACTAATGCAACTGATAGGAAATGCGATAATTGAAAGAAACTAAACTGAAAATAGGGAAAGTACCTAGATCTAGAAAGAAAGATATAATGACTAATATGAAATAGAAAATACCAAAAGGAAATTTAAAGCTGAAAAGTCTGTTCTGGTAGGGACGACCTGAAAAGTGGTTGGGTTAAACCTATTATATAAAAATATCAACGCGTGAGTTTGAAAATCAAAATCAATAAATAACAACTATTTATTAAAGCGTAAACAAGAAGGAATATAAGGAACGCAGTATGACCAATAAGCATGGATGATATACTGTGTATAGTAGAATTTGTAAAGACTATCACATGCTTATGATCATAAATCTGAGAGACCTGAACACATCCACTTTTATGTAGATATTTGCATGCTACAAAATCAAATATTTTTGTACAAATAAACATATGAATCATTCAACACTACTGGTAATATTCAATTTTAGTATGCACATAAATACACAATTATATTTACTTATAGTTAGTTTACTGTGACACCCTGAAATAAGAGAAGATAGGCATCAATCTCATGAAAATTCACTAATTTCTCTGAAGGTTGGTCTGGCTAGCTATAATAAAATGGTTTAATACCGACATAGTAATATTATAATATTAGATATATTTCATGCATCACAATGAACACGAGAATAATATTACAAATTATTCACTGGTATTTATAAATAATTATGAAAATTGAAACAGTGAGATTTGTCACATTAGACGATAAAAGAAATGATAACTATTAAAATAATGAAATGCAAGCTATTAAATATTAGACTAAACAACAATAAGGTTAATTACACATTAAGGTCATCACGAGCAAAAAGAGAAACTACCGCAATTATTTGAACGAAACATTAATGGGTACGAATGACAGACCTACAATTAGTTAGCAATCTAATACAATTAGCATGGATAAAGTCCTTAACTAGGAAGGATGCATTTTTCCTATAATGAAAATCAATTACTTACCTCAAGGCGGAAAATGTGATGCTTATACGAATTCAACACCAATTATGAATAGTACACCAATTGAAAAGTAAAATATAAATTATTTTGTAATTAAACTTATTTATTCATTAAATTACGTGATACCAAATCAACAATTATTATTACTATTATACTTGTTATTAAGTTTTTATTATTACTATAATATTTTAAATGAATTGAATTATGAACACTAACCTACTAACATACTTAAAAGAACATATTCTTTTATTTTAGTTTGTTAAGGAGGAGAAAAATTAATTTCAGAATAAGTTTTATTAGAAAACATTGTGTAAAAATAATAAAAACATATGCTAATCCTAACCTTCTTAAATCTCCTTTCTCGTTTGTTTCCTTGAATCCTGATTTAGAAAAACCCCTTTGGGAGAAGGATTTGCGGGATATAGAAGAGTGGATGTGCGCGGTTACCTTCCTTGATGGTTTCGAGTAGAAGCCGATGGAAGATGAGGAATAAGATACGTCGCAATCCCGTTGTTGCCTTCATTGCTAGCTGCAAGCGCGATTTTACCGCACAGGTTTAGGGCACAGGAAACTGAAGGAGAAGGGAGATCGGGAGGAGGCCATAGGCATTGCTCTTATAGAGTGCTGAGGCGGTTCGATCAAACAAATCAAGAAGGCGACAAGTGATCGTGGGAAGGAGAAAATGAAAGAATTGAGTTTTAGGAAGTCGGTGAGGCAGCAACAAGCTAGGAAAGAAATCAATTGCATGAAGGTAAGAAATAATTCTTTTTGTTCTTACAAAATCCTTCAAATTATGAGCCGTTTTGAGAACCCTACTGGGGATCAATGCTTCGTACTCTGCTTGATTATTTGCAACCTTAAACTCTAGCTAAATTGATTAGTAGGCATACTCTTCTGATGGGCTACTCAGTGCCAGTCTCAGGCTGGCAGTCGCTTTCTTGGACTCTCCATCGAGTACATTATCCAGGTCTTGTCGCTGGTACAACTTTCTTTAACAGGCTTCTTCGCCTGCGATCGCCTGCGCTTTAATAGCTGTCCAGGGGACATACTTGGTGTCATATTCACTGATTCCAACGCCCATTTTAACAATCAATCAGAATGCACCGACTGAGTGTGTACAGACTTCATGGGGTGATCGGTGACAACTCGAATCAAATGCGTCTGAAAATAGGGTCGGAGCCTATGAGAGGAAATAATTAATGCAAATGTTAGTTTTTTCATAATGAGGTTTCTGATTTTGGTGCCTTGGAGAACCTAGCTGGTGTAATACACCAGAAATTGCTTCCTCGCATCTTTTTTGACCTCTACCGAGCTGACTGCCTCTCATATGACTCAGAGGTTTAGTGACAATTCTTCTCATTGGTTTCGGGCTTTGGAGTTGTTTTCTGTGTTGGCTAGATGCATCTTTATTTTATGGTAGCCTGAGATTGCGTTGAGGAAATTCATTATAGAGTAGTCGGCCGCTAAATCCACCAATGTGTCAATTCTCGGCAAGGGATATGAGTCATTCGGGCAAGTAGCGTTGACATTAGTGAAGTCGACACACATTCTTCATTTGCCACTAGGCTTCCGAACCATCACAATGTTTGAGAGCCACGTGTGATATTGTACCTTCTGGATGTATTCTGACTATGATTTGCTGTACAGGTAGAGAGAATGGGTTGTTGACATCAATTTTTGATGTCACGAGTCTAGGGTGTCCACCTGTATGACTCGTGATAGTCTACGACTCGTCTGTAACATCCGGTAGGTCAGACATCCACGCGAAATCTTTTGACGCGTGTTGAGGGGCATATAGCCAGGGACATTTTGCTAAGCTTTGACTTTCCTTTAGGCAAAGGCCGGTCAACATTCTGCACGTCAGGCGAATCCGATCGGGTCAACGAATGTTATGTGTCGCTTTGCACGCAAAATTGACTTAAATTTGACCCGATCACTAGCAAAGTTGATCAGATGACCCTCAAACGATGAAACAGACCATGCGAGTGCGTCCAAGACTTCAATTTTACCTAGGGAGGTTCACTTCGCCACGGCTTCGTGAACGTGCTAAAAATGCACAAATTATCATTTTGGGCCGGATTGTTGAAAATGTGGTCCGAACGACTCTATACGACGAAACAGGTGACACCAGTGTGTCCAAAACGTTGATTTTATCTAAAGATGACGTTCATTTCACCACGATGGCGCGTTCGACGAAAAATGTGTGGAGAACTTTAAATAATAATAATAATAATAATAATATTATAATAATAAAAAAATTATCCTATTACATTTCACGCATGTACTCCTCTCTCTCTCATTTTTCTTCTGATTTCTACCGCAGCTCCCTTATCCCCAGGCGCCGTAAACCTTCTGAGAGAAATCCCTAGCCCGCTTCTTCTCCCTCGCAACCCGAAGAAATGCGGCCGGCGCTCCTATCCGGCTACCTCTCTGTCACCGCTACTCCTGCTGGCAGCTGAGGCCCCCTTCCTTCCTCCAGTCGCCAAACAACGACTCTCTCCCTTTACTACCGAAACATTGCGAGCTGCCGGGCTGCCTCCTTTTTGAGCTGGTGAGCTCGTTCTTCACCCTTCCCGAGCTTCCTTTTTGTGTGGCCTAGGGCTGTAGGCTGCCGACCTTATTCTTCCTTCAGTCAAAGCCTCGTCGCCGACCTAGTTCTTGCCGACCCTCTTCCTTGCCAGGGGCCGCCTCCTTCTAGCCCTTGACAACAGTCTGGTGGGTCTCCCTTGTCGGATTTGATGATGCCCTAGTCGCACTCTCTCCATTATGCGCATGAAATCCTCGTCGTCGATCCACCTCACATGCACCACCTTCTCCTCACTGACTTACCTTTTTGGCGACCTCACTGCCTCCTCGTCATCGTCGGGTTGGCCGTGACATCATGTATAGAGGCCCAAACCCTTCGCGAAGGTACCTTTTTGTCATATTTTTATATACTAAACTTCTTTATTTTGGGTACTTTGCATACCTTACTACCTTTTGTTTTCCTCATTTATGCATTTCATTGTGTATGGACTAGACGTCGGCAGCTTGGAGCAAGCAAAGAGAATGTATCTGCAATCGTCATGGTGATGAGATTTTGTTATCTCTTAGCCGACCCTAGGTTTAGCCCAGTTTAGGTGCGTAGGTTCCATCGTTCGCGCGGGGTGGAGTGTCGAAAGACATGTGTTGACCTGCCGAGTCACCTATGTAATTGATCGTTAATTTACCTAGAGGGAGCTGTAGGATTCGAATCCCATCGCTGACCAAGCTCTATACAAAGCCGAGTGATTACCTGTTATGAGCTTTAGGCCTTGATCACCGTGAGTTGGAATTCCAGTTTCCCACGGCTTTGGCGATCCTAATCTCCATTAGAGGGATCAGTTGAGTTCGATCTTAGAGGACGAGAACAATTTTGTAGCTAGTCCGTCCTATAGGATCGCACGTTCGTAGAGCGGGAAAAACTGTCGCTAATCCGCCCTACGAATGGTGTAGAGTTTACCCTATGAGAAATTGAAGGGGAAAACCCTGCACATTGCCACGCCAAAGCTGGAGGCGGCGATGTCGCAAATCCAAGAGTGTCAACCCTAGGTTCACCAGGTAAGGTCGCTAGCACGAGCCTGGTCGACTATTCATATGCTGGTTTGCTTCATATTGCATTTTTTTTTGCTGCACGTTGCACTTCACTTTGCTCCGACTGGTCACACCGGACTGGCGAGCATCTCACTTCGCTTCGATCTGCCGCACCGGCCCAGTGAGCATTTCACTTCGCTTCGACTGGCCGCCCTGACCCGGTGAGCATCTCACTTCGCTCTGACCGGCTGCCCCGGCTTGGAGAGTACTTCACTTCGCTTCGACCGGCCGCCCCAGCCTGGTGAGCATCTGACTTTGGTCCCACCAGTCGCCCTGACTTGGCTTGCAATTCGCTCCGACAGACCTCCCCGGCCTGGTGAGCACCTCACTTCGCTCTGACCAGCCGCTCCGCTTCGGCAAGCATATCACTTTGGTTCGACCGGTCGCCCTGACTCGATCAATCGTGCGCTTTGGTTTGATCGACCACCACGACCTGGTCAACCAATCACCTGCATGTTTTCCTGCTTGCACGTTGCACATAATCTGTTTGCATTTGCACTTGTGTGATGCTCCCCGGTGAGGATCATCACTGCGTCTGGGTCACAGCTTTCACAACACTCATTTTTCGGGTCGCTGCCGCCACGACACACCCATCTCTTTTGGTTACTGTCACGATGACACACCCCTCATTCGGGCCCCTGCCTCCATGGCACGCCCACCATTTCGGATCACTGCCGCCTTGGCACACTTTCTGTCACTGCCGCCACGGCACACCCATCTTTTTTGGTCACTGCCGCCACGAAACACCCCTCTTTCGGGTCGCTGTATCCACAACACGACCACCCTTTCGGGTCAATACACCTTGACACACCTTCGAGCCGTTGCCGCCGCAGCACGCCTATCCCTTTTGGTCACTGACGCCTCGGCACACCTTATTCCGATCACTGTCACCACGACATGCCCATCTTTGGATCAGTGCCGCTACGACACACCCATTTGTTCGGGCTGCTGTCTCCACAACACGCCCATCGCCCGGTCATTGCCGCTATGAGACATCTATTTGTTTGGTTCGCTGCTTCCACGGTATGCCCATCTTTTCCTGAGTCACTACCCCATGGTACACTCATCATTACTGTCACATGACTATGCACTTGCATTTTCATATTTGCATGGGTAGTGAGTCAAGCTCATTAGGAGAGTGACTCTTTGTCAGTCGCGATGCTATAACAAGTATTGCTGGTTGGGTCGATTCCGGCGATGTGAGTTGAGTCATTGGAATTGTTATGAGTATGACTGTATTAAGGATTCATGGATCTACCTTGTGTCTACCCATTTTCGTGATGCCCTTTAAATCTTTCGGATTTTTAGGACGGGGTCAGCATGACGAACTCGTCAATGTCATACTATACCCAGACTTATCCTGTGCACTTAGGTACTAGATTAAGACACTTTTCGTTAGATGATGTGTTAGGCTAGGATTTAGGGTGCTAGGTAGTATTTTTGATATCTAGCTATTGTTCTCTGCTAGATTGGTTGCTTTAGTCAGACAACTTTATTTTTGTGCTTTTGGTGTAAATGCATGCTACATATGTATGGTAGTATGTTAGAGCGTGTTTCTGCGAGGAGCCGTGTCTTTATGTGCACACACATGTACCGCTATGGGAGGAGTAAGTAATGATTTCTAACAATTTGCTTGTAGGTGCTTTAGCTCCCCCACTTATAAGACAACTTATTATACGTCATATATATATGCAAGCTTTCCCGCTAATTTTATTTTCATGCATAATTTAGTCTTTCCTCTTTTTCATATGTACTTTTAAAGTCTAGGAGAGTCCTGTAGTAGAAATAAGATGCGGGCATGTATTCTGAGATGTTTGACGCGGGAACCACGTGGAGAAGATCTGGAGCTGATGCTCTTGCCCGTATCTTAATTATGCATTTTTACATTGATGTATAAAATTAAGATCAAACATGTATATGCAGAGTTCGACCGCCTTTTTCTTTTCTGGAATATGTTGCTGGCCCAGCGACACCGACCTTTTATTTGATTATTTAACTTGTTTTACTTTCTTGTTACATGCCTGTATTTCTGCATGTTTGCATATTTTTCTTGTTTCTTTTTGTGTTCTGAGATTTCTCGATACAACATAGGCTCATTAGGACTTAAATTCGTAATTTTCTAAAAATCCTAATAAAATATTCAATATAATTAAAATTTAGGATTAAAATATTCAATATTTAAGAATCACATTTTTACTTTCCTGCATATTTTAATAGGACCTCCACAATACTTAAGAACCGCTTTAGATAACTACACTCGTATTTATTTGTCCCGAGGAGAAGCCCCCGTGCTTCTTCAATCCTACTGGCCTAGCATATCCTTTTATGCATAGATGATTGTATAGTGCGCTTAGGGTGTTAGAAGGCTCCTCAACCCAGACGAGGTATAAATCCTTTTGTTTTGAGCGTTTACAGCTTTGTAGTTGAACCTCTCATTCTCTTCTTTCTTGAGGTATCATCGCCACTTTGGCAGATATAAGTTTCTTGGAGCTCCAACTTGTAGTCATATTATATAGTTTTCTTCGTTTGACCTTAGGGTTATCGAGATCCCCGTGAATGACGCAATTTATGAATTGCTGACCGGGAATTTCAGAACGTGTTAGGCCGACTACCTTCATGACCGAGTAGATTTAGGGTCCTAGTAACTATGTATGACAGGTCCGTGGTACCCAGACCTAGTTACCTCTATCTTTTCAGGATCACTCTACCTTTCTATTGTTGAGCCTCTTTGAGTTCTATTGCTCCTTGACTTCGTTGATATCACATTGACGACCCGATATGCCTCCCGTTTGTGATACGACGATTTGTCCTTTGCCCTTATGGCCCGGATATGCTTTGACGTATTGAGATACCCCCGTCAAGATGATTTAGGTTATTCTGTGGGCCCCATGTGCTGATGAGGCGCTACCCATTTGAGATGTGAGACTTACTCTTTGCCCGATGGCTTAGCGCGAGCTTTGAAGCATCGAGACTTTTCTCACACGGAATAACTTTTGTTTTAGTACCTATTGCCCCAGTTCACGATAATTCAAGCGATACTCCTTTTATCGAGACTATTCTTGGGTACCCCCAAGATGTAATTAACCAAGTGATATGCGTCTCCTTGGGAATGGTCTTGACCCCAGAGCAGGTATCTACACCCGACTCTCTGGTTTTGGGTAGTTTACGTAGGTATTCTTTTGCGTATATCAGTTTAAGGCGCTTTCATTCGATTTTGTTTAGGCAGACACTCTTAACATATTTTTGCGAGGTTTACCTCAAGTAGGCTCTCCACATTGTGTTTTCTCTTGTTTGTCGCTTTGTCGTATGTCTTTCATTTCTGGTTCCTCTCTTCTCCTGGTCATTCATATGACTCGGATGAGAGATTTATTCTGGAAAGGGAAGTATACGACGATTGATAAACTGAAGACTTCTTCTAAAATAAAAGAGAAAAACAAACAAAAACATGTGTTAATGTTGAGCCAGTGGCATGTGACATCAAACGGAACTTCGGTTATCTCTGCAACTGTCCATGCGATGGCGTCTCAATGTGCACAGAGGGTATGGATTAACAGGTCCTTGTGTCCTGCATCAAAATTCTTACTAATTAGAAAGACCTTACTAGGCTCTTCCGGTCGCTGGCACTTGACAGATTGTCTCATTGGTCTTGAGACCCCATCCCTCTGGATTTGGATGTTGAGTGGCTCGTGATCGATAATGGCGATTGCTTGGAGGTAACATCTTCTTGACTGCTTCAGGTTTCCTCGAATAGTAATTATTTCTCCATCTCCAAGAAATTTCACCGCCACATGGTAAGTTGAAGTCACTGCTTGGTAATTGTTCAGCAATGATTGATTGAATATTGCATTTTATGTTGGTGGGGATTCCACCACCAAAAGCTTTCTATGTTGATGTATTACTTCTCTCGTTCACCCCATGAGACGACCAAAGTAATTATGCTTAGGGCCTCGCCCGGAGAGCCAAACAGTGAACCGGCTGACGTTGCCAACCTATCGCTTTTGAGTCCATCTTGTCAAATACTGTTTTGAATAGAACATTCACAGAACTTCCAGTATCAACTAGGATGCTGCCCACCTGGTAGTTGTGTATGAGCATCGGGATGATGATAATTTCGTTATACATGTTTTCCTTTGGTGGGAGATTTGCTTCTATAAAAATAATTAGGAGGTATCTCCTTTGATCATTGTCTCTTTAGAGTGGACTATTGAGACGATTCTTCGCTTCCGCCTCGAAGATAGCTGGGATGATCCATCCAGGTGGATCTCATCCGCTCTAACGGGTCCGTCCATGGGCTCCTCTGCTGGAGCCTTCCTCTGTTGCCGCATGTGTCTGTCGATATCAATGAATTCCTTCAATTTTCTGGCATTGATGAGTTTCTCCACCAAATTCTTGAGATGGCGGCACTCTTTCGTATCGTGTCCATGGTCTCGGTGATAGGTGTAATACTTGTTCGGGTTGCAAAGGGCCGGTGCAGTTTTGAACTGAGGGGCCTTTCTGAAGTAGTCCTTGTTTTGGATAGCCTGAACTAGTTCAACTATCGATACATTCAGGTATGTCGAATCCCACATTTCGTGTTGTACGTACGGTCGCTCATAGTAGTGGCTGACCCGTGGTCAACGTGATGCCTTTGACCCTTGCCGCTACAGTTACCCCCTCGGTCATCTCAGGACCAGGGTTTGTTGTTTTGTCGGCCATCAGGGGCCCGACTGCACCTCTACCTTTTCTCGTCATCCTGTTCCTTCCGCTTCTGCCCTCGACAGTCAGATGACTCTGGTTTTGGTTCTTGAGGAGTCCATAAAGTTGTTCTCGGTGGTCGTTAACTAGTTCCAAAATCTCGGCGAAATATCCTGCTTTTAAGCAAGTTCAGGTCATACCTGAATTGTTGGCTACAGTTTCCCTGCTTCAGGGCAGTCCGGACGATGAGAGGCTTTAGGTTTTTTACTTTTAGGATTTCTTCTGGAAGCGAGTGATGTAGGCCCACAGACTTTCGGTCTCTTCTTGCCTGATTTGGAGCAGGGTTTCAATGTCTTTCCTCGACTTTTGTACATTGGTGAAGTGCGCCAAAAAGTGTCTTCTGAGCTCATTGAATGATGAAATGATTCCATCCGGAAGGCCGTTAATCCATCGAAGTACGACCTCCAATGCGGTCAGTAGAAGTTGCACTTTATCTTGTTATCGATCTGTAAGACTTCGATTGATGATTCAAAAGAAGCCACGTGGTCAGCTGAATCGTTCTTCCCCCTGTAGGGATTCAGATGGGGAATTCTCAGTTTCGTCGGGGGTATAATTTCTAGAATCCAGTGGGAGAAAGCTGACTAAATGAAAATATGTTGAGATTTTCATACCTTTTTTATACTGTTTTTAATGATATTGCACTTTAAAGGAAGATATTTTTGATGTTTTGTTGCAGGAATGATGAATTAGGGTCAATGGAGCAAAAAGATGCAAAAATGAGCGAATTTGGAGAAAAAATGACCAAAATATGGAGAATTGTACTAGGGCCCCGACGGTGCCCTCGAGGCCGCCGACGGCGAGATTTTTCCGAGACTACAGGACAAATTTTCTAGAAGGCCGCCGACGACGCCATCGAAGCCGCCGACGGCGGGATCGACGGTTAGCTGACATGTATAATGGATAAGACCGGATTTTAGAGGGGTGCGTAAGCAACTCTTGGGAAAACTCGTCCACATCTTTAAAGAGAACATTTTTGGCCGAAAGTAAGAGAGAAGAGGGGGAGAAGAAGAAGAGAGGAACATACTTTTGGAGACCTGGATGTTAGATATGTTCCATTTGAGCTTGCTAGAGCGTGTAATTGTGAGGAATTCTTCGAGAAATTATAAGAGTGGAGGGAAAGTGAGATTTTTTCTTCCTTGCTACTTCGAAGAGGAATTTTGTGTGCTGTAAAGAAAGGAAGAGATTTAGAGGAACTTCGAGGAGTATTATTGGGGAGAAATTTAGAGATAAGTTATTTACTTGTTATAGTTTGTATGACCTTGATTTTATTTATGAATTCCAAGTTGCGTTGTGCTTTCCCCATGAGTTCTGAGTAATTTTCTCTGTCTTTCACCTTATCTCGAGATTTGTGAAATGGTGATTTGAATTGGTGAAGCCATGAAATTGTGATGATCTTTTCACTTCGATCTTAATTTACTTTTAATTTAGCCAATTGAATTGTTAAAATATGTTGAGTTTTACAACTAAAGTGAAGATTACATCCAAGATTCAGGGAGGTCAAAGCTCTTGGAGTTGGGTGCAAATAAGTATGGAAATATTACTATCGGGCGTAGAATTGGAGATTTTAGAGTGACAGACTAAAATCCCCAATTCAGTCCTATCGTTTGGGTGCTGATGTGTAGATGTTAGCCCTCAGGTGAGGAGAGCGTGGGAGCTCCAAAGTGAGAGCCGGTATCCTCCTAGCCTAGCCGCATAATCAGTAGTGAAGCATAAGATTAATCAATATTCTTTATGCCTGGACCAAAGGGTAAAGAATAGGTATGCTCCTATTTGACACAATATCATTGAACTAATTTATTTTATCCATTAACTATAATTTCTTGGCAAAGAGAACATGCTTTCTTATATATTGAATATTACAATTAAACGTTATTCTCTCATTAGTTACTATCCAAAATTATCTACTTATTTCAATTGCCTATTAGTGACAGATAAACAACTTAAACGTTGTTGTAGTTTAAGTATTACTTTTTATTAAATCTTAGTCCGTAGTATTCTATTTCTCCCTGTGGGATTGATATCTAGGACTCCATTAGAGCCCTATATTAATTGAGCGATACATATAGTTGCGTTGACAAATCGACTTTAACATTATTGAATATCATATCTATACATCTTTATTAAATCAAATATATATATAAAGTCGCAGTCAAGTTTTTGGTATCGTTGCTGGAATATAAATCTTCTAGTAGCGTCATCAATTTTTTGTAATTGTTGATTTACAAAAAGGTCGGTAAAAAACAATGCCTGCAGTCGGCCGGGCAGGCAATCCGTCCAGTGCCTGACTAGCAGTGTAGACGTTGCAGTTTCTGCGAGTTGGAAGTCCCCCTGCTCTTCGGTCGATCTTTTGGCAGCCTTATCATTGGACACGAGCAGATTTTGACGAGGAACTCAGGGAGCAAGTTCCCCGAGACTCCTTCCAAGAGAGTCGTTGATTGTTCCTCTGGATCATCATCGCCCTGTGGGCTTTGAACTGGCCCATCATCTGCGCTCGAAGCTCTTGAATCTCTTCTTGGATATCTCGTCACACAATTTCTCTATTGAATTCCATGAAAATTGCTTTTTTCTGCAAAATTTTACTTCATAATTTGCTCTGCTTCTCGTCTAGGGCATGTTCACGCTCACCGCCCCACTTTTTAGGATGCTAAATCCTAAACTGTCCTTCAAATTAAACACGCCTCGAGAGTTGGAGCCGAGAGAAGGAGAGTAAGAGAGTAGAGCCGATAAAGAATTCTTGAGAAAAAGTCGTGGAGAAAGGTCTCTTTATTTGTCTTTGGACCTCCTATTTATAGGGGGCCTTTTTGTACAATTAGAGAAAGGATGAAGCAATTCTGGAAACTGCCCTTAATGCAGTTAGTGCGCTAAATTAATACAAGATTCGTGTTGTCATTTAATTGTAATACAACAACCATTAGTAGATCGATGCATTTTAGTTCGGTTGACCAGGACAACCAGTTGCGTGACGATCACTCCTGCCAGACAAAGCCAATCGATTGACTTGTCGTGATCGAGTGCCCTTGATAGAGATTTGGGCAGCTGAAACCATAAATGTGGCCCGCCAATTGAATCCCTTGACAAAAATATAACAGTTGGTCATCGAACGATCGGTTCAAATCATGCTTCTTCAGCTTGTCGCTTCGATTGCCCGACTGTCATCTTAGGTCGTTGATTGTTTTGAGGTTCATGCTAGCATTTTTGGCGTCTGCTTATATATATATATATATATATATATATATATATATATATATATATATATATA